>BTGD01000008.1:600000-1079934 GCA_037102785.1 Maudiozyma humilis | reverse complement strand
TCTTGTAAAGAGGAGGATGAAGAGTATGTTAGAGAGCATTGATGTAGGGTGTAGTATTTACTTGTTTTCTAGCAATAGAGTAGTGTTATTTGTATAAGTTGCAGTGGTGTGTATTTTAATGTTTGTAACATTGTTATATTTGCTAAGAAAGGGACAACATCACCTACAGACAATGAACTGAGCATCGAAACGTGATGGTACTATTTATACCACGCTTCCTTGGGAGTTCTGCATCCTAGTGCATCATCACAAATCGTTTCATCGTAGCACTAGCACATACCGTAACCATATACCGGCACACTGCAACCATATACCTACGTATACTGTAACCATACACGGTCGTTCCACGGAACCCCTCACTTTCGGGGTAAATCGTTCTGCCGGAGATTCTGGAAGCGGTGTTTCAGATCTCGAAGCAGATCGACGGACCCCTTTCTGCGGTGATCTCAGTCGTGCGTTTATCCTTTTCACCCTCTGAGTCCTCTGCGGTGTTTCTCAGGCCGAACCTCGGCCGTCTCGGAAACGGCGGGTTTAGTTGTTTGTCCCCCAGACAACGGGAGCCCCGCAGGCAACGGCGTCGGAGGGAGAAGAGACCTCTGATATCATTGGATGAGAGACGGGTGTAAACACCTGCAAAGCTCAGCACGAAGGAATGGACAAGGTGTGCCGTGGGTATGTTGTGTTTCCGTGGGTGGTCGGGCGAAGGGGGGCACTTTGCTGCAGAAATGAACAAATCGAAGCCACACTACGTCCTCTATCTGTGCTACCTGGTGTTCTCTGGCATTAGGGGGTATAAATGGAAACTACGGGTTTCTTTCAATGGCACAGGAGTGTTGCGAATATCGTTGTGAGTAGTGCGCGCTTTAGGTGTTGCCGCTATACCACACTGAATTGTGGTCGGTCCTGGTGTAGCCACGCTCACAAAAATAAGGCAGCCTATTGTTCTTCATATTGTGACCCCTAAACATTCTCTACCGAGCAGCGGTTTTCCCTCATTGGTAACCCAAGCAAGACTATAGGTAATGCACATTGGGTACTCTAAGCATGACTGTAGGAACACACATTATGCTCTGTGGAATTGCATGACAACGATACCACACAAGGAGTTGCAGAAGTCATCTCCCGTGGGCGGACAGTAGTTGGTATAGACAGTACTTGTTCCATGGAGTAATTTATCGCTCTGGGAGTTAGTTGGAGGTCTTCCTAGTTGAAAATTGCTACGAAAATTACCGTTGGAATACAGGCTTGATAAAAATGGGGTGTTCTTAATGTAGTCCTAGGGAAGGGGGCCTTTACACAGATGTAGTGATATTCACAACAAGGAAAATAATATGGAGGCTGTACATTCTTGTTCTCTCAATTTAGCTGGACTTGTCTACAATAGGTCATACTATACAGGAAGAGGGAATTAAAGTGATGGAAACCAGACTGTGTTGTCGCCTCTGGCTACCATTACTTCTGTAGTTGTAGCACCCATTATTGCAAGGTTCTTGTCTTAATATTCAGTGGCACACACAAGAGCAACACAGGACGAGCCCCCTAACTATCTCTACACTCTCTTCAACTGTAGTTGAATCAATATTATTTTTGTTCGTTGTCACAATGTTATGCGCGATAACAACATTCTCTCCAAATATTAAAAACCTTTTTGTCAGAACAATGTTAAATTTCGTTGAATACAAGTCGAATATGGTTCAATACAGTGAACTGATACAGCAGTAAACAACGCAAGGTACACTTGGCCATCCCTGATACTTCTTTGGAGGAGGTCCATACAAGGGAGTCGCGGTGGATGGCTATATCAAGAAATACATACCATCAATACAAAATAACTATATATAGGTTGCAGTGCCGACCTCTAAAACTGGCATAATTTAGTTGTCGTCTTAATTCTTCAGATAACCAACCCCTAAACACAAGACACGACCACCAAAGAGCAAGACTACAGTCAACACCCTAAGCTGTCAATTTAGCACTCCAAAAATTCTCAAGAATGACTGCGAGGTACGCGTTATTGACTCTACTGAGTTATTTACTCCACTATGCATATGGTCAAATGGCAAATTGTAACAAGCTTTTTATTGAAGACACCAACCCCGGTTACTGGTATTCCTTATATCATCTAGATTTAAATGGTGTACCATATGGCAGGGCAGCAACCAATATGAGCGATTGGATTTCACATCTTGCGTTTTATGGAGTTCCATTTGCCTCAGGAAACACCAACAGCATCGGAATTAACAATTTTGCTACTGTTTCCGAAAATGAGGTACAATACGGTGATGTCTTCGGTAACAATATCACAACAACGAACTTCTCCATGGTTGCCTCAGCCTGGTATATCCCCCAGAAGACAGGTTGGTTCCAGTTCACACTACGTTCACATTCTGCCGGAGAGCTTTCAATCACCAATTATACCAGCGCTTATTGTTGTAGCCATGCTACTAATATAGGTCTATATGAACAATTCACCCTCACTAGCATACCTTCTATGCCCGAAGCTCAGAACCCGAGCGGCCAAGTCTATCTCTATAAAGGGTTCAAATACCAGATGCTCATGTCCTACATTAACCTCAATGGTAGTGCTTATTACTACATCGAGGAAAGGGACCCAGATGGCGCTTATATCACCACAGATTGGTCTGTTCAGCAGATGAACGCGCAGAATGATTCTGAGCTTGTCACCTGCAATTACACCGTTGGATACACAACGGCAACAGTTCCCTGGACTGGATTAAGTACCATTGAGGAGACTCAACAGTACTATAAGATTATATCTGGACATGTTACTTTCCAGGTATGGGATTTAATAGGTACACCATATGGACCATCAAGTTCCATTAGCCACTTGACTTCTGAGGAGGAGTCTTCATCTATCGATGCCAGTACGTCGCTGTTGGAATCCAGTAGTTCATCTTCTAGTATGGAATCATCGTCCTCAAGTTCCGAAACGGTTGTATCCAGTTCCTCGTCTGCCGTGGAATCGATAATTTCAAGCATGACATCCTCGTCTTCTAGGTCTATGTCCAGTTTTGTGCCACTATCACTCATGGTTACCAATTCGTCTACAGATTATTCTAGTTCTTCAGTGGGGTCCTCTTCTATATTTGTGGAATCGTTGTTTAACCGAAGTTCAACGACAGAAACAGCATCTTCATCAACGTCCACATCAAACACAGATCAATCGTCCAGAGCAGAAAGTGCTATAATTCCTTCGATTATAAGTAATGCAACATCTATCATGTCGGCGTCTCCTTCAACTGAAACGGTTTCTAGCAGTACTTCCAGTCCTAGCTCGTTATCATCAAGTACACCAAGCACCTCATCGGACGTATCAATAATTCCTATGAGTGTATCTTTTGAAAAATCCTCCATAACATCTAGTACAGTGACTTCTGCAACTCCTGCAGTGTCATCCGACTTAAATGGAATCGCAGACTCCGACAGGGACCGTTCAAAATTGAACAGTTCATCCACTGAATCTCAGTCTACTTCACCAGTCTCCTCAAATGTGCTGTCCATCACAATGTCCAGTAGCCAAGTTGCGTACATCAACGCTTCAAGCTCAGCAATTGGAATGAGCTCATCAGGACAACAATCTAGTTCGTTAATATCTAACAATGGCGGAGCACTTGTTCAAAATAGAGCCGGATCCACAGTCGAAGGTAGTGCGGGAAGTATTGAACAATCATTGTTTTCTAGTGTTGCGAGCACTCCAACCGGCCCATCCAATCAGCCAGTACTCTCTCAGGTTATCAGTGGATCGTCGTGGGTACAAGTTCCTCCGACCACGATTACGGCTTTCTCAGCCACTACTATCGTCACAACGATTCAACCTGCCGCGGCAGAAAGTGGTGCGAATGAATACTCCTTTGCGCCTGGCGAGATACCCTATGTTCCTCCAAACCGTATCAGTTTGGAAGGCATTTTACCTAATCCAAATGTCCTATCAGACTTTGTAGCTGCAAGTGGCTCGGCTAGTGATGCAGGAGAGGCCAACACAGCGACGTCGTATTCAGTACACTTGCAACCAGGAAGCAGCGAGGCACCACCTATTATCCCAATGGGGGCAAATGGCGCCATCACTTTATCTGGTGCATCTGGGTTGCTAATTGGTTTTGCTATTATTCTTCTTGTGTAAGACAATCTTAATCTAATGTACCTTTATGCAAACTTAAAAAGTGCGGTGTTAGTCATCAGAAGCGTTGATGTGACGCAATGATGGCGTGTTGTTTTGTTATTCACTGTGTCTTACTTGGCGTGTCGAACTTTCGATAGAGCAGACCTCTGTTTTATAGCGCCATAGGAGACCTCCTCCGTGAGAGAGGACATACATCTGTTGTAAAAGTGCGGCGCAGTTCACCAGTAGACCGTCAGCAATATGACAATTGCCGTAACCATGGTTACGTGCTATTTAGGGTTGCGGTTTTCTTCTAAATGCTTTTCTCTTTAGAGCAGACGATCTATGGATACACCGCTATCCTGATTGCTTTGTTGATATAGGAAAGACGTCTCACGACTCGCTTATTGTAAGGCCACGGTAGTAGTGCGGATTCGAGCAAGAAAACTGAGAAGCGAGAAGCCCTACCAGACAAAGGTGTGAAAGCACAAGTTAGCCAATGTTGCGTAAACAGCGATAGTGAGGAGCTACGGAATGGCGAGGGTGAAGTGCAGAAGCCTACGCACAGAGACAAGGAAGATGGTAACTAACGCTGA
This sequence comes from Maudiozyma humilis, assembly GCA_037102785.1. Lineage (NCBI taxonomy): Eukaryota > Fungi > Ascomycota > Saccharomycetes > Saccharomycetales > Saccharomycetaceae > Maudiozyma > Maudiozyma humilis. The sequence goes on along the minus strand of BTGD01000008.1, from coordinate 1,075,218 downwards.
AACACTGCAGCTACTCTAAGCGATGCTTCCTAAGAAGACCGCGCAGAGCAAACGCTGGCTCATATCGCCGTAGGAGAGCAGATGTGCCCTCCACGGAGAAAGAGACGTAGCAGTCCCCAGAAGAGCAAGGGGACCCAATCAAAGGCAAGGATTCGGAAATCCTTCCGACTAGGAAAGATACTTATAGAGAGAGGCTTTGCCTCCTCTAGATATTTTCACCTCCCTCTTCTTCCGGGTGTATTAGCGTTCCTCTTATAGGGATTCTTAGTCAGTTCTTATATAAAGAGGACAGTCACCTTCGCAGTCACGTTTACACGTACAACCTAACCTAATAAATACTTAGAAGGAAACAACAGGACACGCTAAGTATGTCCCAAGCTCCCACTGACGCCTTGTCTAACACGGCGGGGAGTGCCGGCGACGTCACCCACACTCAACGCGAGACAAATGTCTTACAGTCAGTGGTATCTTCGGACATAGTTGATGTGTCCTCTGGTTTCCTTCTAGCTATCTATTAGGTGAGGTGGTACGTGTAAACGTGACTGTCCTCTTTATTTAAGAAGTAACCAAGACTTCCTATAAGAGGAACGCTAATACGACCGGAAGCGACGGAAATGGAAAATATCTAGAGGTAAAGTCTCTCTCTATAGGTATATTTTCTTATCGGAGGCGTTTCCAACTCATCGCCCCTGACAGGGCTCCCTCACTCTTCAATGGACTGCTACAACTCTTTCTCGGTGGAAGAAATATCCGTTCTCCTCTCGGTGATACAAACCAGCGCCTGCCCTGCGGTGTCTTGTGCAGCCGCGGTGTTTCATCGGTAGTTACCATCCTCGTTGACGCTGTGCGTCGGATTCTACACTTAACCCTCACCATTCCATAGCTCCTCACTATCGCTCTTCACACTCCATTTGCTAATTGGTGCTTTCACATCTTTGTCTGATAGGGCTTCTCGCTCCTCTGAGTTCTTACTCAAATCTGCACTACTGCCGTGTCCTTACAGATACTGAGCTAAGTTCTCAAGGAAAAATATCTGTCTATAGTTCTATTGTCGGAAATGCAGTTACAAGTACTGCAGGACTGACCACTGTATTGACATGAGCAAGAACTTCGCCCGAGCGTTGTTGTGGCAGCTCATGTATGTAGTGACCGTTTAAGCAGCGTGGGTGTAAATGTAATTCGATAGTAGAATATCATATGGCTTTACCGAGTGTATTCTGTAATACCTTTCGATAAATATGAGCATAAAGTCGAATTCGGAAGTTATACTGAACAATAATGCGGAGTATATGTACAAAAAAATACAATTATAACATGATATATTGTGATGTGCATATCCAAACAGGACCTTGCAGCATGGTGTAATTTTCTTCTGTGCACACAGATCAACACTCAACCACCCGTTGCACAGTGCTGTGATATATTCTGGTGTACTCGATTCGATACATCTTTTGGGCAAGAGCACATTCTGTGGCTAGATGTCGGCAGATATATATATAATAGTAATTTTGTCGTGGAAAATATGCACTATGAATGACCACATAATTAATAAAGGCCACCACACCAATTTTGAACAACCACAGCAACATTCACTTGTGACAGGTCCTCACAAACCTCTCTGGCAATTCAGAAGTGAAAGATTAAAAATTTAAATCAATTAAATGTTTGTATAATATTTAAATTACGAAATAATAATGTGTTACAGAACTGTAACAAAAGAACAAAAATACGTAGTGTTGAAAGAGCATGAACCCAAGTTTGCTTAAATGAACAGGGTAGCAAACAGTAGACCTGTGATGAAGGTGAACACATTACCAGTTACAGTAGCACCGACACCGTGGTATTCAGTTACTGCATGAGTGGTGGTTGGGTTCGCAGTCGCCTGTGGGTATTGGGAAACAGACTTGCCCTGTGGAATCAACACGTAGTAGTCGGTCTCAATAACCTCCTCTGGGTGGCCCTGGCCATCAGTGGTCGTATAAGTTCTAATGTTAGTGGAGTAAGTGGAAGTGATAGAACCAGTGTAGTAAGAGTCAATGATAGAGGTGGTGGAAATAATCTCCTCTGGGATCTCAACGATGATCTCAGTCTCAACGACCTCCTCTTCGTTACCATTAGCGTCAGTGGTTAGGAAAGTGGTGACACGAGTTAGAGTAGTAGTGACGGAGCCCGTGTAGTATGAAGTCTCAGTGGTGGCTGTAGTGATGGTCTCGTCAACGTCTGGAATTTCGACAACGTACTCAGTCTCGATGATCTCCTCCTCTTCACCGTTGGAATTGGTGGTGTAGTAGGTGGTGACAATTGTAGCGACAGTGGTAGTGACGGAACCAGTACCGATGGTGTAAGAGGTGGTGGCAGTAGTAATAGTCTCCTCGACACTTGGTAGCTCGACCTCGACATCGGTCTCGACAATCTCCTCCTCCTCACCATTAGAGTTAGTGGTGTAGTAGGTGGTGACGTGAGTCTTGGTAGTTGGAGAGGTGACACTGCCGAATTCAGTGGTGGTCTCAGCAGTTGTGATAGTAGTCTCTGGCTCTGGCTCCTCGATCACGACATCAGTCTCGATGATCTCTTCCTCCTCACCGTCAGAGTTGGTGGTGTAGTAGGTAGTGACATGAGTCTCAGTGGTTGGGGCAGTAACACTACCGAACTCAGTGGTGGTCTCAGCAGTGGTAATAGTAGTCTCTGGTTCTGGCTCCTCGACTTCCACGTCAGTCTCGATGATCTCCTCCTCCTCACCGTCAGAGTTGGTGGTGTAGTAGGTGGTGACGTGGGTTTCAGTAGTTGGAGCAGTAACACTACCAAACTCAGTAGTTGTCTTGGCAGTGGTGATCGTGGTCTCTGGCTCTGGCTCCTCGACTTCCTCATCGGTCTCGATGATCTCCTCCTCCTCACCATCAGAGTTGGTAGTGTAGTAGGTGGTGACGTGGGTCTCAGTAGTTGGAGCTGTAACACTGCCAAACTCGGTGGTGGTCTTCTCGGTGGTGATTGTGGTCTCTGGCTCAGGGATCTCAATGATGGTGTCAGTGGCGGTCAACTCCTCGGTGTTACCATTCGAATCAGTTGTCTCATAGGTTATCTCAGTTGTGAAAGTGGTTGGCATGGTAACGGATGGGACGATGACTGTGTGCATACCACCGTCTGGGAAGGAGACGGAAATGGTTGGAATAGCAGGCCAAACACTGGTGGTGAAGACAGCGTGAGTCTCACTCTGCTCCGTGCTTGGCTCCTCGATGAAGTAGGTGGTCTCGGAAGTGACAACACCGTCGGTGCCTGTGTAGACACCAGTAGCGGTAGAGACAGTGGTGACCTCAGTGACGGTACCGGTGGAGTAGACAGAAGTAGCAGTAGCGACAGTGGTACCAGTAGATGGCTCCTCGATGAAGTAAGTGGTCTCGGAGGTGACGACGCCATCAGTGCCAGTGGTGACACCGACAGCAGTGGAGACAGTAGTGGTGAAAGAACCAGTACCGGTGGAGTAAACAGAAGTGGCAGTAGCAACAGTGGTGCCAGTAGATGGCTCCTCAATGAAGTAGGTGGTCTCGGAAGTGACTACACCGTCAGTGCCAGTGGTGACACCAACCGCGGTGGAGACAGTGGTGGTGACAGAACCAGTACCGGTGGAGTAGACAGAGGTGGTAGTGGCGACGGTAGTGCCCTTAGATGGCTCCTCGATGAAGTAGGTAGTCTCGGTGGTGATGATACCGTCGGTACCGGTGACGACACCGGTGGCAGTGGACACGGTGGTTGTAGCGGTCACAGTACCCGTGGAGATGACAGAAGTGGCGGTCTGGACGTGAGTTCTGGTGTCTGGGGTGACGACGACGTACAGAGTCTCGGTGGTGCCGACACCGTCAGTACCAGTGGTGGTGTAGACAGTGGTGTAAGCAGTGGTGGTGTAAGAACCGGTCCATAGCGTGGTGGATGTCTTGACGTTGTTTGGGCATCCCTCAGGCTCGTCCTTGAACTGGTAGATGTGGTCGGTGAAGTCAGTGCGGGTGACACCGTCTGGGTCCTCGTAGGCGAGCTTCAGGTCACCGTGGTAGTCTCTGTTGGCGTACAGGATACGGAGAGGGTAGTAGACGCCGGCCTCCAGCTGGTAGGAGACGGAGCCGGACATGTCGTTGGCGGCTCTCCATATAACAATCAGGTCGAACTTCTCTGGGTCGGAGACGGAACCTTCCTCACCACAACAGTCGAAGGCGTTACCGTCACCGAAGGACATGTAAGCGAGATCGTCGGCCCACAGGGTGAACTTGTAGGTACCAGTCTTCTGAGGTAGGAAGTAACCGGTCAGCAGCATGGTGAAGTTGGAGATGGTGAATGTCTCGCCGTAGTTGAAGTTGGAGGACAGTGTACCCGTAGCAGGGGTGCACAGGTCGGTGAGTCTGATCTCTAGGGTGACATCGTCGATATCCGTGGCGGTGCCGAAGAGACCGCCACCGTATGTCTCGTAGCCACCTTGCTGGAAGGATGGCTTCTCGTACTCGGAGGAGAAGCAGAAACCTGGGCCGGCGTTGACGTCGGCGTAAGGGTAGTGGTACAGGGACATGTCGAAGCCGGGGGTACCCTCAGTTCTGGGCTTACAGCCCTGGGCGGCCCACGCGATCGCTGCGAAGCAGGCGGTGGATATTAGCAATTGGAATAGCTGCATACTATATCGAATCAAGGAAGCGAAGTAGTGATGTGTGCGTTGGATGTATACGAACAAGAGAGAAAATATAAGAACTGTTACTTTCCAAAAAGTTTTAACACTCGGAAGGACCTTCCTTATATATACATTGGAAGCGAGAGGATGGCAACTCAAATGTATATATGGAAGGGGGATTTGCTTCCCCGGCCGGCTGCCGTTGCCGAAACGGGAAACGTCTTCCACCGGCGGCAATCGGCACTGGAAACAGCGATTGCACTGATAAGGCTGCAGCACCGTGCAGTTTGCCGCAGTTCGCCGCAGTAACATGCACCGGCGGTATGCGCGCAGCCGCCGAAGAAGAAACGGAGGTCGCCGGCACTTTCTGCCGTGGGGGAGCGTGGGGTGCCCTGCGGCGCTGCCGTGAGTGCAGGGCACTTCGCTGGCACATGGCAGAGAGGGGTGTGCAGTGCCTCGCCGCCGGCGCCTGTGGCAGCGTTGCCTGTTTGGGTAGGCGCGGTGCAGCACGCAGCAACCTGGTGGAGGCGTGCACAGACGCCCCCGTGCGGCCGGCGCATGCGCATGTGCGCTGGACAAATGTGACTGTCGCGTCTGTGGTGCTGGACAACTGTGACTGCCGCCGTATTGTGCTGGCGTCTCACGTTGCCTGCGGCGGTGTCTGTGGCGACAGATCCTTGCTGTCGGGCATTATTTGTCCTCCGCGTAGGAGCCGTGGGAGCTGTGCGGCATTTCTTAGGGGATGGCAGACGGGCAAACGCTTTTTTCGTTCGAGGAACAAAGGGGAAACAAGGGGAGACAGAGATGCACAGAGGGCCCTGCAGGGGGGGATGTGGAAGACCTCGAGGGAACGTCCCCTGCCGCCACGGCGCAGGCGCGGGCGCGGACGCAGACGGAGCCGCAGAGGGAGGCGCAGGCGCGGCCGCACGGAGTCCCTGTGGCACACCCGCACACCGCACTGCGCCACTGGCTGCAACACAGAACTGTGGCGGCTGCGAGAGGGGAGCGGTCAGCGGGGACAGAGGGGACAGAGGGGAGAGGAGAGAGGGCGGACGGGAGGAGACGGCACAGCGAGGGATGAGCGGCAATTTCCCGCCAGCTTACTATTTTTGGCAGGGGGTGCGGCGTGGGATGCCCCTTTGGGCGCCGGATGCAGCCAGGACTATCGCGCGGTTGTTCGCGGTGCCCAGGGCATCGCCGCAGTGGGTGTGGCAATCGAGGGATGGGTGGGTGAGCGGTGTCCCAGAGGGGAAACTCCTCGCTGTGGCTGTAAGGGATGTGCGGCACGGGCCGCACGGGGTGGTGTGCTATGGGTACGGGAAAGCAAAACTAACTCGCTTCTGGAAAGTCCCGCTGGGAATGTTCGTGGACGTGGTGTTCCTTGCGTGTGCGCGTTGTTCCTCGCTGTGCTCAACACCCCTTTGCGTCATTTGGGAAAGGCCGGTTGCCGTTCCCGATAAGCTCCGGCCGGCTGCTGCTATCTGCCAGTTCGTTCCGTGGAGATCTGCTTGCAGTTGTGGTGGTCTGGCTAAGTGGTGTTGCTTTTGTGGGTTGCTTTTGGTGAGCTCGTGTTGCTTTCGTGTGGGTTGCTTTTGTGGTCCGGTGTGCACTCCTGGGGGAAAGCATGCTAGCACTGTGGTGGAAGCGCGATCTGGCCTGGTGTAAGTGCAGGTGCAGATCCCAATCCCACCTGGCAACTAGTATAGTTGCTTTTCGCACGTTATGTTGGGTGTGCTCTTGCTTTACCAGCCGACGGGTGGTGCTGGTACCCCTGCCTCTTGAAAAGCAATTCATCGGAGCTCGCCCAGCCGTGACTATCGGGGTACCGTGGGTGATTTACTCTATAATAGGATTACATTATGGATGCACAACTGTTTGCCTCCATCAATAGCTCACGATATACTCAACGGTTTGTTCAAGTATAATCTTAGGTGTGGGAAACGTTTTTCTCTTGTATGAGAATCATCTCCCAAGCACAACTCTTTTCTCTTGCATGAATGCAGCTGTCCACAGCAGTTGGGTTTCGATAATACCTGTCGATATGCACAGCGGCATCGTTCATGAATTCATCTCAATACATATACTCGTTTCTGCTACATGGTTGAATGCATCCACAACAGTTGAATCTCAAGAATACGTCTCGATATACACAACGGTTTCGTTCAAGAACACCTCTCGCTAGACATATCCATTTTCTTGAATAATACTGGCCCAGAAGCACACCTCTTTTGCAAGAGTACAAGCAAACACAACCGTCTCGCTCCGCTCCTCTGCCGCCAGCCCTCGTGCTTCGGCCTCTCGCGTCTCTAGCTCTCGCGTCTCTAGCTCTCCCCTCTAGCTCTCCCCTCTCATATGTAGTTATGGGAACACCGCTCTATGCACTTAGCGCCTCCGCCGCGCGATGCAACTCCACTTTTCCCAGGTGTCCTGCGGCGATGTCTTCGCTCAGTGAAATACGCCGCTGTCCCGGCAACGCGCGTCGCCACGCACGTGACTTTGACGACGGGCGCCCAAAGTTGGTATGCCACTGTAGAATGTGTATGCAGGTTCTCGCATAGGCGCATGTGTGTCTGAGTCGGCATGGGTAAGAGAGCATGTAGTAATGTGAAGGGAACGGGGCTGAGTAGTGTGCATGTGGCATGTGTCCCAACGCGGATATATCGCTGCCGTGACTGATGGTAGAGGTAGCCGCAATTGGGGGTGACGTTTTCACATGGAGATATCTCCAGTTGACCTCGCAAGGCCCAGCCCTCATCTCGTCCCTCAAAACACACACACTGTTCGTGCCTTTGCCGACTTCTCGCCTTTCCTATCTTTTTGTTTTTGTTGCTTCATTGTGTGCCTGTACTGATGTAATGGTGCGACTATCCGCCAATTTGCTTACCTGCATAGGGGAGTGTGCGGTTGAGTGTATTTTCCGGGATTCCACTGCAATCTGTTCAACCTTAAATGTGTTTACGTCGCTCATCTCTCTTGTCTATTCGCATTGGGGGACCGCTGGTGTATTCCCTTGTGTATCCGTCGAAATATGCGACATCCAGCATGCACCACGTATATAAGAAGTGGCTCTGTCATCTACTTGTGTATATTCCACTTCACTCTTCTCCCCAAACCCACCACTCCACCAACACAACAACATGTCCACCAACAAGATCACCTTCCTACTAAACTGGCAGCCAGCCCCATACCACATCCCTATCTTCCTGGCCCTCACCAAGGGCTACTTCAAGGAGCAGGGTCTTGACATGGCTATCCTGGAGCCAACCAACCCATCTGACGTCACTGAGCTGATTGGTTCCGGCAAGGTCGACATGGGTCTCAAGGCCATGATCCACCCCCTCGCAGCCAAGGCCCGTGGCTTCCCTGTCACCTCTGTTGCCTCTCTGCTGGACGAGCCATTCACCGGTGTCCTGTACCTAGAGGGCAGCGGCATCACCGAGGACTTCCAGTCCCTCAAGGGCAAGCGCATCGGCTACGTCGGCGAGTTCGGCAAGATCCAGATCGACGAGCTCACCAAGCACTACGGCATGAAGCCAGACGAGTACACTGCCGTCAGATGCGGCATGAACATCGCAAAGTACATCATCGAGGGAAAGATCGACGCCGGTGTCGGTATTGAGTGCATGCAGCAGGTCGAGCTGGAGGAGTACCTTGCCAAGCAGGGTAGACCAGCCACCGACGCCAAGATGCTCAGAATCGACAAGCTTGCTTGCCTAGGCTGCTGCTGCTTCTGCACCGTCCTGTACATCTGCAACGACGAGTTCCTGAAGAAGAACCCAGAGAAGGTCAAGAAGTTCCTCAAGGCCATCAAGCAGGCTACCGACTACATGCTGAACGACCCTGTTAACGCCTGGAAGGAGTACGTCGACTTCAAGCCCCAGCTAAACAACACCCTAGCCTACAAGCAGTTCCAGAGATGTTATGCCTACTTCTCTGAGTCTCTGTTCAATGTCCACCGTGACTGGAAAAAGGTCACTGGTTACGGTAAGAGACTTGCCGTCCTCCCACCAGACTATGTCGCCAACTACACCAACGAGTACCTGTCCTGGCCAGAGCCTGAGGAGGTCTCCGACCCTCTTGAGGCCCAGAGACTGATGGCTATTCACCAGACCAAGTGCAGAACCGACGGTACCTTCAAGAGACTGGTTCTACCAGCCTAATTGTGAACCGCAGTGTTGTCTTGCTTTCTGTTGGGTGCTTTGTCCCATCCTTTTCGAGGTTTTTCTCCCTTCTGGGTTTTGCCGGGATACGTGGATGGCGTTTTCTGATTACTAATGAGTAATAGTATATATTATAAAAACATTATCTTTATTGCTGCTGCCCTGTTTAGTGTCAAGGACAGGTAATTGAGCTGTGAGTAACTCTTCGTCAGTGAGTAACCGTACCTCCAGTTTCCTGCCAGGCTTTACTTGAGGGTGCCGTCTCCACACTTTTCACGCTTTTCGGCAGGTCAGATCCCACAGAAAACTGCGCAGGAGGAAGCGGTGCCGCGTGTGAGTCAGTGCCGATAACGATGGTGAGGTCAGCAATCTCTGTCCGGTCCGGTTGACACATCTTCGTGCAGGAGAGGAGGGGCAGACGTATATAAGTGTGTTGTATTAGTAGAAGGAATTAGATCGTTCAGGAAATGCAGCTCCATCCCATCCCAGTAAAGCTACAACAAACAATGGCTGAATTTGGTCACGCCTTTAGGGAGAAGTACTTCACGCTTCTGGAGAAGGACGTCATTCCCGTCAACAATGGTTCCTATGGAACTACTCCCACAATGGTCATGGACCGTCTAAGAAAGGTGTGTGAGGAGGAAGAGCACTACCCTGATCGCTTCTACAACTACGAAGTCAAGGATATATATGTCAGTCAGGTGAAGTCCCTGGCCAAATACATTGGTGTGGACTACAAGAACTTGGCGATTGTGCCAAATGCCACCGTGGGTATCAACACTGTGCTGAGGTCAATTCCTTGGGACTTTGAGAAGGACAGTGTTCTGGTCCACACTACCTCGTATGGTGCCTGTTCCAACACTGTGAAGTTCTTGCACGACACATTTGGTCTGAAATATGACGTTGCTGATGTCATCTACCCAATGGAGGACAGTGAGCTTCTCGCCAATTTCGAGGAAAAGCTGGCTACAGGCAAGCACAGACTTTGTATGTTTGACATGATCTCATCTATGCCAGGTGTTGCCCTTCCTTATAAGGAGTTGATCAAACTGTGCAAGAAGTACAACGTCTTGAGTTTGATCGACGGTGCTCATGCCATCGGAATGGTTGACATGGACTTTATTGATGAATTGGAGCCAGACTTCCTCACTACCAACATGCACAAGTGGCTGAGTGCACCTAAGTCCGCCGCGATGCTCTATGTGAACCCCAAGCACCACAAGATCATCCAGACAAACCCAATCTCCTGGTCATATGTCCCAACTGCTACTTGCAAATCTGCCGACGACATTATGATTGAGAAATTCTGGTACTTGGGCACTGTCTCGTACGGACCCATGCTGTGTATTGAGGAGGCCCTTAAGTTCCGCAAGGATGTGTGTGGAGGTGAAGACAGAATCAGAGCGTACCAGAATGAATTGAGGCCAGCTGCCATTGAAGCAGTCCAGAAGGCGTTCGGACCTGGCTCAGAATTGCTGGAAAATGCTGAAGGTACACTTGCTGTCCCAGGTATGTTCAACGTCTCCCTTCCTGTGAAGAAGGAGTACGAGGCGATGATCAAGAAGTTTTGTGATGAACCATTGGACTTCAGGCGGACGGTCAAGGGACCATGTGAGGCCACGATGATTAGAGAGGACAAGGCGTTTGCACCATTCCTCGTGCACGACAACAAGTTGTGGGTCAGGTTCAGCGTCTATATCTATAACGAGCTCAGTGACTATGTTAAGTCTGCACCACTAATCAGAAAACGTCTCGAGGAGGCTCTGGACCAGAAAGCTCTGGAACTCGAAATTGCCAGTCTTTGATCGAGCGTTGTTTGTAGTTTACTCTTACTTCATAATACATGATCTTCACACTCTATAACCTTTGGGTATATCGCATGGCTGGGTACACAGCCTCGTAAAGAAAGTTGGGTGTGAATGTACTGCTATTCCCCTGTGATTAACAAACCAATTGTGATTATAAATGCATAGACTGGGCTTAGAGCTGATGTAATGTGTGCTTGGCCATGTATAAATAAACGAGGCAGTGTGTTGTCTCTATTACCTCTTTGGGACGTTACACGGGTGCACCAACTGGCATTTCGTGTACCATCTGCAAAACCGGACCGTATACGAGGATTCGCCGCAACGATCAAAGAAGGGTCAACGCGAATCCTAAGTGACACTCGCAGCAAAGAAAAATTTTCGTGCTTTCGCGAACACAACCCAAACGGTGCGCTGTTTGTCGACCAGAGAAATGCCAAGCCTTGTTTCGTTTAGGAACCAAGCAACACCTTCTGGGTGCTCATAGATACCTACGTAATAACCGCAAGAAACCATCGCATATCCCGCACAGTAGGACTCTGAGCCAGGAAACAACAACACCCCAGTACAACCACTGAGAATCTCTCGCAGAACCTACCAGATACCAGTTCCATGACCTGCAGCTCGTTTCCCTCTACCTCGTTTATTTCCCAATGAGGAATCCAGGAACGAAATGCGTTGTGCGGTTTTTCCACTGGTAACTGATCCGCAGAAGGCAAGGCGCGCAGAAGGAAAACACAAGACACAGATGAGTGACATGACAGAAATGTCTTCAGCACTTACTGTAGGATGGGTGGTGCATGAGCTGCCTGGTTCAGGGCGGTGTATGGGTGCGTTAAATCGTACAGGTGCGATGCACTGTGCTCGATTATTGTGATTTATGTTTGAGAAGCAGCCGCAGAAATGTTGAGATTGCAGCAAAGACAACGACGTCGGCGACGAATCGTGCAGGATGCGGGTGTTTAGGCGCTCCGGCTGTGGAATTGGTTTCCTCAGTGTCATATAAGTACAGGTGAAATAGCCGAATTCTGATTCCTTTGTCTCCACTCGATATACCTGTTTTCGTATGCTACAGCAACACTACTAAGAAAATTAATAATAACCAAAGTAAATTAATAACAAAATGGGTTCCAGTTCCTCCAAAACGACAACCACTGCCGCTGCCGTCACGTCGACGACATCAACCACCTCTTCTACTCCAATTGTGGTCGCTACCACTTCCTCTACTACCCCAGAGACCACATCTAGCACATCAACTACATCTGTCGTTGCATCGTCTTCCATAGATCCAACGATTCTTTCTTCTGTTCTGGAGTCTTACCTTTCTAGCACAGTTGTTACTTCTTCATCCACTGTTGTTCCAACATCCTCAGCTCTACAGTCTGTTGCTGTCCACAGTGTTAGCACAGCTGCTGCTCAGAGCTCCTCCGCTGATGTCTCCCTCAGATCTGTCGATGCCATGTCTAGAACGGTAGATGCTACTAGCAGCAGTGAAACTCCAGTTTCCACCTCTGCTGTTGTCGAGTCTGCTACTGTTGTTGCTGACCCAGTTACCACTTCTTCCGACCCAGCTTCCACATCTGCTGCTGCCGACCCAGTCACTACATCTGCTGCTGTCGACCTAGCCTCTACCTCTGCTGCTGTTGCTGCTAACCCAGCTTCTAGCTCTAGTGCCGTCCCAGCCTCTACATCCGCTGTTGCTGACGCAGTTACTACTTCTTCTGACCCAGCTTCTACCTCTTCCGCTGCTGTCTCCAGCTCTTCTGCTGCTGTCTCCAGCTCTTCTGAAGTCGTGTCCAGCTCTTCTGCTCCAGTCACCTCCTCTTCTACCTCCTTCTCTTCTTCCGCTCCAATTTCCTCCTCTTCTGTTCCAGTCACTTCCACTGCCGCTCAGACTTCCCAGTTCACTAACGGTACCTCCTCCACAACCACTATTATCGAGAGCTCTACTGTCACCTATGTCACCACTGACTGCAGCGGTCTAACCACTACCATCACCACTGTTGAATGCGACGCTACTGATGCTGCTGTTGCCACCGTCACGTCCCACGACGACACGACCGAGACGCTGACCACCTGCCCAGAGTGCACCGCTACCGCCACTGGATCTTCTACCACCTCTGTCGGAACTTCCACCTACATCGACGCCACCACTACTGTTGTTGAGACCTTCACCACTGTTGTTCCATGTGACGAGGCTGCTGAGACTTCTCCCGCTGCTGCCTCCTACACTACCTCTACTGGCACCACGACATACTCTGACTCCACCACCACCGTAGTTGAGACCTTCACCACTGTTGTTCCATGCGAGACTGAGACCACTGAGGCTGCTGCTGCCACCGTCGCTGCTACCACTGCTGAGACTACTACCACTGCTGCTGCTGCTGCTGCCACCACTGAGGCCACCACCGAGGCCACCGCCAATGGCAAGGTTGCCACTGCAGCCGAGACCGAGGCCGCCACCTCCTCCGACGCCAAGACCACCACGCACACCTCTCTCTCCACTGTCACGATCGCCGAGGTCTCTTCCTCCTCTGCTAAGACTGGCTCTTCTAGCTACAGCGTCGCCATCGCCGACAACGGTGCTGCCGGCCAGAACAAGCGCGACATCCTTGTCAATGCTGGTTTCGGTTCCGGTCTGCTTGCTGTCGGTCTGCTCTCCCTTCTGTGAGTGTGACGATGGCTATTTGCCTGGATAAACGTGTCCTTCTGTAAACATACATAGATTCCCAAATAAACGTATAATGTAACATAAGAAAGGTGGGGTCGGGCCAACGAGAAGGGTCGCGGCTGGCACGTGGAGTGCTGTCAACGACGTCATGGGGTGTACTGAGTTCATAATACAAGTGGTGCAAGTTGTACAATAGGTAACGTCATTTTAAGGAACTTGGCGGAAAGACGGTGCAAATAGGGAAATGAAGCATAGTAGCGACTAGGCCAAGTTCATATAAACAACAATACATACGACTGCGAGAGCTTGGCGGTGTTACATGAAAACACATGCTACAAGACAACACATGTAGAAAATGAAGGATGCGTCACTTGGCCAAGCAAAACTGCGTAAAGGTTAGCCGCCACGCTGGCGTAACAAAACACGATGCAAATCTCAGCAAAAATGGCACCACTGTAAACACTTGGACGGTGTCACCTTGACCACTGCCACGCCGCAGGACCCTACCGTCCCTGAAAATCGGCGATGGCACGTGACTGTGGCAGCTTGCCTGGCGGATGACGTGACGCAAAGTCCGTGGACAATGACGTCATATAGGGACAGAGACAAATGGCCATGTGCATAACACTTACGACGCTCTCTTTGTAATAGTGAAGGATATATTCAATTGATAAATAGGCTATGTATGGTATATAGTTGTGCGGTGCTCCTGTGGAGTGCGCGCTGCGGTGTTCCAGCCACCGGACGCGGGTGCACCTGTTTGTATATGCAGAGGTGGACGTGCAGATGGCACTGCTGTGTATGTTCTTCTCACCTCGTGCCAATTGGGTATATGGTGTTAGCGGTGACGGATACTGGTCTAGCGGTAGTAGATGTGCTCTGAACACCTCTTCTTGGGGAGGAGCGTCTCTGTGCGATGGAAGCCGGGGTGGAGGCCGCAGCGAGCTTAGGGGACGCCGCTCTGAGAATGGACCCCGATGCGCTCATCATGTGGTCGAGGCGCTTGTTGCACCTGTAGTGGTTGGTACGAGGCCTGGACACGTACACCCTGTCGTTGTGTGTGGACTGCTTGAGGTACTGCATGACCATGGCGTCCTGCTCAGTCTCCAGTCTGTTGAAGAAGTTCTCTGCGCGGTTGCTCTGTAGGCTGTTCATTGGGGGAGTGTGATTGTGTGATTGTGTAGTGGTGTATTCGAGAAGAGGAATTGCAATCACAACACATAATCACACCCACTCTTATATACGCCATCGGCTGGCACATTACCCAACAGCATCCACGTTCCAGCCAGCCATTACGTAAAGCGGGATGGGACAGCCACCACGCGGCGGTGGCCCAGAGAGGAAAAACGAAACACACGGCGGGCGCAGACGAGGCCGGAGAAGCAGGCGCAGGCGCAGGCGGAGCACCGCCCGCGGAGATAGAAGGGCACCCCGCACGGCCACGGAAGGCGCAGCCGGCACCGCTCCCTCCCCTGCGCCCTTTTCTCTGCACGGGCCGCCACCCGCGGAACGACCGGGCTGGCGCTGGAAGTGCGACGAAGCGCAGGGAAGCGGGCCGAAGTGCGCGGAACTGCGCGGAAGGCGGAGGAAAACGGTGCGTGGCACAGACGCACACGCAGGCTCGGGGGTCCGTCGCCCTCGAGGCCCGCGGAGAAGACACGGAGGAGACAAGCGGGCCCGCGGAGGCGCAGGCGCCAGCGCACAGAAACGGGCGGACGACAACGTCCCCGGATACGTGTCCCATCCCGTTGAGTCAGCGGATGGGTGAGGGGTGCGCTGGCGGGGATGGGACAGCGGCGGCTGGCCGAGCGGGTGTCACCCCGAACGCTGTCGTATCGCCGCGGAACGCCCTGCCCCATCGGGCAATCCCACGCGCCCTAGGGGAGGCGTGGGGGTGTGGGAGGGTGCACAGGCCGAGAGCGGGCAGGGGAGCGCCCTAGCCGCTTTGGGCGGACACATAGGCGGTGCCTGATTGGCTGAATGCGGGGTGCCCCAGTGGCGGCTGTGGAGTGTTGGGCTGTGGAGTGTTGGGCATTGGGCGGTGGCGATTAGGGGAGGGTGTTGCACGGATGCGGTGATCCCCTGTGTGCGTAGGGGCCCCTGTCTCTTATTGGGGTGGGATTGATCTGGTGTTGTGTTTGGGGGTGTATTATAATGGTTGTGTGTCGTATACGATTGTGTCGTATAGTCTGTCGTATACACTGTGTCGTATACTCCCTATTATACTACCTATTATATTTTTGTATCGTACTTCTGTATCGTAATATGTATCATAAATATGTATCGTATAATTATCTATGATGACAATTATGTACGGTATTCTTGCTTATCGCAATCGTCTATGTCTCACTAGGCAGTCTTGTCATTAGATTGCTGCTGCGCTTGCGCTTGCTCCCCCGGCAGATACTGCTTGATCAGGCCCTCGCAGTAGTCCCATATCTGGGCGGCAACGCCGTTCGTGAGCGCCGCCTTGACGTCCTCGCGCGGGTCGTGCACCTCGCCGAACGGCACAATGTACTTCCCGGAGTCCCCCGGCACCAGCCCCGGCGCCAGCGCGCCGTACAGCTCCGAGTACGCCCCGTACACGCCCTCCCACACAAACAGCCTCGCCGCGCTCACCACGGGCGACCACCACGCGCGCGTCATGTCCGTCGCCAGGTTGCCCGGGTAGCACGATACCGAGACGCACCCGCACTTGTCTGCCAACTTCCGGTGCCGGTCGTACCATACTTGCGCCTGGTAGATGTTGTACGTCTTGGACTGCCCGTACAGGTTTGTTCCGTGCGGCCGCTCTGCCGGCGGCACGCCCTGGAACCCCGGGTTCTCCCAGTAGATGCCCCATGGCTTCGGCGTGAAGAAGTGCGCCGCGGAGCTTACCCAGACGAGCCGTTTCAGATGGCCCGGGTCGTCGTTCTTCAGCAGGTACGGGTCCAGGTAGTGCTGCAGTAGCTGTGGTCCCGTGACGTTTGTCTGGAACATCGCCTCGAACCCCTGCACGGACGTGTCAGGGTTGTTTGGCGCCGTGATCCACGTCAGTCCCGCGTTGTGGATGATGATGTTGAGTGGGCCCGCGCCTGGCACATCTAGCAGTTTGCCAATGGCCACTCCTGCAAGGGCCACCTTCTCGAGGTCCAGGAAGTCGCACCCGCCCACGATCTCGATCGAGCCGTGCGACTCCGGGTTCGCAGCGATGATTTCGCGCTTTGCCTCCTCACCGCGCTCGCCTGTGCGCACCACGCCGATCACTCGGCAGTTCTGACGATACAGCAACTCTGCGACGTGTTTCCCGATACCCGTGTTGCACCCGGTGACGACCGCCGTCTTGCCACTCAGGTCAGGGTAGTCCGCGGGCGTGAACGCCGGCGCGTTCGGGCGGAAGCCGTAGTAGATCTCCTTGAGGAAGTACCAGTGGCTCGTCGCCGGTGGCACCTGTTCTGGCAGTTTCATCGTGCAGTGTAGTGATGTCCTGGGCTGTGATGTGATGGGCCGTGCTGTGTTTGGCATTGGCCCGTGTTTTGTATGGCGTTGCCTTTGTTTTCTGCGAGCGGCGTTACTGCGTGGGCGATGTCGCACAGACGGACCCGCAGAGATGGCATGTCAGATAGGGGTGTCAAACGATGAAGTGGGACTGGAAGGTAAAATGGTCCAGTGGCAGTAGGATGTGCAACGGCATCATCGTGAAACGGTTAATGTTCACAGGGGATAGTATTTGACAAATAATCTGGTAGCCCTGGAGGTTGTCCCGAAAGGTCTGTTGTAGTGACGGAAAATCTGTAGTTGTCTTAAATAAACGCCAAAATGTACCTTAATAAATATGTTTAATTTATTAACAATAGTATTTCATGTTGCATAGGGCCTTGAATGTTAATAAATCATTATTCACAAATTTTGATATATCGATCTGTAAATTGATATATTTTAAGTTTAGGTAAAACACAGCTGGGCTATAAACTAACTCCTTCTGTAAACATTTATCAGAAAGTCGAAAAAACAGGAATATTCTTTTTTGGGGTTAAGTAAGGGAGTGAGTGACAATTACTGCAAATTGTCGCACTTTCTTCTACTTGTATTATACATCGTATCTGGGAATAACCACTCCCCATTTTACAGTGGCTATTATGACATCTACCAAGAACGAAAATCTCAATTATCGATTGAATGCTGCAAATTTCAGTAGAATTATTAACACCAACCCCTGAATAACGACGAGTAGCTACGTTTTCTAACTTTTCACCCACTTCACCCTCTGGCAGCGACAGCCTATTCCTATTATTTATATCTGTGACTACACCCGTACACCGTACACCCGTACACATCTGAAATTTCTCCACCCTCGCTTCCTCGGCGATGTGCACCCGCTCTGAAAAATAACATGCGAGCGTTCCGGGTGGGAAACTGACAGGAGCCCCTAGCACCCCACAGGGAAACAGTCTACCACAGTACAGTCCGACAGTCTCTCCCTACCTGCCAAGTTCCAATCCACAGCTCTGCCTAGCGACCAGCCTGGCCCTCCGTCCAGACAAATCTCTCCACCCATGAGTGCCCCGAGCGCTCTGTCCATCCCTGCCTGAGGAGCCCGCTCAGCCTAGCGGCCCTCATTGTGCCATGCGAATAGGCTCGCCGCCTCGGGCGCTGTATCGCCTCGCAGTGCTGTCTGGGCTCTGCGTGTTCTTTCCCGCAGCTCTCCGGGGGAGCTACGGCGACATCGCAGCAGCGCAGTAAGAGCTAGTGTCTACGTGGTGAAGTATACAAGCACAAAAGGTTCGAGAGCTATTTCGAAGGTTTCTTGTTCAAGTTGAAAAGGACCGACAAGACCCATAGTAATCATTGAAAAATGGCTAGAGGACCGTATGTTATACTGATGCCAGTTTAAAATAGATGGCGATCGTGAAATGAACCAGACGGAGAGGAGAGGAGGATATGTTTAGAACATATTTACGACAGATAATATCAATCCACATCCATGAATAAGTACAGGAATTAATGCAATGAGCTTGTTATTAGAGAGACATTTCCAATATGCAAATTTAAACATCACCCCCACGTTACAAACATCCTGGACAACTTTCCCAGAACGATCGCTACCGCACCCCAATTCACAGTCCAATTATACTAACATCCATTATTGTTATTATCTAATGTCAGTGGAATTACCCCTGCTGCATTAGCACATACCAATACATGTTT
This sequence comes from Maudiozyma humilis, assembly GCA_037102785.1. Classification (NCBI taxonomy): domain Eukaryota; kingdom Fungi; phylum Ascomycota; class Saccharomycetes; order Saccharomycetales; family Saccharomycetaceae; genus Maudiozyma; species Maudiozyma humilis. Next base: position 1,056,747 of record BTGD01000008.1, on the reverse strand, counting down.
CCCACAGAAAGAAGCACCTAAAGAGACTAGCGGCTCCACACCACTGGATGCTGGACAAGCTGTCCGGCTGTTACGCTCCAAGACCATCTGCTGGTCCACACAAGCTAGGTGAGTCCCTACCTCTGATCGTTTTCCTAAGAAACAGATTAAAGTACGCCCTGAACGGCCGTGAGGTCAAGGCCATCATGATGCAGAGACACGTCAAGGTCGATGGTAAGGTCAGAACCGACGCCACCTACCCAGCTGGTTTCATGGATGTCATCACCCTGGAGGCTACCAACGAGAACTTCAGACTGGTCTACGACGTCAAGGGTAGATTCGCCGTCCACAGAATCACCGACGAGGAGGCCTCCTACAAGCTAGGTAAGGTCAAGAAGGTCCAGCTCGGTAAGAAGGGCGTTCCTTACGTCGTCACCCACGACGGTAGAACCATCAGATACCCAGACCCAAGCATCAAGATCAACGACACCGTCAAGATCGACCTTGCTACTGGTAAGATCACCGACTTCATCAAGTTCGACGCTGGTAAGCTAGTTTACGTTACCGGTGGCCGTAACATGGGTAGAATCGGTACCATCGTCCACAAGGAGAGACACGATGGTGGTTTCGACCTGGTCCACATCAAGGACTCCCTTGACAACACCTTCGTCACCAGACTAAACAACGTCTTCATCATCGGTGAGCAGGGCAAGCCATACATCTCCCTTCCAAAGGGTAAGGGTATCAAGCTAACCATCTCCGAGGAGCGTGACAGAAGAAGAGCCCAGAACGGCCTATAAACAGCACACTGTGTCCAAGATTAATTGATTTCATTTTTTCCTTTTTCGCATAATCCCTGTTTCTAGTCCACATGTTCAACGAACTCACAGCCCCTTCTTCCTTCATTTCCTTTAGGTTTATTAAAAAATTGTTTAATTACATATATAATATTTAAAGCACAACTACTCTGAAGTATCTCATCAACAGGGGTAAGTGGCACAACCACCTGATGCATTCAGGAATGACGGGCTCCTTCGCGGGACTCATCCGACTACCGCGCCGTGCAGTTGGCGCGCGAGACATTCTGACGCGAACTTGCCACGTTTTACCTCAGCATAAACAAAATAGGCAAGATGCAACATGAACAGGTGATATTGTCAATTGGTTCTTGTTTCTTGTACTATTTCCACCTTCAGAACACTGAACGAGGTTTTGCGACCATAACAACTTTCAACTATGGCTTCTAAGAAGACAAGTGGCAAAGTTAAGCGTCATGACGTCGATGTCGACGACGCCGAATTCAAGTACACCAAGGGCGACCACCTAGAGCCAATTGCTGAGAACTGGATCATGAAGGAGAAGCCAGACAGCGAGGCCGTGTACGGTCTGTGGTGTACAGTCGTCACGGTAATTGCATTTGCTGTCAGATTCTACAAGATCTGGTCTCCTAAGGAGGTCGTCTTTGACGAGGTCCACTTTGGTAAGTTCGCCTCCTACTACCTGGAGAGGACTTTCTTCTTCGATGTTCACCCTCCATTTGCCAAGATGATGATTGCTTTCATCGGCTGGCTATGCGGGTACGACGGCTCCTTCAAGTTTGAGGACATCGGAATGAGCTACGAGACCCACCCAGCCCCATACCTGGCCTACCGTTCTTTCAACGCAATCCTTGGTACTCTGACTGTCCCAATCATTTTCAACACTCTGAAGGAGCTTAACTTCAAGGCTGTCACATGTGCATTTGGTGCCCTTCTAGTTGCTGTAGACAACGCCCACGTCATTGAGACTAGACTCATCCTTCTGGATGCTATTTTGATCATCTCTGTCGCTGCTACTTTCTACTGCTACGTTCGTTTCTACAAGGAGCATTTAAAGAAGGCCTTCACTCTTAAGTGGTACATCTGGCTATACCTGACTGGTCTGTCACTGTCTTTCGTCATTTCCACCAAGTACATCGGTGTCATGACTTACGCCGCTATTGGTATTGCCGTTGCCGCTAACCTATGGCAGCTACTAGACATCCGCTCCAACCTCACTCTTTCCCAGTTCATGAGACATGTAAGCAGGAGACTAAACGGTCTAGTTCTGATTCCATTTGTCATCTACCTCTTCTGGTTCTGGGTCCACTTCACTGTTCTGAACACCTCAGGTCCTGGTGATGCCTTCATGTCCGCCGAGTTCCAGGAGACTCTAGCCGACTCCCCAGCTACTGTCAACTCCAGAGAGGTCAACTACTTCGACATCATCACCCTGCAGCACAGTGACACCAAGGCCTTCCTACACTCCCACCTTGCTAACTACCCTCTTCGTTACGAGGATGGTAGAATCTCTTCTCAGGGTCAGCAGGTTACCGGTTACATTCACGAGGACGTCAACAACGAATGGGAGATTGTCCCAACCAAGGAGCTTCCATCCAATGTCGGTCAGAAGGTTCTTCTGGATGACGTCATTAGACTGAGACACGTTACCACCGGTACCTGGCTACTTTCCCACGATGTTGCCTCTCCATTGTTCCCAACCAACGAGGAGGTCACTACCGCTGGCGAGGAAGCTGCTAATGGAGACGACTACCAAAAGACTCTATTCTCTTTCCAGCCAATCAAGAAGGGTGACAGTGGTCACGTTCTAAAGAGTCAGACCGTCTCCTTCCGCATTTACCACGTTAACACTGCCGTTGCCCTATGGACCCATAACGATGAGTTCTTACCAGAGTGGGGTTTCCAGCAACAGGAAGTTAACGGTAATAAGAAGTTGACCGACCCAGAGAACAACTGGATTATCGCCAACATCACCAACCTTGACGAGTCTAGACTCACCTATGTTCCAAAGGTCATCAAGAAGCTGCCATTCTTCAAGAAGTGGATCGAGCTACAGAAGTCCATGTTTGAGCAGAACAACAAGCTGTCCTCTGAGCACCCATTTGCCTCTCAGCCACAGGCCTGGCCTGGCAGTCTGAGCGGTGTTTCTTTCTGGACCAAGGACACTGAGAAGAGACAGATCTTCTTCACCGGTAACATTGTTGGTTTCTGGTTCATCATGATCTCGCTATCTGTCTACGTTGGTATTGTCATTACTGACCTGGTCACCAGACAACGTAGCTATTTCGCCCTAAACAAGATGACCAGAGAGAAGCTATACGGTCCTCTTGCCTATTTCTTCATCGGCTGGGCTTGCCACTACCTTCCATTCTTCCTGATGGCTCGTCAAAAGTTCCTGCACCACTACCTTCCAGCGCACCTGATTGGAACCATGTTCACTGCTGCACTATGGGAGACCATTTTCACTGAGTGTCATGCCCTCGACACTTCGAAGGATGAGGAGGCCCCAGGTGCCGCCTACGACAAGAACCCACGTGTCAGATCCACCATTCTCAACGTTTTCTTCCTATACGTTTCGGTATGTGTAATTGGTTTCTTCATCTATTTCTCCCCACTAGTATACGGTGAGCCTATGACTCCTCAGCAGGTCGTTGACAGACAGTGGTTTGACATCAAGCTGAATTTCGCCAAATAATTCTAGCGGAACCCTACATATTATAAATAGTGTAAACCATTGAAAGCTAATGCTACATACTCGAGATTTCATGTCATCAAGTAACATGACTATAATTGCATGGTATGTATTCTTTTGTAAATGTAGTAAAGTTTATGTAATAATGTCTTGTTATTTAGTCCCTTGTAGGGAATGGCAGAGTCCTGTGCATCTTGTTCGATAGCTCAAGGTAGCGTGGCTCGTTGTTAGTGGTGATATAGCCGTGTCTCACTAGGAAATCGATCATGACGAGAGCGCAGTTAGGCTTGAACTCACCATTCTGCAGTGCCTCCATGACCTCTGGTAAGGACATCACATTGAAACTGTCGACCTCGCCGTCGTTCGGCTTTGGAATCACGGTGTGATCCAGTTTCATATCGAAGACATGCTCAACCTCACCAACGATGTAACTTTTTTGATTATTGAAGTGATCATTGGCTGGGTTTCCTTGGTAGAACAGGTAGGATACTACACCACCACTGCTAATCCCTTTCTCGATGACCTCCTTCTCAAGATTAGCCTCCTCCATAGACTCCTTCAGGACAGTCTCGTAGATCCCACATGGGTAGCCAATACCGCCGGCAACCATGTTGTCGAGCATATATGGCCACGTAGGCTTGGTGGCGGACCTTCTGGGGATCCAAAACCGGATCTCCTTAGTGCTGTCATCGAAGAAGTATCCGTTAATATGGACACCATACGTGATGATTCCGAGAGGTCCAGCCATCGACCTCTCGACGAGAACATATGGCTCGTGGGAGGGTGACCATACAGCATAGCGCTCGTCTCTCCAGCCCTTGAGGTCCTCAATATCCGACTTTTCCCTGAGGACATTGGCAATAGCTGCTATCTGGGAATTTCTGGTCTCGAAGTCATCCGATGTGAATCTGATCTCAGAGGCTGATTCGTCGACGGTGAAGGCAGACTTGACCTCTTCTGCAGCGTACTGGAGCATCTCATCGAGCACAAACCTGCACACGAAGCCAACCTTGGCTCCCTCGTGCGTAGTCAGGTAGAACACGTTCTGCTGGAAGTCCGGAATGACGCCAAAGTCTAGTGGCAGCTTGTCGACCCGTTCGATGATATCAACAAAAGAGAACGAGCTCTGGTCATCCTCCTGTGTCCTGACCAGTTCCTGTGCGCCATTTCCTCTGTTTACTACCTCAACCATGGTAATTGTGTCTGTTGTCTTGTGCAGATCCCTTGCGAGCTGTATTGTTTAACGCCTGACTCACTTAAATATCGCTCTGGATAGGGTGAAGTGGGCGGTGAGGATTTGTTTATACAAAGTAGTGATATAGTTGTATAGAGCTCTACAAACACCTTTATATATGCAGTTGGGAGAGTTGTTACATTCCCAGCGGAATGATGTCAAGGTGACGGCAGAGCGGCACATGCAGCAACCCTCGATTCACTAACCGGAATTGCAGCCAGCCCTCCGCCGCGCACCTACGACTCGAACAGCTTCACGTAATGCACCCGCCAGGCCCCAAAGATTTGCAAAGAGGAGGGCAGGAGGCCGTTGCGTTCTGCGAGGCTGTGCACACACTGGTTGTAGGGCTCCTCCTCTACCGTGATCTCGTCGACGTTGTGCTTGGTGCGGGCTGTTCGCACTGCCTGCTCGTCTGCCGTCACGAGGATCTTCATGGCGTTTGTGAGGATACGTCCGTCTGGCAGCGTGACGCCGAGGTGTGTGTTGAACAGCCACAGCAGCTGCTGGGCGGTGCTCCCCTTGCATTTTACCAGGAGATACCGGCCGGACTGCTCCCTGGCGTACTCTACGAGGGAGCCCAAGACATCGTCCATGGCTGAGAAGGTGTCGCAGGTACCCCTATCATCCCTGAGAACGAGCCGCCACTTGTGCAGTTTGTACAGGTTATCGCTTGTGACCTCGCCAAGCTGGCTGCCACACCCCTTGCATTTGAGGTTCGTGCCGGAGATAGTGCACTTATTAATAGACTCGGGGAGCACCAGGAAGTATGCTTTCCCGATCAGAATCTCCGTGGCCGTGGGCCGCAGCGAGTGGTTGTACGTAGAGGAGTACAGCGCACCCTCACTAGGCGTGTCCTTCACTGACGGCTTGTGGCAATGCCAGTAGTCCATCAGCTCGCGCCAGTGCTCAGAGGGCATGTCGCTGAGGCGTGGAAAATCCTCGCTGGACAGTATGACGGTCTTGCAGGCATCACATTCGAGCTGGAACGGGCGGAGCTTGTTCAGCTGGCTCTTGGACCACTTCTCACACTCCTCATCGGCGCTATTGAATCCCGCGGGCTCACTGCTCTTGGGAGCGTTCAAGTGTAGCTGGAAGGAGCGGACTTTCCCGCTGCTTTGTTCAGTAAACGCTATTCTACTGCTGTCCAAGTCGACAGTGGCCGGAAGACGCACCTGAGTGCTGGTCCACTCCTGGTCTGGGGAACTGGCGTCTACATAACGCAGCTCCAAAGTATCTCCCACGACACTCAGCACCTCCACACTTTGCACTCCCTCCACCACGACAGCCACACGGCCAATGCGGCCCATATACTCAGCAAACAACTTCATAACGCCCAGGGACATACACCTCTTCTCCGTAGCCTTGAACGTACTCTTGCCGCCGTCTTCTTATACGCCTTCGGGCGCTAACACGCCGGATCGCGAAATTTCATCTGTAAACAGAAACATATAACTACTGAAGGTCAATTTGCCACCGGGACTCAAGAGGTTCATTACAAGTTGTTAAGTTGCTAAGACATCTGCTTACACTCCCATACACCATGTCCTCCTTCAATGCCATCAACCTGATACCGCAGGATGACGAGGTGGAGGCCGAGGAGCACACGAGGGAGCTCCAGATAGAGGAAGGGTTCCAGATATACCAGGAAGCGCTGGTGCTTCTCAATGACAAGAAGTTCAAGGATTCGAACGAGAAGTTCAAGGCGCTGTTCAAGCTCGATGTTATTGTCCCCGATAAGTTCGGTGTGTTCAGGTACAGCACGCCCATCATCGACAGGCTCAGGTACCTCGCGTACCGGAACAGGGGCATGTACTATTACACCTACCTGACGGAGATCCATGAGGACCTGGACGCGTCTGATATCGTTAACTACATTTTGAAAGTGCTGGACAACTTGATTGAGGCGCTGCAGCATGCCGAACCGGACCTGGCCGTGACTGAGCTGCTGGTGCAGCTCTTCCGCGGCTTCAAGTCTAGAAAGCTGGAGAGACTGATACTCGAAAACGAGATTACCAAGAATGAGAACCAGTTGATGCTGTTGGGACGCAGACGGAGGAAGCTCCTTCCACAGACGGAGAGGGTTGTTCATGAGTATTGCAAGTTATTGACCGATGTCGATGACACTGAACCTATTGGAAATATTCTCTCCAAGGTATCCTCTGACATATCAGCTTCCAAGCTGGACAGCGAGCCCAGCCCATTAGTGTTGGGGGAGGTTCTCGATAAGATCCAAAAGATGAAGACGGAGGATGAGCGCCTGATGAAGAGCATGGATACGTTCGAAGTTAAGATCGACTCCCTGGATTGGGACAGCGTGGCTTCCTCTATCTCGGACCTCATCCCATATGCGAAGATGGCAAACCTTCTGGGCAGAAACTCAGACCCCTATAACGAACTGGACGAGCCAATTGAAGCCATCAAGTATATTGTCAATGTTGATGAGAACGTATTAGAGAACCAAATGAACAAACATCCCAGTGAAAACACCCAGGAAAGTGCAAGCGACACAACATCGCAAATATTGGAGGATCAACCGGACACTCCCAAGGTTCAAATCATACCTCCAGAATTTCGACCACCCCCTGATGATACCATCAAAATGATAGAAGTACGCCGATCCTCCAAAAGGACAGCCGACACGGATTCAGCAGCAGCAAGGATAGCACAAAGGTCAAGCAAGAGGTTTAAGGAAAGAGATACGACAGAAGAGGATAAAAATGTGCTATCAACAGCAAGGCACCACGAATTCTTGAATGAGTTTGAAGACAAAATTGCTGTCCTTGACTATTCATTGTCATACAAGATTAATCAGCTATCAAAGGAAGTTATCGATACAGATGATGAACTCCTTGTTCTGCGCGATCTGTATGACTGCTTAAACAATTGGACAAATTGGCATACCGATATATTCAGAAAAATTGAGGTTTCCCAGAGGAAACGTCTGGTTCACAATGACAACAAGGATGAAATCATGCAGCTAAACACATTGCTCAGAACTAACATCCTGGAAGAGAAGAATGAACTTGACCTTATAGACAAGAATATCCCAATACCTCTTCTAAGCGAATTCATCAAGAAAGTGAATGCCACTGAGCCACATTTCCACGAATTAAGAATTATGTTTTTACTAGAAGTATTGGGTGGAGATATTAATCAACGTTTGCTCACCAGGTACATCTGGCCAGAATCCTTAATGAAAACAGTTATTAACCTTGTATTGGGTATTGAAAAGAATTTGTACAACCTTGTCTCCCAAAATATCGGTATGTATTGGACGTTCGGTCTTTCGATACTGGAGATTCTTGTGAATGTGTTGGGAGATGTCTGCCAAGAAATGTTATCATTAAAACCACAAAGCAACAGGATGAATGATTTAAAGAGTCAAAGAAACAAATTGGAAAGGAAGATTCATAAATGGTTGCTGCTACTCCACAAGGATGGCACTTCGAAAGAGGTTCACTATCAAAGGCTTTACCTAGAATGGATACACTGTTGCTACGTTCAAATGACTAACGAGATAACTGATAATCTTTTGATCGATTCTTTAGAGACACTTTCTTCAATAATCAAGCAAATCGATGAGCCGGTACATGCAAACTATCCAAACTGTAAGCATATCCCAACCTTAACGACCAATTCAGTCCAATCTCAGTTGAGTAAAATTAATATTGTTAGGAACATTTCGTTAATCGAGTATACTGAGGGTGATGAGAAAAACAAAGAGGAGGTGGATGCTGAGAATATCAAGCATATGGCACTACTAGAGGATATATTAATGAAAAGTCTGAACCCCACAAAATCAATTACTGGGTCGGCCGATGAAGAGATGGTTTCCTTTATATCAGAATCTCCATTTCAATTACAAGTTAAGCTGTGGGGCATCTTATTCTCTTATTACTGTAATTCAGAGGATGCTGAATCCTCTTTGAGAATTTACTTCCATTATATGACTCTTCTCAAATCAAGACTGACGTCAAAGATGACCTCTGTGGAACAGGAGGAAATTCGCAAGAGAACCTTATTGTTTGTTCTCTCAACTGCAGGTTCAGTTACGCTCAACATGTTGCATGTGATAAAATCCAAAAATTGGGGTGAACCTAAGTCACAAATAGTTCATGAAAATGTCCAGAACATCTATTATTTCTTCTTCACCTTCTATGCAGTCATGTACTACGAAAGTATTGCGAAAGAAAGTTGTTCTGTGGTATCTTTCTCCCACAAAGCTGTTAAATCGTTCTCGCTCATGAAAAGTTACTTGGTATCCCTTGGTACTATGATTACTTATTTGTTTTGTTGGGAAACCCATCAAAAGTCCATAGAGGATGCAAATAAGCTGACCGTGAATTATATTGGACAATTACATGAATTATTTGGAAGCATGTCATTCTGTGATTCGGCACACGGATACTTCTTATTGCTATCAGAGAATCTTCTCTGCAGATGGATTATTGATTCTTCTTATGAACCTTTTAAGCAAGTTCTTTGGTGTAGATATCATTATTCCATCTCAACCGATAATGTTAACCCTGAGCAACATAATACAAAAACAACTGCTATGAGTAAAGAAAATGCGATACCGCTGGGAATATACCTTCTAAAGTATCAATATCAAAACACAAATCCGTTGCTAGTTCCTAATAACAAATCTTCCTTAAAACAAGTGCTGGAAAATATCATCGAAACAGTTGGAGATGTCGACTTTGCTTCTAGTCATGTCTTGAACCGCAATGAATATTTATTTAACGAATGTCTGAACAGACCTATCACCACTGCATTATTTCGGTCTGCTCTGAAGGGGGATAAAATTCTGACTCTAACTACACCATATGATGATTTACAAGAAGGTATGGATGCTGGTATATTCTATGTCGCAAGCATACACGCGATGAACTTGTATAAGATTAAAAAGAAATCTATGCAAGCGAGGCCTTCCGAACTTGATTCTATTAGAAGGACTTTGAAGGTAGATGTTCTTTACAATACACAACGTTCTGAAAGTTGGTACCTTCTAGGAAAATGCTTCTCATATATTGTGGAAGACGATCTTATTTGGACGTCAGACAAAATATCTACAATTGAGAAAAAGAAAACTATAGCGACAACACAACGGAAAGCGATCATTTGTTATCTGTTGGCAATCAGTCTTTACAACAGAAAAAGCGAGCACACTGCTGATGACGAGATAATTATCGGTAGAACGTACGAAGCATTGGGTGATGAACTTGTTAGTGGATACTACAAACCTATGGATAAACTCTGCTTTTCATGGCAACCTTCGTCCAAGATTCTACAGTTGACTGAGGAAAAATCAATTAAGGAAGTATTGTACAATGAATCCAGTACAATATCAGATTTCAACATTGAACAGTCTATTGTATTGTGCTATCAGAACTCTAACATGTACAATGCTGCTGAATCAGATACCAACTGGTGGGGTAACTATAGCCTTGGTAGAATTTTATTCAAATTAAACAGAGCTACCTATGGAAATGAAGCATACTCTTACACCCTCAAGGCTGCTATTAATTCATCGTTGTCGTCATCAAGAGAACCTATCATTGAACCACATTATTACCTAATAAATGTATGTTATAAAATGGTAGCTGCAAACATGATTGACCCGGTGAAGGCCTTGGGTATGATATCTAAAGACAAATCATTTTTGAGCCAGGATGAGGATTTTTGGACATTTCCAGATAGTTCCGATGTTTCCAATCAAAAGGCTTTATTGTACCGCAAAATAATAGATCTACTACGTGCACTTCTCACCCATGATAAGAAGAAATTACAGCATCGTCCTCAGTACCGGATAGCAAAGATATTATACCATGAATTCAAAGATATCGATGGGGCACTTGAGGAGATGGAAAATATGGTATCCATTAAGAACAGTAAGAACCTAATAAATATCTGGAAACCAGAGTATGAAAGACCTGGAAAGCACTTTGTTTACGCTCATGATTATCTTGTCTTTTTCATTACACTCCTTCTAGAGAAAAATGATTTCAATGGTATCGCGCTTGTGATAAAAAAGGTTCGGCGTTTTGGTGCAGGCGTTGCTTACGTGAATGAGGTCAATGATTTCGCAGTCAAGAGCTATAATGAATGCATTCATAAAATACTTCAAATCCCAGATAAAAGATACATCGAAACCCTTCTACCCTCGCTAAGCTATCAAGACTTTTTGAATGTCAGCAAACAACTTTTCGACGAGTTCAAACCTGATGATTATAATATTGATTATACCAATGGTTTAAAATATGCTTTCCAGTTGAAGAAGGGTAACAATGGTATCGCATTTGATAGTGTTTGTCTGTCAATCTACTTTAAGAAATTCTATCTTCCTAAACTTGCCATCGAAAAAGAAAAGGAGGAAATCAATAATCCTTCAGGGTCAAATAATATCGATGCTATAACTATCTCCAGCTCATCGAACCAGTCCAGCTCACCAAGCGGTAGTGCTGAGTCTCGTGTTTCAAGTCCAAAGCAGGGTGGTCAAAAAAAGAGGGTGAGTAAAAAAGAGGTATTTGACAGAATCCGTGCTTTGGTTGAGAAATGTCCCTGATTCATCATAAATACTAAGTTCTAACAATAATGTTATCTCGGTTAGGTTAATTCGTAAGAAGCGTTGACATGTATATATATTAAACATATGCAGATTGTGTATAGAAAGTAATATTATTAATGCAAGTAAGTTAAAATTCATTTATCTTTTGTGTCTTCATCCACCTTTCTTTAATATCTAAGAAAACCTTCTTTAGTGCGTTATAGTCGGTCCAGAGCTTCTTGAACTCCATCACGAGAGTCTGTGAATGAATAATTGCGCGGGATGACGAATGGAATCTTCCTTTGTTGTTCCCTCTTGTGACTCTTGACATGTGTATGTTATTAGGAGCTAGAAATAGCTCTCCATTTTCCCGAATCTCCGCAATGTATGCACCAGTATTATGAATGTACTGAGCGTACTTGAATTGCGGTTTCCCCCAAGAGTAGTTGATTTCAAAATTACTCTCTCCTTCTTGTAGAAATTTGGAGGCTCGGTTGTCTAGTAAAAATCCAGACTGCTTCAATAAACAGATGTGGTAATAGAATTTATTTGAAGCAAAAAGCTCCTTATCGTAAAACTCTTTGTCTTCCCATGGGTTGATTGCCAATTTGACCTTAACAAACGAATGGAAAGGATTCATAGTAGGAAGTGCACATAGTTCTTCCCAGGGTAGCTCGACCAGCCGAAGTCCGTATCTTTCACACATCCTTGACCAATTCCCTAGTAAGTCGTCGATCAATTTTGGAGTTGCAGTTAGCCACTCTAACCTGATATGGAAACAATGGTCCGGATTATGGACTCTGTCGTAATGGACAGTACAGATCTCTTGCTTGTAAGAACGATTAGAAGAGTCGATATCAATGACAACCGAGTTACTTAAAGTGACAGTAGGTCTCCTAGACTCATCGGTTTGGATTTTATCTAAACTTAGGGGGTCTCGTCTGGTTGATATTCTGGAATTCTGGCCTGACTGCTGCGAAGTGTTGCTTCTTGTACTATCTAGATCTCTCTTGATTGTATCAGAACTTTTGATTGGTTTTATTGTAGATTTTATCTTTTCGAGCTTCTGATCGTCGATCTCATATTCAGAGTTGAACTGGTAGAAATAGTGGCCATCTAGGAAATTGTGCTTGTTTAAAACATGATGAAATAATCCTTCATCCATTAGTTTCTGACCAAATGCAAGAGCTTCTTCTCTAGAAGCGATGTCAGAAAAGTTCTGAACTAACCACGATACCATCTCGGAGCCAACAAAACACCTCAGGTGCTGTTTCCAATGCCATTGTCTATTGACCAATGTTAATTTATCAGTTCCATATTGTGCCTCGTACGCCAATTTGAACAATTCTGTATTTTTGTTCAGAAGATTATTCTCGTCGACAAATAACGAATCTTTGATATTACTACCGTCAATTTTTAACGAGTCTTGTTGTTCGTTGATGAAGTTTAATAGCGAACCAGTGTAGAATGTTACTTCCGGTTGTATCTCGTCTTTCTTGCTTTTTTTCATTTTCTTTTCTTTCTCACTCTTAAGTCTACATTTGGTGATAGAGTTTATCAGACGGCGTAGACCCTCCAACCTAAGTTCCTCCAATGTCAAGACCTCGCTCTTACCGTTTGCAATGATTGAAAAGTTATTGGGGGATACAGTTGAAGGTAGAACGACAAATTTTGCTCTAAACCCATGCCATTTCTTGTCAATAATATAATCGCCGTACCCAGCTATGACCTGATCTATTTGATTCCAGTTTAGCGATTGTCTCTTTACATGAATTGGATCAATCATTGACTCCCGATAGTTTTCCTCATAACGTGTTTTTATGAGGGGAATATACCTTGGAACTTGATCAAATCCGTCGTTTTCATTTTTCCTGAGATATCTTTGCACGTCAATGGTATCATTTTGACTGCAGGTAATTCGGTGAATCTCCGAATCCATAATCATATAGACCTTGATTTCCTCCCATGGTTTGTTTTCGATATATTTCACTACAGGTGAATCGCTCTCAAATTTACTGGTGAGATTTTCAATTCTTTCAACCTGTTTACCGACGCAAATTTGAAATCCAGTTATTAATCTTGTGTAGATGATGTCCCGTAGTAAATCCTTTGCTGTTTGGTTGTATGCCTCCTGATCAATATTTAATGTAACAGAATGGTTTCTAAAGAAGAAGTTATTGGAAAAATCCTCCTTGGTAGGGAAAGCCGAGATCGTAACCGGTAAATCTGCAGGAGTTGTGAATGACCTCCACTTACTATACTTTTTAGCTACAAAGTGTGGCCACACATCTCTCCAGCGAACAGGTAGTAGCTTATTTGCAATGTCTGTATTGACTGGTACTGAAGGATTTCTTATTTCAATCCAAGTTTCATTGGAAATATATGTATTATTTTCATATTTTGGATTGTTGTCAAAATAGGTAAAAGGCCTGGAATTGATTACGGGGTCGACAGTGTTTGGTCTGGTAATTGTATTACTTGTGCTTAAGTTAGGATTTCTTTCCGCTTTGTCAAATGAACTCAACAAGCCTGTAGTGGTGTTAAGCTTTGCAGCCTGAATAACAGGTTTAGGTTCTGTGATACCACTCTTTTTTAGGTCATGCTTGACGTAAGATTCATTTGCCATGCCAGGTTTCGATGGTTCTGCAACCGGCATCATGATTGCGTTTATAACTTCTTGACTTTTGTTGGTCTCAATCTTAGAAGATGTAGTGGCACTTGGTTCTGTTGTGGGTAATACTTTGGTTTTTGGATATTTTCTATTACTTGTGCCATTACTGGAATTTGACGATTTATTAGAAACACCCATTGTTCCAGAGCTAATCTTAGTAATCAAACCACGAGCAATATCGCGTATGGACTTCTTCTTCCCTAAGACTCTTAGCGATTTTGCAGCAGCCGAAGTGTTTATCCCATCCGGGTCATAGAGTGAATTTATGCTGGTGGTAGATTGCAGACCGTTACTGTCAGCCACAACACCGTCTGTGTTGATTATATCGCTGTCCGTTGCTGTTAATATATCTGCTGTGGCTATAAGATCCTGTGCTCCCTCGGTTACTGGTTTTGAGAAGCTTGGATTCTGCCATAATAGAGATTTCTGGTTGTTCGAGGAAGAACTCTTATCGGTGTGCTTAGAATCAGTAGATTTACCTTGTTTATTAGAACTTGATTTGAGTGATGCACGAAGGTTACCTTCATTTTGAATGCACTGAGGAAAGTTAAATGTTTCCTTCTCGTAGGATGAGATGAAGTCATTGATAGAGTGTATTTTCTTAATATTTGTATGCAAATATGGTATGTCTGCCTGCTCAACTATTTCATTGTCTGTCAGGCCCATCATCTGTAGGTCATAGATCTTACAGCGTGGATGCCATTCATTCATAACCTTTGAAGAATCATTCCAGAAGAATATGCTTAGCCAGTTTGGAATGCAATAATGCAGTTTCTTCTCGTAATCCAGAGATCTGAATAATGGAACAATGTGGAGTGGAGCTCTGGAGAGGCAAATGAGATCCATTGTCATCTCTAAAGAGAGCAGTTTTTTTCCTGTCAAATTAAGGAGATCGTAGTCAACATCGTACAGCCCTGATCCAGGTGATATGATCATTACGTGTGTGGTTGTGTGTCTCAGATCCACCTGTCTAAATGGGTCTACGAGCACTGTAGTGGCAAAATTAATCAGCTCCAAGAAGTTGGACTTGATAATCGGAGCAAATCTCCCCTTAAGAAGAGTACATCCCTTTTCAGATTGGACATTGAGTAGGTCGTTCTTAATGTTCAAGAACTCGAGCTTCAATGTCTCCATGATTTCAACCCAGTGGATGATGTTCACCTGGTCCACTACTATTCTGAAATGGTCTGCAGGGTTCTTTAATCTCTCTCCTGGTTTAAGGTCCGTGAATGATGAGTCTGAGAGGTCCATTGAGATGGCAAATGCAATTGTGATTGAGTGATGGGTGTCTATTGCCTTCCATTTTTTGAAGATCTTGGGGAAGAGCGAGTTTACCATCTTATGGAATATCTTTTCTCCAGTCTCTTCGAAATTCCACATTTCTTCGGTGATTTGGATTAGGAATATTAGTCTTGCTGATTCGGAACGGAACACTACTCTGGTAGTTTCACCGACGTAACCCGAGAGAACTTTCTTCCCGTTTCTGTATATTCCCTTCACTGTGCCTCTGATTGTATCAATGAATGTGAGTCGTTGTTCTGAAAACAAACAGGTGTCCTGGAGATGGGATGAGAGGGTCCACATGTCTCCTCTGTTGAGGTAGCAGTCCTTCAAGTTAATCTCGACCAGATCCAGTGCACACTCATTCTTGCTTTTCGCTTTGATCCAAACGCTAGCGTTGATTGGGATATCCAAAAGGGTTCTCAGTTGACCGGACAATATTGACACCGCAGACCCTACCGCGTGTGTTTTCCTCTCGCCAATGTCGTCTGTGTTTCCTCTTGTTGTGTCACCTTGATCAGGCACCGTGTTCTTGCTTGTGTTCGTAAATGTGGTCTTTATGCTAGCAGCACCGTTGTTCTTGTTGGTATCACCCTTCCTTCCCCTGTTCCTATCCTTGGCTATGAAGTATATCTTCTTCCTGGAGACGCCGCTGGAAGAATCAGTAGGGTGTATGGGCGATGCGTGTGGTGCATTACTCACAACATCCGAGCGGTATCCGCGCGGAGAGTACGTCATCAACTCACACAAATCACCCTGTCGTATCCCTTTGAGTTTTGCCAAATCCAGCAGCACCATCTCGCTCGACACACGCTGCTCGTGGTAGTTGACCTCCATTTCAAAGACGGGAGTCTCCTCGTCTGGCGAGAGTGACTTGCCCAAGGGCGAGCTGGCACGGGAACCCTCGCCAGGTGCTGGAGGCAGATCCACTCTCAGATGGTTCGGGGATGCAGAATTGCTGTCGCCGCTGCTGTCATTCGCATTGGCCGTACCTCTTGATGAGGCCATGCCCGGCAGACTTGCACCCACCACCAGGTTTCCCGCATTGAGAGATATGCTGTTCGCATGTGTGGTGTTAGTTCTGAGAACCCTGGGAACTACTGGCTGTGTGGATGTTCCGTCGCTCCCGTTGCTGCTGGGCAGCTTCCCTGCCTGTGCAGCCGCAGATCTCTGGTGTGACGCTCGCAGCTGTGAAAACATCGCTTATCGAGCAGTGAAATCTTCGTTGTACACTCTACAGTAGCGTAAGTCAATAACAATGGGTAGATGATTGTATCTATAATCAATTAAAGAGCAACCAGCAACCTCCCACTCACCTTCCCCTCTTTTGCGACCGAGTTCTGTATACGGCTCGAGGTCTGAGGGCGCTTCGGAGCTTTGAGGCGGTGACGCACACTAGGGCTCGATTAGGGCGCGAGGCAGATGCCATTGTGCCCTAGCCAAAATATTAGGGCTGAAGAATATTGAAATTATTCTGGTCGAGAAATCTTTTATGTTTTTTCAGGGCTCAGTAGGGCATTCTCCGCCTGATCACGTGCAATAACAAAACGGCGCCACACTTCCACTCACGTGCCCCTCAGAAAACACCGAATGGCACGTGATAATGACGCGCGGCTCAACATCCGCCCTGCGGCCCCGTCTGGGCGTAAGGCCCCATCACAGTGACTAACCCGCATCGCGAACCGGACGCGGACCCGACATGCAGCATCCACAGTTAGAGGAAGGGCGCCAACCTGGAGGACGTTGGGGCCTTTGACAGTGTCCAGCAGGAGTGGCAGGAGGCTATGGAGCAAATTCGGGTGTGTGGTACCATGCATCGCGCTAGTTTACACACATCTCAGGTCTATTGCCGTGCGCAGTGTGTCCGTTGTGGGAAGGGCCCGTCTGGACCGAGAGATGAGCTCTGTAAGACCGGTCGAGCTGCAGCGGGTCTTGGCACAGCTGTATATGACCCATTACTCGTATATATAAACATATTTGTAAGCGCAATTGGTTATGTTGCCGGCTTGTTTCTACCTTTCCCTTCCTCAATTGCTAAAAAGAACCAAGTACTACTCTAACGGAAGATGACTGCCGCATCAGATTCATCTCTCAAGCAGGTGCTTGCTGCCTATGCTGCCTCTTTAACCGGTAGCAAGGTGTTCTACACCGCTGCTACCAAGGGCGAAAGCGGTAAGCTATTCCCCGCTACTCGTCTGCTGCAGAGCAACGAGCCATTCGCCAGCGTCCTAGAGGCCGCCTCCCCAGATACTCTGACTACCCTATTCACCAACGAGACTGCTCTGCTGAAGGGTCTCCCACATCTGTACGAGCTGAGAGGCAACGCCGTTGTTGTTGTCGTTAATCTCGCTCTCCAGGACTACAGTGTCATCACCGCCCTCAAGGACCTCGACATCGTCACCCTGGTGTCCAACACCGCCGCTGCTGCCGTCAGCCACGCCCATCTGGCCCAGACAACCGCGCTGGAGAGACACGTCCCAGTGTTCCACTTTGTCAACTTTGCCGCTGTCGACAAGGCCGATTCTATCATCCCAGATTTCCAGGAGTTCACCAACGCTGCCGCTACTTCCGAGGACGACGACGAGGTGGAGCAGGAGAAGCCTATTCAGGATTTCCTCGTTGACCAGGGCGCTGAGTTCTTCACTTTGCAGTCCGCTGGCGCTAACCCATCCGTCGCCATAGTGAACCTGTCCCAGTACAGCAAGCAGATTGCTAACGCCGTCTCCGACGATGTTTCCGTGATCGATGTCAACATCTACAGACCATGGAGCATTGACACCCTGCTAAAGCTTGTTGCGCCATCAGTCTCCAAGCTAGCGATAATACAGGGCACCAGCCACGACGATTCTGCTTCCGCCGCCGCACACAGTTTCGAGCCTCTGCTGCTCGACTTCTTTGGTGACTTCAACAAGCTCGTCGAGAGAGGCATCGATCAGGTTGTCCTCTCCAAGGTCGGCGAGATCCCAGACGCCGCTGTGAAGGACTCCCTCGACATCATTATCGGAAATGTCAAGAAGGCCGAGCCAGCTCAGAACCTGTACCTAGGTAAGTCCATTGTTGAGCAGACCAACAACAAGGAGTACATTGACCTCGTTCACTCTTCTGTGAAGAACGTTCAGAAGCTCGAGACCGCATACATCAAGGTCCTCAAGCAGCTCTTCTCCCAGAACCTCAACATCCTTAACGAATACTCCAGCGAGACCGTCAACGCCAACTCGCCAGAATACGGTTTTGGTTACTTCCTGCACCAGGACAACCTACACCAGGAGTTGGTCAGTCTCATCAGACAATCCCTTGATGCTTCTCTGTACAACGGTGTTGAGAACCCATCTGGTCTAGTCGAGCTGCTATCCAAGTGGCTGAAGCTTGACCAGACTCTAGAGAACACTCAAATTCAGGAAGCCGCTGAGGTATCCGAGCAACTCTTTGCTCAGCTGAACGCTAACAAGCAGAACCCAACCGTTGCCAAGATTCTAGCAATCGCTCCAACCGTCGAGTCCTTCAACTTCAAGTCCCACTGGCTGATCGGTTCCGACGCCTGGTCCTACGATCTAGGTAGCTCCGGTGTCCACAACGTCTTGGCTTCCAGAAAGAACATTAACATGCTCCTCATCGACTCCGAGCCATACACTGCCACAAACAAGGTTGCGCACAAGAAGAATGTCGGTCTGTATGCCATGAACTACCACAACGTCTATGTTGCCTCCGTCGCCGTCTACTCCTCCTACACTCAGCTGCTTACTGCCATCATTGAGGCTGCTAAGTTCAATGGTCCATCCTTGGTCCTGGCCTACCTCCCATACGCTGCTGAGATCGACACCCCTCTGGACGTCCTGAAGGAGACTAAGGTTGCTGTCGAGTCCGGTTACTGGCCTCTGTACAGATATGACCCAACTAACGAGGACAATGACGATACCCACGGTTTCACTCTGGACTCCTCTGTCATCAAGAAAGAACTTCAGGACTTCCTAGACCGTGAGAACAAGCTCACTCTCCTAATGCAGAAGAACCCAATTGTCGCCGACAACATCAAGAACTCTGCCAGCGACGCTATCACCAGAAAGCAGGACATCAGAAACAAGGCCGCCCTAGACGATCTTCTGGATGGTCTTTCTGGCCCACCACTGCACATTTACTACTCTTCCGATGGTAGTAACTCTATCAACCTCGCGACTCGTCTGTGCAAGCGTGCGACTGCTAGAGGTCTGAAGGCAACTGTTCTCTCCATGGAGCAGATTATCCTTGACGAGCTTGTCGGTGAGGAGAATGTCATTTTCTTTACCTCCACTGCCGGCCAAGGTGAGTTCCCACAGGATGGTAAGGCCTTCTGGGATGAGCTAAAGGCTTCCACCGCGGACCTAGCTGGTCTTAACGTTTCCGTCTTCGGTCTTGGTGACTCCAAGTACTGGCCACGTAAGGAGGACGCCCGTTACTACAACAAGCCATCCAAGGACCTTGCTGCTAAGCTAGAGGTTCTCGGTGCTAACTTCATCGTTCCACTTGGTCTAGGTGATGATCAGGATGCTGACGGTTTCCAGGAGGGTTACCAAGCTTGGGAACCAAAGCTATGGGAGGCACTTGGTGTTGACAATGTTGATGTTCCAGACGAGCCAAAGCCATGGAACAATGAGGACATGAAGGTTAACTCCGACTTCCTAAGAGGTACGATTGTTGAGGGTCTTAACGATGAATCGACTCTTGCTATTCACCCATACGACCAGCAGCTAACTAAGTTCCATGGTTGTTACATGCAGGATGACCGTGATATCCGTGATGTCCGTAAAGCACAGGGCCTTGAGCCACTTTTCAGTTTCATGTCTAGAGTTAGACTACCAGGTGGTAAAGCTACTCCAGAACAGTGGTTAGCTTTGGACAAGCTTGCTACTGAGGTTGGTAATGGTACTATGAAGATCTCCACCAGAGCTACTTTCCAGCTTCACGGTATTCTAAAGAAAGATCTAAAACATGCTATCAGAGCCATGAACTCCACCCTAATGGACACTCTGGCTGCCTGTGGTGATGTTAACAGAAATGTCGTTGTTGCTGCTCTCCCAACCAATGCCAAGGTTTTCAACCAGGTCTCGCAGATGGGTACTGATATTTCCGAGTACTTCCTGCCAAAGACTACTGCCTACCATGAGATTTGGCTAAAGGGTATTGACGAGCGTGACGATGATCCAAACTGGCCACAGATCTTTGAGAACAGAAAGGAAGGTCCAACTAAGAAGAAGACTTTAGTGAGCGGTAATGTTCTAGTCGATGTTGAGCCTATTTACAGTAACGTCTACTTGCCAAGAAAGTTCAAGGTCAATATCGCTGTGCCACCATTCAATGATGTTGATGTTTTCTCTATTGATTTGGGTCTAATTGCCATTGTCAACCCAGAGACTCAGATCGTCGAAGGTTACAACCTATACGCTGGTGGTGGTATGGGTACTACCCACAACAACACCAAGACTTACCCAAGAACTGGTTCTGACTTCGGTTTTGTTAAGCCAGAGGATGTTATTCCAGCTATCCAGGCTGTTATGGTTCTTCAGAGAGACAATGGTGACCGTCAGGACCGTAAGCACGCTAGATTAAAGTACACCATTGACGACATTGGTGTTCCACAGTTCAAGGCCATGATCGAGGAGGAGTGGGGTAAGAAGTTCGAGCCATCCAGACCATATGAGCAATTCATCTCTAACCACGACTACTTTGGTTGGGTCAAGGACGAGACCGGTCTGAACCACTTCACATGCTTCATTGAGAACGGTAGAGTTGTTGACACTGCTGATCTGCCACAGAAGACTGGTTTGGTTAAGGTTGCTAAGCTACTGCAGAAGAACAAGTCTGGGCACTTCAGACTAACTGCTACACAGCACGTTTTGATCTCCGATATTGAGGACAAGGACCTCGATGCCGTGAAAAAGGTGCTAAAGGACTACAAACTGGACAACACTGAATTGAGTGGAATCAGAATCGCTTCTTCCTCGTGCGTTGGTCTGCCAACCTGTGGTCTGGCCATGGCTGAATCTGAGCGCTACTTGCCTGTTCTAATTGACCAAATTGAGGAGGTCCTAGAGGAGTTCGGTCTGCGTCACGACTCCATTGTCATGAGAATGACTGGTTGTCCAAACGGTTGCTCTCGTCCATGGTTGGCCGAGATCGCTCTGATTGGTAAGGCTCCACACACCTACAACCTAATGCTTGGTGGTGGTTACTATGGTCAGAGACTGAACAAGCTTTACAAGGCTTCTGTCAAGGATGACGATGTTATTGATATTCTAAAACCATTGTTCAAGAGATGGGCTCTGGAGAGAGAGGAGGGTGAGCACTTCGGTGATTTTGTTGTCAGAGCTGGTATCATTAAACCAACTCTAGAAGGTAAGTACTTCCATGATGACATTTCCGAGGAGGCCTACTGAAGGAACTCTGATATCACTTTGTGTATAGATATTTATTTATTAATTAATTATGTTTATTTATCTCTAGGGAGTGGGTTATCGAGGTTGTTTCAGAGAAACGAAAATTTGGCGTTGGTCTTATATGTTCACTGGGCTGCGGCTTAAATACGCAAAACCGTTCTGACATAGAAGTAGGCCGAGCTTGTTCGGCAGAAAATGTTGGAACATTGTTGCGTCGCGTTCGGAAGCGAAGATCGGATAGGGGTAGTTTCAGAACTGAGATAAAGCGTAATACTTCTGGAGCTTCCACGTCAAATACCACGTCGCTTTGTTCTCGGACTGCAACTTGCGAGCAAGGTTAGTAGTGGCAAATGTCAAGTCTGGTCTGACTGACAGTGCCGTGAACATGATGTCACCGATAATGGAACGGATTGGGAATGGATGTGGAGCGGAATCTCTCATAGCCTCTTCTGATAGGTAGTATTGGTAGGACGGGTTGTTGGAAGTGGATAGGTTGGCGTATTGGGTTTTGTCAGGAGATGGAGGGCGCGAAGCTGTCATGGTATGTTTACCGGTCCTTTCATAGTGGATTCCTAGAAAGTTGTGGGCGTCGTCTAGAGATTCTAGATTGATACCGCTTGCGCGTATGTCTTCGAATGCTTGTCTGATCAGTTCTTCACTAGATCTGGTGAGTTTGCAGTTGTCGACATATAGAAGAAGGATGACAATACCTGTGGGTAGTCTGAGGGTGAAGACAGTTTCGTACGTATACAAAGGTTGGAAATTGATGGACCTTAGTTTAGCGGCGAAGAAATCATACCAGTTGCGGCTACTGACACGTAGACCATACAGTGACTTTTCCAGTTTCAGGCATTGCATATGATGGAAAAACTGGTGAGATGCCTTCTTCTGGTGGAGAAAGCATATTATTTTGTGGACGCATAAAATTGGTTCCCGGTGTGTTGTGAGTCGCATTGCTCTTGGTCGTACCGTTGTGAGTTGTATCACGGTGACGATTACCTATGTTCTTTCTTTTACGTCTTTGGTTCTGTCTCGCAGGATACCGTTGTTGCTTGTCTTTGCAGCGGCTGTTGTTCTGGTTGTTGCGTTACCCCCTCTGTGATGGATATGACTGGTTATTGCGACGGTTGGATTGCTTGTAAGGTTGTTCACGCTGAACATTGATTGCTGAGTGTGTTTTGTGAGAAGAGGGGAAGGTTAGCGCGAACTGGCCCTCAGATCAGATCTCAATCCGGCATTCCTACCCAGCCCCCGGCCAGACTGACTAAAGAAGGCATTTCACTAATTTTACCACCTTACACTCAAGCTAATATGATTTCTGTCAACCATACTGGCACGAAACACCCGGAAGCAGATAATATTCTACTGGACAGTGGATCCCAGGTAAATCTAATATCTCATAGCAAGTTGTTGCATTCAATAGTTTACGAATCAAAACAGGCTCATTCCTTTAATGGCGCTC
Source organism: Maudiozyma humilis (assembly GCA_037102785.1). Lineage (NCBI taxonomy): Eukaryota > Fungi > Ascomycota > Saccharomycetes > Saccharomycetales > Saccharomycetaceae > Maudiozyma > Maudiozyma humilis. The sequence goes on along the minus strand of BTGD01000008.1, from coordinate 1,033,653 downwards.
CCGTCCAAACCATATGACATGGAATTTTCACTATGAAACTGGCAGGTATCAATATCGACCTTCCAACCCTACTACTACCAACTGGTGAACAGCTCTCATTCCCTTTGATAGTTTCCGGCGAATATCTCAGAGACAAATTACATATGTTGATATTCGAACACTATCAAGTTCCATGTTACCTCTACGACGCGGACACTAAACTTCCACACATTAATCTCAATAAGATTAATGGCTATTTAACCATTCCCATCAACTCAAAGACACTCGTTAACACAGTGTCCTTAACGACTTCTACCTCATGCAACAGCCTACGCATAATTTGCTCATATTTTAATAAGAGGAAGATCCAAAAGCTGTTGAGCAACTCAACAGCCAGCAGACTTATCTCGACTCCTCACACATATTTCAACGACAATGTCCAAGGTTTCGAGAGACCGTACCCTATCGACGAATTATTTGAGGAATCGACTACTACTCAACTTCCACCAAAGCGTCCTGTTCACCACATTACTACATCCCCTGGTACACAGACTGTAAGTCTACCAATACCTAGGAAACCAACAATACTCAATGCTATACACTTTGGAGAATGGCGAGAGGCTGTGAGAGACGAATTTGACAACCATGAATCTTATGGTACGTTCCAAGTTGCCACCTAACCCCGCAATACCCGTCTTATTCCGCTATTATGGGTACTAACTACCAATATCAACTCAGAGGGCTTAGTCAACAAATACAAAGCTCGACTAGTCGAGGCAGGTAACCAACAACCCATTGATTCAGATGAGATCAACGCAGCCTCCACTACTGACTAGCCCATTGTAAATATCATTCTCATTACGGCACTCCAAATCGGATGGACAATCGGGCAAGCCAACGTAAAAGCAACTTACCTACCTACATGCCGACATCGAAAAGGACATCTATGTTCGTTTTCGAATTCACGCACGATTACATATCTCGAAAGTCGACCCCCATAAGCAACACTTGAAACCCCAAAGGCTTAATATGGTCTACGTGTAATTGATCACAACTGTTACGATTTTTCCTCCGCTAAACTAAGGTCCATCAATTTCCAACCCCTGTATACGTATGAAGCAGTATTCACACGTCGTCTTCCCAATGGTATTGTTATCAATCTCCTATATGTTGAAGATTGTAGAATCACCGGATCCACTGATCACTTGATCAGAAAGGCATTTGAAGGCATGCGCGCTAGCGGCATCAACCTAGAATCATTAGGTCAAAAGGACAGCTAATCATACCATGACACTTTCCCGCGTTCTATATCCTGACGATACCAATTATGTCAACCTGTCCACCTGTAACAATCCCCCATACACCAGTACTACCTAATCGAAGATATCATGAGGAATTCCGCTCCACACAAATTTCCCATTCGTTCCATTATTGGTGGCATCGTGTACACGGAACTGGCATTCAGACAAGACTTAGACAAGTTTTAAAACGACTTTGAGTACTATTCTCACAACAATAAACACTTATCAAGGAAACGACTCGATCGGCAATGTCTTGCAACAGTTCTAACGACCAGCCTGTTTCTCGCGGCGATGCCGGTGATGTCACCCTCGAATGCAAAGGAACAATGTTCCAATAAAGACAGATCAGTTTCTAATCATAGTTATAAGATATAAAACAATTTAATGCAATAATAATTTGGCTATGACAGTCAAGACAGCACATAACTTACTAGGAATGATATGCTGTATATATAAAAATGTGACCTTCTTGCTGATTTATATACAATGTCATTTGTGAAATGACTGTAGTTCCCTTCTTTTGCCGATGTTACAACATTTCTCAAGAAGGTATCTATTTTAAAGATTGTTGTATCCCGCATTAGATCTGCTGGGCGCGAACTGGCTGCAACATATTAAAACAGACAAATTCAACCACTACTTGATCTGCTTGGTATTGCACTCAGTAGGATAAACCCAGATTAGTTTGACAGGTTGATATATATGAAATCACCATGAATATGTCAATTGCAGTAGTTACTGGCGCTTCATCTGGCATAGGATATGCTGTTACTGATGAATTAGCAGCTAGAGGCTACGTTGTGTATGCGTGCGCCAGACGTGTTGATCGTATCCAACCGCTAGTCTCAAAGCATGGTTCAGTTAAGATTAAGCCGGTGGAATTGGATATCTCTCAGTACGATGAGATCAAGAAGTTCAAAGAGTTTCTCAAAAATGAGTTAGATGATCAGCAGATCGACCTTCTCTATAATAATGCTGGGCAGTCCTGCACGCTTGCAGCTTTGGACGTTACAGACGAAATAATGCAAAGATGCTACGCTGTCAACGTGTTTGGACATGTCAATATGACTAGAGAGCTATCTCCTATGCTTATTAAGGCGAAGGGGACTATTGTCTTTACAGGTTCAGTTTCTGGTTTAGTTTCGATCCCATTCATAACCACATATTCTGCAACCAAGGCAGCAATTCACCAGTATGCCAGGGGTCTACATCTGGAGATGAAACCATTTGGTGTGCGAGTGATAAATGCAATTACTGGCGGTGTAGCTACGGAGATATATACCTCAACTCCCTTTCCGGAAGATGTTGTGCATCACTTTAAGGAAGATATCGATAAATCCCAGTCTAGGAATAAGAGTATGACCTTCATGTCATCAAGCGCATATGCCAAACAGATGGTTGATGTCATCGTGAGTAGTTCTGATCCAGTTGACGTCTACAGGGGGTCTTTTGCATGGATAATCAGATTTATACCGCTCCTTGTTCCAATGTGGATATTGAAGTACGTTTTATACAGAGTCTCAGGGTTAAACAAAACTGAAAAGAGGATTAAAGAAGAGATGGCAAAGAAGAGAAGTTGATGTGCTGGTGTGTATACTCTGGGCTTGTGAATAAAACAGTCAATTGTTTGTATGTACTCTTACACTGGCGCTTCATATTATAGCCTAGCTATTGTGAAATGGAATATCAGATATCAGTGAGGCATGGAAAGGAACTAAGATGACTAATCTTACCTTAATTGGTAACGCCGATCACTATTCATCCAATGTATATCATACAGTTTCAAGAACACCTGCTGGTATCTCGTGATCAAGTCCTCGGTTACCCATTTCGATAAGTCCGAGAAGCTGGCGGCTTATTATATATGTACCCCTATCCTCATAAATGACTCGAAATATCTCTGGTAGCACACGAATCAACCTCTGTCGATTATTAATTATGCCAGTTGCAGTCGTGACCGGTGCTTCATCCGGGATAGGTTACTCAGTTACCAATGAACTAGCTAATAGAGGATATGTTGTGTACGCATGCGCAAGACGTGTAGGGCGTATTGATCCACTTGTCTCAAAACACGGAACTGATAAGGTAAAACCAATTAAGCTGGATATATCTCAGTACGATGAGATCAAACAATTCAAGAAGTTTCTAGAAGCGGAATTGGTTGATGGAAAACTGGATCTGCTTTACAATAATGCTGGTCAGTCCTGTTCCCTTTCCGCTTTGGACGTGACCGACGACATCATGCAAAGATGCTTCGCTGTCAACGTTTTCGGTCACGTTAACATGACGAGAGAGCTGTCTAAAATGATCATAAAGGCAAAGGGCAGTATTGTGTTCACTGGCTCTGTGACTGGTCTGGTTTCCGTTCCGTTTGTCACGATATACTCTGCTACCAAGGCTGCAATTCATCAGTATGCTAGAGGATTGCATCTAGAGATGAAGCCAATCGGTGTAAGAGTGATTAATGTTATCACCGGCGGCGTCGGTACAGAGATCAACAAGATAAAGCAGTTCCCGGATGAGACTGTGGTTCATTTCAAGGAAGAGATTAAAACATTCCAGGCTAACAACGAGTTGGTTCCAATGATGTCGTCTGACGTGTACGCCAAACAGGTGGTGAATGTGATTGTTTCTTCATCTGATCCAGTAGATATTTATAAAGGACATTTCGCAGGAGTTCTCAGACTTGTTGGGCTTTTTGTTCCAATGTGGCTGTTGCAATGGGTGCTGTATCGTGGTTTCAATCTCAACAAGGCTGAGAAGGTAATCAGAGAGGAAACGGCAAAGAAGGCACGTTAGAGGAGGTTTATTTATATTCAAACATACTAGTTACACATCATGTAGTTGTCTGAATGTGATTTCTAGAACACTTTTATAATCAGAAAACATGTATTTCGTTTTGAAGAAGTCGGTGGTACTTCGGGCGGATCAGCAAATTTATAGCTAGTAGGTGAGCAGCGACTAGACGTTACCAAATACATCACGCAAAACAATGGGAATCCAAGAGATCAATCCAGTGATTGATGAGTTTATCAGCCTCTGTGAACGCACAAAAGAACCTGTAAACCTTCCAGTGCGACTTCTCGATGAGGTTAAGCAGATAGATGCAAACTCACTCAGCAAGGAAGATCGTTCCAGAGTTTTAAAATGTGTTGCATTCTTCAGCATACACCCTGATCCAGATACTAGTCGGGATTCTATTGCATATGTTGTTGATGGGATCGAGGAGAGACCATCAGAGCTCGATTACTTAATCAGTGAGCTAAAGCCCATGCTTCTGGGGTTTGGATCGAAGAAGAAGCAGTCAGGAACCAGTCAGCCTGGTCTGAATCCCAAACTTGGCTACTCATTCGATGAGGACGAGAATAAGAGGAAATGGCAAGAAAACGGCGGGTTAATGAGCATTGCCCTGTTTTACACAGTGCTGCTGACTATGAAGAACGAGAGAGTATCTGTGAATCTGAATTGGATTATCCCCGGGATCATGAACCTGCTAGACGATACTACAGACCTCGTGAATATCAAATTGAATGGAGTGCTGCTTCTCAAAACGTTTGTGACTCACTGCTTCGATGTATCTGGTACTGCAGACAGTAAATGGATAACCTTTAACCAGACGGGTATGTTCGGCATGGTGGAGCCCATTCTTGTCAACATGTGTTATTTCCTCCCTCCCAGCCACAATAACTCTGATGTGATCCTGGAGAGTGTTTATGATTGTCTTATAGCGTTATACCGACGTAATTTTGACTTACCTGTAATGAAACGTTACCTTGGTGATACTCTCTTGTCAAAAGTTATACTACAATACACTATTCCCAAGATCGGAATAAAGTACGAAAACGTCCTGGAATATATTATAGAAACAACGACCAGAATCGTCAAACTACTTGGCAAAGAGTCTGTGCTCTACATGCAGCGGATCATATATGTTTTTGGTGAGTGTGTGGTGAGGGATCCGTTTGTCACTACACTGAAGAATCGTGAGATAATACCGAATGTTATTGGCATGCTTGAGACGCTAGTCGATGTGTGTCCTTGTGATCGAGTTCAACAGCATCGTCTCGACTTCCTGGCCCTGGTTGTCATATTGTATCAAAAATACGACACAGAGGGTGGAGTTGACGCTGCACTCTTACAGCGCCTGCAATCCTTCCTTGCACAGTTGAAACACGAGGGTTGCGACCTCACGGAGCCCTGTGAAGAACTCGTAAAGGCCCATCCAGGGTTATCTGTGCTCCTCCAATAACGGACAGATGTTGATAGTTTTTATATCTTCTTGCATAGCAGTTACATAAATCTTTAATTTTGCATTGGTATTAGTATATATTTACATGGCTTGGGATTCTAGGTAAATGTCAGCACGGCGAAACGATGAGCAGTATCTCTCCCTGTGAATCACTTCTCCGATACGAATTCTCCCTGCACCCTTATTGCACGTTCTGCAGGCTCTTGACGATCCTGATGTTAGCATCGAGGAATCTGTTTACACAGTTGGAGAGACACTCCTCCTCCTGGCTGGACAGGTCTGGAGATGTGACAGAGGACACGCATCTCTTGAAGCAGCTGTTGGTGAACTCGTGGACCTGCATCTGGACCCGCTGTTTGGAGTTCTCAGAGTCCAGGAACGACGCAATCTCCTTCTTCGAGGAGTCGCTGAGGGCGGCGAGGTCGGACTGAGAAATAGAGGACATGTTGCTGTTGATGGGTGGCGTATCTGGGTAAATATTATTGCGTATGAGTGCACTCTTGGCTCTGTCCATCTTGTAGAGTGGCCGTCCCTCGCATTTAAAGAGACGGCCGAGGGGCCTCGTGACTTTTCAGGTGGGCTCTACGACGTTCTGTTACTTCTACAGGGCAAGAGAGTTGGTAAAAGGTATAACGTCTCCGGTACAATGGATGCTGGTGATGAAGGTGCTAATGACTATGTGAATGCACTCGAGACACAGCTGGAGAACAAGACTGTCTTTCTCAAGCAGTCGCAGGAGAGTCTGCGGAAGCTGAGACGGAAGTTCAAGGCCGATAATGCAGATGCCAAGCCGGTTGCCGTAGACAAGGAGACCTGGAAAGCGTTCATGAAGAAGCCCATGATGTTTGTGGAGAAGTCAGATCCGATTGGACTGAGTCTGACGGACTCCAGTGTTCGTATGCGCAACGAGACGTCCCGCGATTGGGCGGAACTCGTCTCGGGCAGCGAGTTGGACTATAAACGCGGTCTGGAGGAGATGATAAACAGTCAACGGAGCGTGAATAAGGATCTGGAAACTCTCATACGGTTACTAGAGCACGGAGATGAAGGTCAAGAGGGTAGTTTGGAGCATATACCAGTAGCAGCGACGCTGTCAGACAAGAACGCGTCCCTCTGGGCATCGCTCAGCAAACTATGCTCCGAGGTGCTCTGCCGGGACAGCGAGGACCCTACAGAAGTAGAGGGCGTGCTCAAGAGACTGGTGCAGTACGACGCTGTGCTGTCGGTGTCTGACTTTAGCGGAACTCCGGAACTCGAAAGGCTGTACAGGTTGCTGCTGAGGGCCAATCTGCTGGATCCAGAGTTCAGCCCGAGCAGCTCCGGGCACGTCCGACTGCTGGACTTCAACGACGACGATCTCTCGTAGTACATGTAAAGACTGTATAATTATATGATGTAACAATACACGCAAATATTCCTGCAAAGGTAAGACATCCATCCGATTAATCTCATCCAACAGATCGGTCCAGTTTGTTGACAACAGGTTGAAAAAATATTGAGAGATCGCCAGGGATCAACAACTGGGAAGTGTGGTGATAGGTAGAACAGGCCAGATTAGCAGAATAACAGCGCTATAATTGGCATTTACTGAACCATGTCTAGTGGGAAACGTCTCTCGCTCGAGGAGAGACTCGCCCTGGCGTCCAAGAAGGGCAAGAAGAGGGGCAAGAAGCAATTGTCTGCCAGTCCTGCACCAGCGGAAACTCACGCTGAGAAGACCATTGATGAGAGCGTGAAGGAGGAGAGTGCAGTTGCGGTACCGGAGGCTGTTGCTCAACCTGAACCAGTTGCAGATGCCCCAGAAACAGCAGAGAAAACAGTCGAAGTTGTGAAAGATGACTCGCCATCCAAGCAAGAGGAAACCGTTGAGACGAAGGTGGCTGAACCTGTCGTAGCTGAGCCAATTGTCGTAGAACCTACGGCAAATGAACCAACCACTGACAAAACCGAGAGTGCTAAATCTTCTACAACTACCGCTTCCGCGGATGAACCTGCTATGGAAAGTGAGCCAACACCCACTATTACCTCCCCTCCAGTAGTTTCGTCAAATGATCCTGAAGAGCAGATGGTTGAGGTAGCGGCTTCTACAAAAGAACAACCTCAACCAGCCTTGAAGCTTTCAAACCTGAAACAAGAATGGCTGCCTGAGAACTACCAAACTATTCCGGTAAATAGTCTGCTAAACCTGCTTGATGCGCACATCAAAGAGCTTACGGACGTTAAAAAGGGCAAGAATGACAAGGAAAGAGAGGAACTACAGAAGAAGGACGAGCTGATTACCCAGTTAAGGAAGGAGGGAGAAAACCTGGCCAAAACAGATCTTAAAAGATCCAATCAAATCAAGCTGCTGAAGAGCAAGGTGTTCGATCTGGAAAAGGACATTTCGCACATCCAAGAGGAGTATACTGAGGTATGTGACAATAATTCTATTCTGGAAAGTAATCTACGCGAATTGCAAAAGGTAATCGCTTCTTCTGACGCTACTATTAAGGAACAGAAGACCAAAATCACTGATATCGAAGTGTTGCAAAAAGACATAAAATCAAGGGATGAGGAGGTAGAGCGTCTCACGAGGGAACTTAGTGCGAGCAATGACGCTTTGGAAAGTAGCAAGTCTGCATACGAGAATGAAATGAAGACCTTAAGGGAAACAACTTCCACCCAGATTAACAACCTCGAAACGGAGGTGGAGCAACTAAAAATAGAACTTGAGAATGCTGAGCATCTACATGACCAGACTGGTTCAGTTACACAGTCTGATTCTGGAAGTCAGCAGTTGGCTATTCTAGAGCAACAGTTGAAATCAAGCAAGGAAAATTGGGCTAGCATCGAGGAGAGCTTGAATACTAAGGTTGTTCATCTGGATGAAACTATTCAAGCTGATAAGAGACTCCTACAAGCTTCTGAAGAGAAGGTCAAGCACTTGGAAATAGAGAACAAGACACTGCAGGAGCGTCTAAAATCAGACAACCTCCGGATATCTACGATGGAGAACCAACTAAAGGACATCAAATCCACGTTGGAATCAACGCAGCATTCTTATGACGAGATTAAGGATGATTACAAACTATTGGAAAGAAAGTACAATGTCCAGAAACAACAATTAACGAAGGCATACGGTGAGGCCTCCAGTAGGGAGAACTCGCCTGATTCGCTTCTTCCAAACACAAACAGTAAAAATCAGTCGCTTGGTCCAGTCAGTGAGGAATGGTTGTTGCCGGCCGATGATTCTCTTCTATCGCTTCAAAGCGTCTCCACGAATATCGAAGGTGATAAGCTAACCGAAATGGATGTACAGACCCCGTCCAGGGATTTGGAAGCATCGATGGACATCCCAGATGATGCAGAGCATTTGCAGAGTCTCCTTAACAAAACTGCGAACAGTCGGTCAAGTTTACTGTTGGGTGTTCCAGCATCACTTAAGAGATCTGATTCTTCACTCCTCCAAGGAAATGTTACAACATTTGACCGTAGTAACAACACTGAACTGCAAACCTCTACTATCACCACTAATCCTCAATTGGTCACAAGATTAGGATCCGAGGTCAGAAGACTAGAAAACGAGTTGCGCAACATGCAGACATCCTTTGACAATTTACTAGCCGAGAAGGATAGTGCCAACGAGGAAATATTGAAGTTGATGGAAAATAACGACAAGGTTGTTAGTATATCCAATGAAAATAAGTCTCTAAAGGACGAAGTAGAACAACTCTCAAAGCGCTTAGAGGTGTCGCTTCAGATATTAGGGGAGAAAACAGAAACAGTTGAAGAGCTGGAGAACGATGTTAACGATCTCAAGGATATGATTAAGCAGCAGGTTCAACAAATGGTGGAGATGCAGGAATCTAAGTTATAGATAAAATTACCTTCCTTTATAAGTTCATTTGTACATCTAATTTTTGCATGAATACATGTGTCGTGAAATAAGAAGCTATATACGGCATTAGGGATTGATTAGGAATATTTTCCATATCAGTCGTGACCCTGTAGCTTGGCAAGTCTGGTGTGCTCGTCAATGTCATCAGCATCCCATGGGTAGCATAACCACTGGTCGGGAACTGTGCAAGCAGCCATGTAGTGGCCAGACTCTATCATCTCAATTGGAAGGGCGGCATTCTTGGGCTTATCCTTGTTGTGCAGCACAAAAACGGTAAAGGTGGTCTTCTCGTTCTGTCTGTTGAGTCTCTTTTGCTGCTCAGCAACCTCCTTCTCCAGCTCGGACACCGCATAGTGGAGAGTGGTTCTAGTATCGTCGACCTCATCGACAATCAGAATTTTCTTGCCGATAAGGGAATCAAAGTGCTTGTCCAGAGCACCGAAATCTAGCCACTGGGTTCTGATGACCTCCTTACCGATCGTCTCAACCTTGCCATCCAATCCTAGATCCTCGTAGAGAGACAGGCCAATAGCCTGAATTGGAATGTTCTTCTCACCCTTCTTCTTCAAGAAGGTTCTGATAATCCTTGCTGGGATTAGACCACCCCCGGAAATACCAATGATAACATCCGGCTTCTCGTTTCTGTCAAGAATTGTCTTGGCAGTTTGCTGACACAGCTTGTGGATGTTGTTGTAAGAGATGTAGAATTTGGCTGGAGTCTCAGACATGGTATGTATGGTAGATAGATAGTGATTGGGCACGATACAAACCACCAAGAAAATATAGATCAAGTACTACTAAAACACGTAAAAAGGCCAACCAGATACACCAAAGAATCTGAAAACTCCCACCCCCGTTAAGATAAGCCGCGACAACGACAACCGTGTGGATCTGAAATCTAGACGGGGGAGGGTACGCACCTTTATAGCCTGCAGCTAGCTTGCATGCGGAGGCCTCGACACGTCGTGCATGACAGGCAGCTACTAAGAAAAGGCCTGATGCTCATCGCGAAAAATTTTCATTGTTCGCTATCAGAAAATTACCGAATAAGGTATGTGAACTTCCTATTACAGTAGTAGTTGACACAAAAGGAAATAGGTGCTTGATTCTGGGGTAATGAGTTTACCATGGCAACAATCCCTCCACACTCCAATACCAATGTAAGTTTTCATATTTATACGTGGTTGTATATATGAGATAATGCTTTTTAATTATATAGGTCTATCTGTTATAGGACAAGAGAGGAAAGCTAGACAAAATTCCTCTCAATCAAGGATCTGTGGGTGTATCCTGATACTTATGCAACAATCTCCTCTGTGCCTAGGACGTGGTCGGAGGCATCAACAAAGACATCGTTTTCTCCATTGACATATATCATGCTCTCCTCGTCAGCATTCTCCTGGGCGCTGTTGGTGATCGCAACCTCTCCCTCCTCACCCTCATCGATGGCCGCTGAGGCGTTGCCGTCGTCGAGGGAAAGTTTCGAGAGCTCCTCTCTCAGTGTTGCCTGTCTGTTGAGCAGGTCGAGTCTGCCCTGGATGCCAAGCAAGGTTGATAGAGTTTGGCTCGAGGCCTTCAAGTTATTCTTCAGGTGCTTCATGTTTTTCTTTGGCTTCTTGTCGTAGATGGTGCTGTGAGGTATGTTCTTGAGCATCAACGTCCATTTTAGCCATATGTTCAGATTGTCACTCTCGATCCAGACATTTGATTGTAGCTCGGCAACTATCTTGTTTACTAGGGCGCCAGTCAAGCTCTCTGTCGTCAGTTGAGTGTTGATAAAGCTGATTATTCTTTGGTCGTTCCAGGACTCCGATAGAAGGATGTCAATCACAGCCTTGTCGTCAGACTTGTGTTTGTCGTGAGACAGCGCTTTGATAAGTTTGACTGCTAGCTCGGTCTGCTCGGATTTCGTGACCTTCTTTGTCTTCTTGATCTTGGTGACTTCTGGGACAGTCTCGGTAATCTCCGCCTCAGCACTCTGCTGCTCCTTGGACTCTTCCTGCTCCTTCTCAGCCTCCGACGTCTCGTTGATGATAATCTCCTTGTTTCCAATGATGTTGTCAATGGACAGAAGCTTGAAGTTTGGCTCGTTGACGTTCAACCACGCCAGCATGATACTGTTCGAGACCTGCTTGAAGTCAATGACCTCAGAGTTCTGGACAACAATTGTGCTTAGTGGCTCCTCCTCTGATATCTTAAGAACAGATAGGTTTCCGTTCACATTCAGGGCAAAGATGAAGTCGTTGACAGCAACTAGTCTTTCAACCTGGAGCTCCCAGGACTGCACCTCGCTCTTGCTCTCAAAATCGTACACTGTAACCTTGTCGATTGTGGCAACGACCAAATACTTACCGTCCTCGGAGAAAGTGCAGCATAAAGTGCCAAAGACATCAAAGGTGGCAACTGTGGTGGGTCTTCTCTTGCTTGGGTCAACGATGTATAGCTTCTGCTCCGAAGCGATGGCTAGATAGATGCCGTCCTCGTTTGAATCCACGCCTGAGAAATGTAGTACCTGGAATTGTATTATCTCCTCATTCTTACCGTCAGTTAGGTGAAAGGTCTTGATTGGCTTGGTTTTGTTGTGTTCAAGTTTCTTAACACACTCATCGGAGTCTAGGATCCAAATGTAAGAACCCGTGGTGTCGACAGCTAAAATCTTGTCCTTGTTGCGGTATATGTTGGTAATATCCTTACCGGTCGAGGAGAAGGTAACAACCTGGCCATCCTCAAAAACACTCACGAATGAGTTGGTTGTGTTTCTAGAAATCTCCTCACCTTCGTCGTTGTCCAGCTTACGCTTTGTGGAAGTGGCGGCGCTATCATCAGCATTTTCTGAACACCATCCAACAAATATCTTCTCGGAGGAGTTAAGATCATGGTTCTCGTAGTCCAGGTGATTCACAAGAGAGCTGTTCACCTCGTAGTTGTTGGAGGCATCGAGAGGGTAGATGTCAATGCTGCTCTTCTGGGCAATACCGGCCTGGAAGGCAAACTGGCTCCCGTCCTGGGAAAAACTAGCAATTAGGCCGCTGTCAGAGGACATTTTTAAAAGTAATTTATAACTGGTAAATGTACAGTGTAATCTGTACCGTCTAATCCGTTCTTTCCGTAACTGCTACTGGCGATTTTAGGAATATTCACAGATATAACTGTTTGCTCATCACTGTCTTTTTAGTGCAGGAGTCCAGCTGAAAACTTTTGGAAGCGATGAGCTGAAAAAAAAATTTCACCGCGATGGGCCTCGAGCGACAGTAAAGTTACCCGGGTTACACAATTATAAAGAAGTAATGAGTAGATGGATGTGGACCAGTTATATCGTCTAAAACTAGTTCCCTCGAGGGGTATTGTTATTTCCTTTCTATAATGAATGGTTCTTGGTATGCTACATGATGATTTATGTTATTTATGTATGTGTGGCGTCAAATTCTAGGCTCCTAGAACTCTGGACAACTGTTGCTGCTGCTCTGGAGTGACACTGCCAAAAGCAACATTGTAGATGCTTGTGTTGTTCTGCTGCAGCAACTCCACGGAGTTCTTGAACAACGAAATAATGTCAATATCGTCAAGGATGGATTTCGTGAGTGGGTCCTCCTCAAGATCGTCAAATGTCTCCTCGTCACCGAAAGAGATGCCGTCAACAAAGCTGATACCATCTTGTTGCTTTTTTAACTCTTCTAGGAGAGTCTCGAAGTTATCCTCATCAGCACCACCCTCTTCATCATCATCGTTCAGTTCAACTGTGTCATCCCAGTTGTTCTGGAAGTCGGTCTCAAAGCCAGAAGAGGAGAATTCTTGACGCTTGGCCTTCAATTCGAGCTCGGCCTGTGGGTACTTGCAGATTAATTGGGAAAGAGTACTACCAATTGATGACAGAATGGTATCCACGCCTAAAGCGCTCAGTTGGCTAGCATCTACACCACCAGTAATACTCAACAACGCCATAATAGAGAGTTTGATGTCATATGTGCGCTTATAGTTGGCGGCATACGACGTCAACCACGTGTCAAAGAACATGTTGAAGAACCCCTTTGCATGGACGTATTGCAAAGTTTCTAGTGGGGCAGATATGCAGCTGGCAATGATCACATTAAACGTAGTAACACCAAATACGATATTTGATTTTAGGGAACCCTTGTTCAACGCGAGAGACGAAGTAGCATCGTTGAGGAAAGCTTCACGGTTAGTCTGTGGAACCTGTTGCCCGAGGGCTAGGATGACCTTTTGGGAGAAGTCGAAAATAGTGTTGAGCTCATCAAAGTCTGAATCCTCATTCACACCAGTGTTAGCGTAGATCTCGTAAAAAATTCTGCAGTAAAAGTCATTCTTCTTCAATTCATCACTGCCATATACCAGTACGTTATTGAAAATAAGCATGAAATCTTCTAGGTAGTATGCAATCATGCTCTCATCCTTGCGATTGGACTCGCCAATCAGCTCCAGGACCTTCCAAGTGACAGGGGATATCTCTCTCAATAGGAATGTTGAGTTTTCGTAGAACTCACACACTTCACGGTAGAAGTCATCGATGTCGTTCTTCAGGATGAATTCTGCGACGGAGTAGAAAGACTGCTCCAAGCTTCTAACGATTTCCTTAGAGTTCTCGAACGATAACAGAATGGAAATGATAGTAGATAATATACCCAATGCGGCCATCTGCTTACCACTCTCGTCAGGAACATCGCCATTCATCAGACTCGTTGGGTCAATGTTGGCAGCGTCGTTTAGATCAATCGCGAGCTTCAAGAACTGTTGGATAAGGTTGTTAATCAGTTCAACACCGAATGGTTGAAGTTGGTTGGAAAACTGTTCGACGAATTCTTGCATAACGCCGGAAATCGAATCAGACTCAAATTCATTAGAGAGAGTCAGAAGCTTCTGCATGATAGGAACAACCGATGGCGCGATAGCTTGCTGGAAGTAAGGGTCCTGGATGTAAGTCTGGAGAGCTAGTGCAGCCGACAGATTGACTGGAAGCGAATCAGAGGTATCGTTCAGACAGTTTGTGATTCCAAGATAAATTGTCTCTATAGTGGATTGATCCTTGAATTCTAGCATTCCGAGTTTAGAACAAACCTCACAAACTCTGCTCTGCAGGAACCCGTAAGAGGAACCAAAAAATGGAAGAACGAATGTCTTCATGAAGCCCTCTATTTCAGAGGCATAAGGTGAGTCCTGAGAAGTCAGCTTGTCGACAATATTGGAAAATATTTTCAAGGCAGCTTCGATGTTCACCGCGCTCTCTAGAGAAATTGAGTGGAAGTCGCCAACGTTGCTTTGAAGGGTCTCTATCACGAACTCTAGTGTTGGCTGAAGGGTGGTCTTACCCCTCTTGTTAACAGCAGTGATCAGGAGAGAGATTGCTTCAATATCTGGGGAATAGTCATCATTCCAAAGTTCCAAGTTCCTGTGGATATATTCCTGAGGGTCGTTCTCGAACTCCTCCAGGGTTTCCTCCGTTGGGCGAAGTAATGGGAAAATGACGTGTCTCAAAATTACAGTGTAATGAGAGTTGATTAATTTCCATGGGCTCTTCTGAGTTACCGCTTGCTCCAGGAAGGAGAGGATAAAGTACAGTGATTCATTGCTCAGCCATATGGAGCCGCTACCCCATTGTTCAATCTGCTCGAATAGCAGGTTCAGTAGCTGTGGAAGGAACTCGTCAATGAACATTGTCTTGAACTCGTTGTACTCAAACTTTCTTGATAGGGAAGTCGACGCATATCTGTAGAATAGTCTGAACAGATTGGCGTAAGACCACTTCTTACACTTGACCCATGGGTTGTTTTTCCTCTCATCAGGGTCTGCGATCGCCATGACTGACTCAGGCAGCGGATGCTGGATAATTGAGACAAAGAGGTTTGCCCATGGTACAAAGAATTCAGGGCGCTGTAAGGTGAATGGTAGGTCATGGTACGTGACGAATTTGTAGATCTTGGTGACTAGCTTGAGTAGCTCGCCGATTTTCTGATCGTTCATGTTCTTTCCGTCCTGCATCAATTGGTCGTTGGCATAGGTCAGCAGGGCAGGGAAGTACTCGAGGATGAGCGACTCGAGCTCCTGTCTGTCGTCATTCTCCTTCCATCTGTATGTTCTGAATATCTCGGAGAGACAGATCAGACCGACAAACGCAACATCAATATCGCTGTTAGACAGTAGTTCCAGTGACTTTGGAAGAAGAGTGTCCCAGTGGCGCTTAGGATACTCCTCGGAAATTATGGTTTTAAGGGCTGGTCTCAATGCCTTGAGGCAGTGGGGAGCATTGTGGGCGCAGGCAAGCATAGTCTGGATAAGCATGTCCTTCACAACAGGCTTCTCATCATTGTCAACGGCATAGTTTAGTAATTCGTTCTTGCTCGTGGAGTACTCGGATACGATCCACCCGTAGATGATCTTGTTCTTAAAGTACAGGGAGGCCGATAACTTGATGTTCTCGGGGACCTCGGCAGAGGCAATGATGTCGAGACACGCACCGAGGAAGCCGGGAGTTCTGCTGGCAGTTTTGAGCTGAGCCTCTGCATTTGTTCTGGTGTTGAAGTCCTGGTCTAGCGTGTGCGCAAAACACTGGAGCAGCGCGTTGGCATCCATGGTTCACGGGCAACTGGAAAAGGAAGATAAATAGCTAATTACGCTGATATGCAACTAACACTACAATATACAAAGGGAGCAAGTGCAAATCAACACCTCGAGCCCATCCGTCACCGCAGTTGTACAGCTCGACTTGTGCTCATCGCTGGCGTCAAACGAACAAATTTTCGTCTCATCGCATCGGCGCTCGAAATCGCGTCGCACGAGGTGCAAAAGCTCTTCCCATATATCTATAAACTGTACAGATGGAACGCTCGAAATGAGGATGGGGATGGCTGCTGCGGTCTTGTGGGGTGTTCTCGACTCAGTCCAGCGACCATCCGGTGGTCAGATTGTACTTGTTGAGGGTGGCCTCGTCGATGACCGGGAATGGGTGCGCCTCCGTGTTGAACACGATGCTTGTGAGGTCGACGTCGTCCTGGAACAGCAGGTAGAGGTACTTCAGTGTCTCGGCGAGCCAGAAGCTCTCCATGTTGTCGCGCTTGACGGTTGGCAGCTGCATGCAGTTGTTCAGGGAGGTGTACACGCTGTCCTTTCCGTTGGGCTTGACCTCTGTGTTCTTGACGAAGCTGTCGAGGATCTCCTCGCCCCACTCGCGGTATGTAGTGTCGTTGGAGAGGTGGTACATGAACATGATGGACTCCACGGTCTCTGGTCTCTGGAGGTTGTGCCCGTCGAGTGGCTTGACGAAGAAGTCCTCCGTTGGTGAGAGCCACCAGTTCTGTCTGTCGAGCTCGGAGATCTCCTCGAACTCGCCGTTGGCGGAAGTCTCATCGTAGTTGAACACCACGATCTCTGGGGCGAGTCCCGAGGGGGTCTGGTGGTACATCTGGTAGCAAGTATGCGTGAGCTTCATTGCGAGTAGCCAGTCGTCGTTGTGGTCAGCGTCCCAGAAGGGCATGGTGCGGGCCTGGTCGACGGGGAACCCCTCGGTGGCGCCCATTGCGAGCAGTCCGCCCATGAAGCAGACGAGATGGTCCATCTTGGAGGACGCGGGCCCGTTGAGACCCCATGGTTTCTCGGCGATGTATGTGAGTCCCGAAGGGAACGACTCCTTGACGAGGTGCTTCTTCATGCCGTCGATGGCCTTGCGGTAGAGGTTGTAGTACATTACCTCGTGGGTGAGGAGGTACTGCTTGAGCAGGTACTCGTAGAATGAGTCTCCGCGGGAGCCGAACCTGATGTTGTTGCCCCAGAACTCTGCGGTGTCGGGCTGAGTGTAGATGGGCACGAGTCCGTCGTAGTTTTCGAAGATGTGGTTGACCTTGTACAGAGGCTCGTAAACCTGCTCAGCGAGGTCCCAGTATTTCCTGTCACCCGTGATGGCGGACAGGTACTTGAACTCGAGCTGCAGAGTGGTGAACTCGGCGGTTGAGGACGCGCCGTTGTCGACGTGGTTCTTGATGGCGCGGCCGTCGTGCAGGTTGACGCTGGAGTAAGGGATTGGGGACTGGGACTGGCCAAACGCGCGGGCAAGCCTGTCTCCGAGGTCTACCGCCTTGTCGAGGTACACCTGTGGCTGGCCGATGGAAAGTTCCGAGGAGAGGTGGTACGCAGAGAGCAGTCCGCCCAGCATGCGGATGGTAGTCTCGAAGATGTTCACCTCCGCGTCGATGTCGTAAGAGAGCTCGTCGCGGACCCAGTTTTCGATGCGGGAGATCTTCTGGAGGAGGTCTACGCGGGTGTCGTCGCTCTCGGTGTAGTTGTACGCGATCATGAGTGTGTCGATGGTGTCGACGATGATCCAGCCGAGGGGGTCGCCGGAGCGGGGCATGTTGCGTCTGTCGTGGGAGATGGGCCCGTAGACGTCGAAGGGCCAGCCGTTAGACGCGTAGTCGTGGTAGGAGCTGAGCAGCAGGGCCTCTATGCGCGGGGCGACGGGGCCGTTAGCGGGCGCGGCGCTCTGCAGGTAGTAGAACACTGCGAGCAGGGCCACGCCGGCCGACATAAGCATTGGGTTCAGCATGATGAAAGGGGGAGTGATGCTTGCCTTATTTTGTTATTGCAATTGTGCCAATGGAGCAAGTGTGAGAGCGCCCTTATATGTAGAGCTTACGTGTCGGGCTGGCCGGCCACTGAAAAATTTTGGCGGGTCTAGGCGGCCTGCGATGCGATGAGCAGGTCCAAGCGTGGTGCAGAGCCTGATGTGATGCATTGTGGATGTCGTGTGGTTGTGGTTGTTGTGGGGTACGCCGGGAGTACTGCGAGGTTGCATCGAGTGTAGTTCGAGGCCAGATCTGTTAGTCCGCGGGGGTAAAGCACGATTGCACAAGAGTCCGAACTGTCACTTGTACGAAGCATTATCACCTGCACGAAGCTAGCAATTACAACTAGTGCCAGGCAAAACATCATTACCTGCATTACCACCTTGTTAAGCATTATTACTCGTGCCAGGAATCGACTATAACTTGTACGAAGTTATCAATAGAACTCGTGCCAGGAATCAAGTATCACTTGTGCGAAAGTATCAATAGAACTCGTTCCCGAAATCAAGTGGCACCTGTGCAAGCATTATAACTCCTGTCAGGGAATCAATTATAACTCGTACGAAGCCAGCAACTATCACTTGCACCAAACGGGCATCGCCTGTACCAAGCATTACCACCCGTACCAGGAAGGATTGTCTGTACCAAAATCCCTGAACCAGGCAAACACCACAGCACACTGAATACACAGTACACGGATCAGACAGTTCGCACTGCACTGCCACACACCGACACCCTGATACAAGCGGCATCCCTGAATCGCCTGCATTCACACCCCTGTATTCACACACCTGTGTTCAAACCCCTACACACACGCACACTCACTAGCACACCACTCGCTTCGCTCGCTGCAATGACACCCACCCTGGTACAACAACTGCACGCACGCGTACCTGCCGCCACCCTCACCGCCACCCCGCACGCAGAACCCTTCACCGCCGTGCGCGCGGCCCTCGAGCAGACCCGCGCCGTGAACCCGCACTACGCCCGCCAGGCCCTCAAGCGGCTGCTGGACAGCGGTGCATATGCAGAGGCCCCTGGGCAGGACGACGAGGACGATGACCCCATGGACTGGGCGTACGGGGAGTACGTCGCGCTGCTGGGCGCGCAGGCAGACCACGACCGTGCGGACTGCGTGCGCTACGCCCTCGGCGGCACGGAGGTCGCGCTGTGGGAGAAGCCGCGGCTGCTGGCGGCGCACTCCACCACGGGCTTCCGCACCTGGGAGGCCGCGCTGGTGCTCAGTGAGTGGATGAGAGCCGGTGGCGCCCCTCTGGCCCCCGGCGGCTCCGTGCTGGAGCTGGGCTGCGGCACCGGCCTGTGCAGCCTCGTGCTGCTGCGGGCGGGGCTCGCCACGAGCGCGTTTGTGACCGACGGGGACGAGGCGCTCGTGCGCGGCCCGCTCGCCCGCAACTTCGAGCTGAACGGGGGCGTGCCGGTGGCATCGGTGGCGTTAGCCGCCGAGCTGCAAAGCGGGGAGACTGCGCCACAAACACAAACAGGGGCGGCTGCGCCGCCCCTGCGGTTTGCTCTGCCCAACGGCGCCCACGGCACGCTGCAGCGGCTGCTGTGGGGCGAGGATTCCGTTCCTCCCGCCGACATTGTCATTGGTGCGGACATCACGTACGACCCGTCGCTGCTGCCCGCGCTGTGCACTACACTTCGCTCGGCGCTTGTTGGAGGTGCCCGCGCGTGCTACATCTCCGCCACGGTGCGCAACCGGGATACCCTGGAAGCGTTCCACACTGCGCTTGCGAACAATGGACTGCGCTTCGAGCAGGTGCACGAGGCGACGTCTTTCACCACTCCCTTGCTGCGCATGCAGCGGCCGGCGCTTCTCGCACCGGTGCTCATATACAAGATCACACTGTAAGAATACTCTTCTACGATTATGTAAATGTCGGCGCCTTCTGACACCCACGCATCATGTCGTGCACAAAGCACGCTAAAGTTCCGCGCGGGTTCTTATATAGAGGCCTAAAGTTGGGTCAATTTATCCGCGCACTTATCACGATATGCATTGCACGGGAGAGGCAAGCCACGTACTGTCTATAGTGCGGGAAACTTTTGGACAAAGTTGGTCTCCTCGAAAGAGGGACACAAAAGTTTTAGCGGGGCGCGCGGTGCCCGCTTTTTATACCCGGGCGGGGGGCGCGCGCGAGAGCAACGGGAAAGAGAGAGAAGACGGCGCGCCCGGGAGGGTAAGCGTGCGGTGTTCTGTTAGGGCTAGGCGCAGTCGCAATTGGGAGTGTAATAGCCGCGCCCCGATGTAGAGACATGATATAGTGGGTAAGAGTTCGCATTTGTGTGTGAGAGTCAGGCTACGTTGCACAATGGCAACTACACAATAATTAAAGGCTTAGCTTCGTGGATGTTGAAAGTATGTACGTCTCGGATTTTGAGGTGTGTACGTCTTTGATGTCAAAACTATGCAGTCCTGGTGTGTAAAGTGATATGTCACGATGCGTATGAGCCATATGGCATGATATAGGGCTATACACCCCAATGTTTAACGCCCATGCCTCTAGTTTAAAAGACTAGACGTTCTGGATGTGTAGAGTGCAAATGTAATGATGTGCAGGGGCCAAGACTCCGTACTCAAAGATATAAACGTCCGGGATATCTAAAGGCTTAATGTCTTGCATATTTAAAGGCATAATCTCTTGTATATTTAAAGCCAAATGTCTTGCATATTTAAAGGCTTAATTTCTTGTACATTTAAAGCCAAATGTCTTGAATATTTAAGGGCTTAATCTTTTGTATATTTAAAGCCAAATTTCTTGTATATTCATAGGCTTAATACCTTTGACATATAAGTGCCAACTATTGCAGAAGTCAAACAGGAAATGTGTCATGGTGTGTAAAGTTTTGTATCCTGTGTGTAAGATCCTTGTGTCGAGGTATAACGGTGCGTATCGACATGGCATTCGCATACACTCGAATATGAGATATAGAGGTAACTCGCTATCAACGGGTGTGGTGGATTATATAATGGGGAGTGGCACTAGGCGCGTAGGTTGGGTGAGATATGAATATACGAAAGATGCTTAGGCGATTGCGCTTGTTACTTGAGAGTGAAGGTTGGGTAAGGCCATTGGCATGGGCATCCTCAGTGAATGTGGGCAGATTATTGAGTATGACATTGATCAAAGAAACAGAATACAGAATATCTGACTTGCAGTAGCCGCATTAAAAGGATTGCTTTGGATGTTGTAACTTCAGTTGGATGGATCCATTTTGTTAGTAATTAGAAATTCACAGTCTACAGAGCGAGCTTATATGCAAAAGATTTGATTGAAAGACGCAAATAGACTCATAAATGCAAGTCACAAGGGTAAGCTCCCGAAATTAAATATAACAAGCTCACAAAATTACGTCAAAACTTGATTAAGGCGGAAGGTACATCCCGAAATAAGTGCATGAGGTTATAGATCTACCGAGGTTGCAAGAAAGTGTCTGCTGTCTAGTCCAAATTACGATTTAGCCTCTTTACCACACACTACCACCTCCCTAGCCTTTTTGTTCAGTATTATTACATTCAGCATGAGCTTGTTATACTGCCCAGTTGATTTCAGGAAATAAACAAGGTGTGAAGTAAAAACCTAAATCGCCATTCCCCAACACGACATACATTTGATCAACTATGCATACCTAAAGCAGGATATATTCATGCACCCTGAACTATCCAAACCCCACTTCGACCGTCCTTCTCCAACGACAAATTACGTCACCCGTTTACCCAGCACCCTTGGCCCCTCACCCACTTCAAGATTCCAACACCGCACATCCTGCCCACATGGGGACACGTAGTATTACCGATTCGGTATCTTCGGCCCATGCGGCACTAGGTAAATCTCCACAGACCAATGCAGAAATAATCTCGACAAAACCAGATAATCTCCCATGGATACGTGATGCGCCACCAATCACATTTAAAGGCCGCTTCTCACCCAAAGGTCTCGATTTCTCCATGGCCGGTGCCTCCCTGCGGGTGTTTCTGCACCCACTTCTCCTGCCCGCGGCCCCGCCGGCCGCCTCCAACGCGCCGCCGCGGATTCTCCACGGAACACGCCACGCGGCACGGCTCCACGGAACACCGCCCTGGCGCCGTAAGGAACGCCGCGGGGGCCCGTTGCGACAGAACGCGGTGCCTCGCTGCGCGCCCGCGGACACTGCAGCCTGCGTAGTGTGCCGCTTCTTGGCGGCCGCGGCCGCCTCGACCAGCACAACGGTGGAAAAAAACATACTTGCTGCTGCGGAATAAAGGGTCGAGGGGGCAAAGGAGCTTATTAAAGCAGGGAACCGGCAACCAACAGCGAAAAAGCGTCTTGTAGAATTATAGTAATACCAAGGTTAAGGGAGAAAAGATATAGACATCACCGCCTCTAGATTAATCATGCATCGCTCGTTTGAGCCAATCCCAAAGAAATCTAGGGTTATTAAGACAGATAAGCCACGTCCCTTTCTATGTCCCATTTGCACCCGTGGGTTTGTTCGTCAGGAGCATTTGAAACGGCACCAGCGCTCTCACACAAGAGAGAGACCGTTTCTGTGTATTCTGTGTGGTAGATGTTTTGCTCGTAAAGACCTGGTGATCAGACACCAGCAAAAGCTGCATGCTGCCGCTGTTCCAAACAATGATTTCGAACGCATCATCGTTAACGTTGTGGGAAATCAAGAGACTATTTTGCCCACGCCTGAGAGTGCTGCGATTGTTAGACAAGTCCAGTCCCAGTGGCCCACCGACGATGGTATCCCTGCGACACTCCCCAGTTCGATGAGTGCTGTCATGGGACCACCTGCTTCCCACGTTAGACACGCTTCGTTCTCTGCCGCGGCAGGACAAACTTATGTGCCACCGGGTTTGATTCCTGGTGTGGCGGCCCCTGTGGGCACAGTCGATGATATCAGTGTCGGTATGCCTGCTGCGCCTATGCAGGTTGGGTTTTCTACACCCCAGTTGACAGGTCAGCAGGTACTCGACAGGGCTGTTGAGGCCGGTTTGCTCGATGCCAAGGATGCTATGCAGGGTAGTGGTTCCGCCATGAACGGTGGTGCGATTGACAATGATATTGCCCCGCTTGAGTTGCCACCTGCTATGCAGAAGTCGCAGTCAGAGCCTCTGAAGGACATCAACTCAATGTTCTCGAATAGCTCTGCGTTCCTTGCGAGTCTCCCATCTCTAGCAGATATGCTCACTGTGTCTGGTACATCATCGGGTATATCTGCAGCCACACCACAACAGATGGGTCGGAACCCGTTCGACTACTCAACGGAGCTCAGCAACCTGGTGGCTACTCCTGATCATTATACTTCAGCTGGTTTGAATGGAGTTGCCCAGGCGCCTCAGCCTACCGACGCAATGGTGCATCATTCCAATCCAATGACTGCTGTCCCAAGCAATGGCACAGCCACCACCTCAGCGGCCGATCCATGGCTGTCTGAATTCCTTGACATGAAGAACTTCCCTCCAGAGATGCAGCTTAATAACATCGGCTTTGTGGACAATAGTTCTACACCAAGTTCCAATGACGATGGCCGTCGTGACTCGCTGAGTCAGCATATTTTGGGTTTGTTCTCCTCAAGACAGCAGGACATTCACAATAACAGCAATATAAGCTTCCCCGATGGCGATCCAGAGCTGCCACTGACATTGGACTTCCAGCATAAAGAAAAACCAGTGCCAGAACATCCAGCTCCAACATTAAACTACTTCACGGAGCCTTTGAGGGACTTTATTATTAAGGATAACGGACTCAATTCCAATAATTTCCCTACAGTAAGAGAACTAAACAAGTATATTGCAACATATGCCGATCAGTTCACCGAATACTACCCATTCGTTCACGTTTGGACACTTGAGGCAACAGAAGAGAGCTATCCATTACTCCTAGCATTATCCACTATTGGTGCTCTATACACGTTCCACTCAACGCACTCAAAACTGCTATCAATGGTTTGCAGCCGCAAGCTCAAGAATACTCTGGTTCAAAATCAGCAGCACACTCCATTGTGGGTAATTCAAACATTGACACTGCTCACATTCTACAATATTTTCAATAACAATCTGCACATGACCAAGCAGATGGCAGCACAGCTGACGACTTTGTTGAATCTGATCCGTTCTAATAGACTGAATTTGCCACTTGAGCTGTCTGTTCAACCACCAATTCCAAACGATCGGTTCATGAAGTACGAGAATGACCCACAAGAGCGCAAGATTTTGATGGACAGACTCAACTCGCCGGAGCAACAAAAGAGGAACTTTGAATATTTTATTCTTGCTCAACAGAGAATCAGAGTGTGCCACATGGTGCACATGCTTTCGACCATTTACGCCGCAATGATTGGTGTACAGTACTCCTTGCATGCGATTGAGCTTAAGTGCGGTATTCCTACGTACTACAGAGAGTTATTTGAGGCAAGGGACTATGTTGAATGGTCCGATATCTTGACAAATAAACTCGCGATATCATTGGACTCCAAGTTCTCCTTGATTCAGCTCTCTAATGGTGGTGAGTCATACGAATCATACCTGATGTATCTGTCCAACGGTTACAATGGTAACAGCAAGCTCTTCCAGAAGAAGGTTTCAAAGCTCACATTATTCTCGCTTCTCCTTTCAATTCACGAGAAGATCTCGTTTGAGAGAAAGCGTGCAAAGGACAAGAATATCGATTGGAAGGTCACATCAAGGCCAATAATTGATTCAATGATCAAATATTGGGAAGTCCTCTATCTAAGAAACGGTGGTACGTTGGTCACGAACGAGGCAACTTTGCCAATAATGGATAATGACTCGATGTCAAGGCTAATCGTACCAATGTACTGCTTCTTGAAGACCAGACGCTGTGTCGATTTTTCACAGATTGTGCGCAAAGTATGGATCAAAGATTGGCCCGGTATGAATACACTGCTTGAAGATGTTACGGATGACTGGATTCATTTCCGTGAGGCCACTGAAGCTGGTTTGAGTATGATTGAATCATGGATTAATATTGTGTCTTCCTTCAGCACAATTCCCAACGAAATCAAAAAACAGCGTGGTTATTTGACTCCTGTATTCACTATCACGTGTATCTTCACTTCTGTCCTACTTATTTCAGAGTACTTGATGCACATTGAGAAATGGGCCTTGCATCACAAAGATGATGCTACTCCTCCAGAACTTTCCCACAAGGATAAACTACTTTATTTTAAGTCAGCAAATCTCATGAAGAAGATTCAGGACACATTACTTCCAAAAGACCTCGACAAGATTAAAGAGTCCTATGTTGAGTTTCTGCAGATGCAGATAGGTGAGAGTGATAGTGGTACCGGTCTATTAACAACACCACCTTCACACGAAACTGATGCTATTGAGACCATTATGCTGATTCAGAAAATGAGTCTGTCATCAAAGGCACTATACCTAGGTGTGAAGATATTGAGTGACGCACCAATATGGCCTATTGCCTTGTTGTTTGCGCATGGTTTCCAGAGTAGGGCCCTTTTCAACGCTAGTAACGGTTTGGTTGATATGTAATAAAAGTATTTTTTTCTCTCTAATTTTTATAAAACGTTAAATGGAATCTGTAAGGCCACGGTAGTCGTGCGGATTCGAGCAAGAAAACTGAGAAGCGAGAAGCCCTATCAGACAAAGGTGTGAAAGCACAAGCTAGCAAATGTGGTGTGAAGAGCGATAGTGAGTGGCTACGGAATTAAGAGGGTTAAGTGTAGAAGCCGACGCACAGAGATAAAGGAGGATGATAATTAACACCGATACACTGCAACGCCGCTCGAGCGCCGCTCCCTGAGATGGTCGCGCAGAGTAGGCGCGGACTCTTACACAGAGAGAAGCCAAACCGGACTTCCTCGGAGAAAGAGTCGGAGCAGTTCCTGGAAGAGTGAGGGGGGCCAATCAAGGGCAAGGATTCTGAAATCCTTCCGGCCAGGAAATATACTTATAGAGAGAGGTTTTGCCTCTTCCAAGTATCTTCCTCTCCCTCATCTTCCGGCCGTATTGACGTTCCTCTTATAGGGATTCTTAGTTAGTTCTTATATAAAGAGGACAGTCACGTTGATACGTAACACCTCACCTAATAAATAAGCTAGAAGGAACACAAAGGACACACACAAGTATGTCCGAAGATCCTACTGACGCCTCGTCTAACTCGGCGGGGAGTGCCGGCGACGTCACCGACACTCAACGCGAGACAAATGTCTTACAGAATCTGATTTTATTCCCGATCAGATTTTCACAATATACACTATATTATTTTAATATGTTTTTGGTAATGATAAACCCACCTTGTATATACTCTTATCCGACTCTTAGTTCCTCTTCCCAATTATTTATATTGTTCAGTGTCTATTGTCAACCTCTTAGGATAAGATTGTAGTTATAATTTCATTATATGAAGAAATATAAAGTGAATCTACATTAATACATAAGGTTACGTGGCTTGTAAAGTTCCTCTAGGTGGTTCAACTCCTCCTCGGTAAACTCAACATCAAGAGACTTGATGGCATCATCGACTCTCTCTATGGAACTCATGCCTAGAATTGGCTGGCAGCCCTTGGCGATAGTCCAAGCAGTAGCAATTGCAGCCATGGAAACACCCTTCTTCTTGGCTAGTTCTTCAACACGATTAATAATCTCAGAGTCATCTGCATCTAGCTGGTCAAGATGTCTGCCTTTAATCAATCTGTCAGCAGTGTATCTTGTAGTATTGTTGACGTGCAGTGGTCTGGTCAAGACACCGCGCTGAAGTGGAGACCAAGGGGTGAGTGCAATGTTGTGTCTCTTGCAGAATGGAATCAGGTCTCTCTCATCTTCTCTGTAGAGAAGATTGTAGCACGATTGGGCGTTAACAAACTGGTGCCAGTTGTACTTGTCGGCAGTCAATTGCATCTCAGCAAACTGTGTTGGCAGCATTGACGAAGCACCGATGTATCTCACATCACCCTTGTCAACGACATCATTCAGGGCCCTCATCGTCTCCTTTATTGGAGTAGTTGGGTCGAATCTGTGAATCTGAAGGATATCGATATAGGTCCCTAGTCTCTCAACTGAGTTCTTAACCGCATCGAGGATGTGCTTTCTGGATAGGCCACCCTGGTTGACCAGGTCAAGCTTGGTCAATTCATCTCTCTTGGAGGTATCAGCAACGAGAGGGAGACTCTCATCAACTGGACAGAAAACCTTTGTCATAATAACCACAGTCTCTCTCCTGATGTTATACTTTCTCAAAAACTCTCCAACCAATCTCTCACTCTTACCATTAGAGTATACATCAGCAGTGTCAAAGGTACGCAGACCTCTGTCGTAGCAATGCTTCATAATTGAGAATACCTTGTCTTTATCCTCCTCAACCCATTCAGACCACTTCTTTTCACCGAAAGACATACATCCAATGATGATGGGGGAAACCTTGATACCTGTGCTACCCAGACGAACTTGCTGAACGAGTGACATATTAAATTTGAAATATTTTGGATGTTTTATTATTCTAAACAGAAGGTAGAAAGAGGAATATTAAGACAATTGGCTGGAGAAAACACTTACCAGAGGTATCACGGTTCCTTTATATAAGTTTCAATCCGTTTCAGCTAAGCTGGCATCCCTCCGGCCGAAATGAAGTAATCAGGGGCATTGTCGTTCGGAGAAAGATCTCGGATAAAGGTGTGCACGTGCCGCACACTATATTTTCGGCCGAAAATGAAAGCGTCTTCGGAAAAGATCTCTACGGGAGTTCGTTAGCAGAGCGGAAGTCTAGTTTATATTGGCAAATCTTTCTAGGATTTTCTGTCACTATCCCCTTTGTTTCAATAGGACATTATTCCATTATGTAATATGCCTTTTTAATTAGACTGGAGAGAGTTCTTAAATTGCGACCGCTCCTTTTGGTATCAAAATATTGTGCTCGGATGTATTAAAATATAAAAGCCACGGGTTCCGCTTGACGGAACGTTCCGAAGTCGTGTGGTTCACACAGAAACCCCAGCACACATTTTTGAAAATCTAGAAAATCCAAAACTGGAAATATCCGTATTCTAAATGTTCCGTTAATGGAATGGCTGGTTATCATTATGACTAAGCGCATGTTGAATTTACGGTAAGGTGGACATCCAGAAATGATTAGTAAGAGACCTCTCGAGTGTTTTGGGAAGGTGGTTTGAGAATTATAGAGAAGGTGGAAGGAATAAATCCTATTTTGGAAAAAAACGGAATGACATCTGCGTCGACCAATACCAATTTAGAATTTTCTGTGATATTTCCGTTCAGTGAGACCAGTCCCAAACCCAACCTCTGCTAACGATATGCATTAAATGATAATTGTTGACATACTGGGTGTAACCAAAATCAGTGAAACTGAAAACTGTTGTGACTAGAGAAATGTGTGTATATCCGAATTACAGTCCTTGAAACTCTTTGCTATCTGGTGAGAGGTAGAATTAAGCTTCCAGATTATGTCAGCATTTAATAATAGGAACTGGATTCTGCCATTTTATTTTGCCAAGGTAAGGTGATACTAGATTTCTGAATTAAAAAATATTAATCTCAAAAGATAATCTTACATTTCCTATAGAACGTACTCATAGTAATAACGGAACCTCAAGCAGCGATAAATTGATTTTTGGTTCCAAAATAAGAATTACTTCAAGTCTTCATCTGATATCTCAAAACCTCAGCTCCCCACCGAGCCTAAAATTGGTAAATTTTCAGACATATATATATTTTTTTAAATTTCAACTACCTCCAGAATATGTACCCAAATAAGGAACAACTTTTTCAACAATTAGAAGAAGCGGTGGCTCAATGGTAGAGCTTTCGACTCCAGTTAAATCCTGGAACTTCCAAGGAAATTCACGATTGCAATCGAAGGGTTGCAGG
Source organism: Maudiozyma humilis (assembly GCA_037102785.1). Classification (NCBI taxonomy): domain Eukaryota; kingdom Fungi; phylum Ascomycota; class Saccharomycetes; order Saccharomycetales; family Saccharomycetaceae; genus Maudiozyma; species Maudiozyma humilis. The sequence goes on along the minus strand of BTGD01000008.1, from coordinate 1,004,801 downwards.
TTCAATTCCTGTCCGTTTCATCTATATTTTTCACGATAATTTTTTGATCACGTGATCATTTTCTCTTTTGGGTATGATTGTCAAGAATCTCATCTCAGGGCAGTTACCCATCATCTCGTGTTGCATGTTTTAATAGGAACCTCTGACGGATAGAAGGTATTCGAGTTCTGGTTAAAACTGCCAACTCACTCCCCAATCTACGGAACCCCAAAAGGTAAATATCCCTTACAACATGTCCGATGAGGATAATGGGAGAGTTACTCCTGAACAGATAGAAAATGAGGCAACGCCCCTAATTGCTAGAGATGGCGACCTTTACACTCCATCACCCCTCCCCTCGTATGGTAGGTCCCTTTCTACACCAGATATACTAGCATCGACACGGAATCCTAGAGCACGTCCGAGGAGTAGTACAGTTTCTAGCATGGTTAGTGCAAGTATGGAACTGGTGAGAAGTCGACTTGACAAAAGAAAATTTGGGTACCTCATTCTGAGCAGCATTTTTATTTATCTCGTATTCGTAGCTGCATTTGCTCCACGAACTTCCCTCTCGAGAGACTTCCGTCGTTGGCATGGCTCTAAACTAACTACTTCAGAGGTGTATCGCATATTTCTCGACACATTACAAGAGGAAAATCTCACCCATAAGCATTTGAAGCATTATAGCGACATGGAAAGTAGTGCTGACAGTTGTCAGTACACTGTTGAGGAGTTTCAAAAACTAGATTTCGAACCAAAAATGCATAATTACTATCCATGGGTAAAAATTCCGGAAGATACACGTGTCCAGCTGTTACAGAATGGGACATCGGTATGGAACGCTTCATTGACAGAGGATGTTGCAGGAAGTGGATCTGCATCTGAAGACAGCTCATTCAAAAAAACATTTCACTCGTATTCTCCTGATGGTGAGGTAACGGGATCTTTTGTGTTTTGTAATTATGGGTCCCTTGATGATTACAAGCTCCTTCTTGACCACAATATATCGATAGAAGGGAAAGTTCATATTGTAAGATATGGACATTTGACTGCCGGTATTAAAGTAAAGAATGCGGAACTATATGGAGCTTCGAGTGTACTGATTTATAATGACCCATATGATGATGGTCTAGTAACAGAAAGAAATGGGTATAAACCATTCCCTGAAGGTCCGGCAAGAAACCCAACTAGTTTTGAGAGAGATAGCGTGGAATATATGTTTGCTTTCCCAGGTGATCCAACATCTCCTGATTTTCCATCTAAGTCACAGGATATTGAAAGATTATCTCCAGCGGGTAAATTACCTCGTATTCCTTCAATACCAATGAGCATCAATGACATAAGGCCAGTTCTTCTTAAACTGAAGGGAAGAGGAATAACACTAGGAAAGGGAAATATTGATGGATTTGATTATAGCTCAGGACCATCAGACGATTCAGTAAAGATAAATATATTGAATAAGCAGAAACCAGCGGTGATTAACATCAAAGACATTGTAATAGAAATACCAGGTATATTTTCTTCTGGTGATATAATAATTGGAGCCCAAAGAGATTCATGGGTGGATGGAATGGGAGCTTCTAGTCCCGGTAGTGGGAGCTCCGTTCTTCTAGAGGTTGCTCGTGGACTTAGTAAACTGAAAAAGAGAGGTTGGAAACCATTGAGAACTATCAAGCTTGTTAGTTGGGATGCAGAGAGATATGGAATGATTGGATCTACGGAATATATTGAGGATTTTGCAACAAATTTGAAAAAGAATGCTTTAGTCTATATTGATCTCGATACCGCAGTGTCTGGGACAAAATTTCAATGCAATACCAACCCATTGCTAGAAAATGTTATCATCAAAGCAGCAAAGTCCACGAGTTTCAAATCTGATGAAGAATGGACACTTTATGATGAATGGATGAGGAGCAACGGTGCAGAAATTGACACTTTGAAAGGAATGTCAAGTGGAGCACTTTTCCAAAGTCACCTAGGTGTAAGTTCCGTTAACTGTGGATTCACCAACAACAAAGAAACGGATGCTGTCTACCATGAAAATTCATTTTTTGACTCACATGAGTGGATGGAACAGTTCATTGATCCTAAGTACAAGCTCCATAATACACTGGCCTCATTCACTGGTATTATGGCACTGATGCTCGGCGAGCAGGAGTTGAATTTCCTTACCATACATCCTTATGTTAAGGATATTCACAAAAGGATACTATCGTTGAATGCCAGAATCTCGGAGATATTCCCGCATGACAATGAACTACACCACATTGCGAATACAGTTGAAGCGTTAATTGGACTAGCAACTTGGCAGGATAGTGTAATGTTCGATAAGAAAGTTCGAGAAGTGTACAATGCCTGTTTTGTTGACATGCCGATTTGGGCTGGTTTCTCGAAATTAAAATTGTACATTTCACTTCATCGCCTGAACACTAAACTGAAGAATTTTGACAAGATATTCTTGACCCAACATGGATTGTCGGAGAGAAGCTGGATGAAGCACTCGCTTTTAGCGCCTAGTAAATATGACGGATTGACGTGCGATATTCTGCCGGGTCTTCATGAGGCAGTAGTGGAAATGAACAGAAGGGATGTTCTCAGTGAGTTAGAGATATTATTGACTCAATTTGAAAATGTAAGAGCCCTATTAAAATAATTCGGTGTATATTCTTAATTTAACACTCTTGACTATATGCAAAGCTGATGAAATCATATAACGAGGCGGTTACTCGCTCAAACTTTAAGATAACTATTCAAACAAGACTGGTATTAGTAGTACTATTCATAGTCATCTCGCTCTATTAGTAACCATCGATTTTACTCTGAAATTTCATTGGAACACGTGATATTCACATTATCACTTTTGTTTTTTTGTTTATTGTTTTGGTATATTTATTAACAATTAGAAACTATCAGATATAAGATTTAGTTACGAGTGTGGTTAATATTATGCTTTGAAACAGAATGTAAAAGACTAATTATTGACGAGCGGAATCCTTAGACGCCGAGTCAGACATATCTAGAGTATCGAGTATAATATTTCTCTATGAAGATATAAAAGATATATAAATAATATTTCATTTCAATTTATCATCTCTTCCTACGGAAGAGAAATGTAGAACTCAGTAGTCTCTTCTTATATACAACCTGGTTGTATTTTCCTGTTCTTGTCTTGCGGGAATAATGCACGAATATTTGTCCTTCGGTGTCAGTTATCTATTGTTCCAATCATAGTCGAATTAACCTATGCGTTTATCACTACTACGTTTTCTACGCAATCAGTGACCTCGTCTGCTTAGATTAAGCTATATTCTTGTTGAGTAGAAAATCCAACACTAATTAACTAAAATAAAAACAGAGGTCATTCAGACGTATTTCTAGTGTATTTCTTCTTGAGCTATATCCTAAAGAAGCTATATATAATAAATAATAGAAAATGCATTTTTATTGTGAATATCGTATTCGTGCGCTAATATTCAATATTAACTTAAACTTAACCTTGTGATTTTCGATTAAGAACCATATGACTTTTGACTAACTGACCGGTCGCTAAGGCAGCACATAGAGATAACTCACCGGCTAATACTGAGCATGCCACAATTTTTGCCAGCTGCCTGGCATTCTCACCAGGTACTTCTTGGTTTGGTCCACGTACATTCAGCAGCTCGAGCATGGCACTCTGTGTTTCCAGGATGGTCCCGCCACCTATGGTGCCAACTTCAATCGAAGGCATGGAAACTGACATTTTAAGACTGCCCTTTACATTGCTCATTAAAGTGATGCAGTTACTGCTCTCGACATTTTGAGCTGGATCTTGACCAAGAGCCAAAAATATGGCAGTGACAATGTTAGCCGCATGGGCGTTAAAACCACCAACAGATCCTGCCATTGCTGATCCAATTAGATTTTTGCTGATATTGAGGTTAACTAACGCCTCAACATCACATTTCAATACGCGAGATACTATATCTCCAGGAATCGTGACTTCTGCGCAAACACTCTTACCTCTACCCTCAATCCAATTAATGGCAGCAGGCTTTTTATCTGTACAGTAATTTCCTGACAAGGAAACAATTTCCATATCTTCCCAACCATACTCAGTTATCATTGTGGTCAAAGAATGCTCCACACCCTTTGATATCATGTTCATTCCCATCGCATCACCAGTAGTGGTTGTGAATCTTATGAATAGCAGGTCCCCAGCAAGGGCTGTTTTGATATGTTGTAATCTGGCAAATCTTGAGGTTGAGTTAAAAGCTGCTTTTACTTTTGATTGGCCGTCCTCTGAATCCAGCCACAACTTGCAAGCACCAGATCTCACCAATGATGGGAACCTGATGCAAGGTCCTCTTGTCATACCGTCTTTAGTCAAGATGGTCACCGCACCGCCTGCTGCATTTATTGCCTTGCATCCTCTGGTTGCAGAAGCAACAAGACAGCCCTCTGTAGTGGCCATAGGGACATGATATGCTTTTCCATCGATTATAAGTGGTCCCATAATACCGAGCGGCAGCGGAACGTATCCAATAACATTTTCGCAACATGAACCGTAAACGCGTTCGTAGTCGTAATTCTCATAAGGGACACTAGAAGTATTGAGGATCTGGGATTTTCCTAGTACGGACAGGGCTTCTCTACGCACCATGACAGCTCTTAGTTTATCGTCCAAAGTTTTCTCAAGGGAATGTATAGGTATCTTCTTTGCAATCACGAGATTTGCAATCTCTGTACTGCGGAGTTCCTTCACGTTGCCCTTTTTCAGTTCCTCGACGCACTCGTCGAGCGTACGCTGCTTAGAGGATGTGTTGGAGCTTCCACTGCTGCTGGAAACACTCTCCTCGTCGCTGACGTCTAGAGAGAATATGGCAGGATTGTTGGAGCCTACTGAAACTTCAGAGGAGGATTTGAGACTATTTTTAATGTCTAGATGTTTGAGTTGTTTTACCTTTGTAATCCTGTCTTGTCTGGAATAGTACTGGCTGAAAGTTGCGTCCGAGTGGTACTTCGCGACGCGCAGCAGGTAGACGTTAGTAATGACACTTACTAGACATATCATGAAGAGGATTTTACCGATTAGTTTATCAGAAATCATTGCTCCGAGGACACGGAACACGAACATTGTCAAGTTTTCGGATTTCTGGCTCTCAGCCAGAGGCTGATAGTACACGGTTGGAACGATGGACACGATCACATCCTTGCCATTCCATTCCTGTGGATGAGCCGTAGCTATCACATCCTGTGGAATCTTTGTCGGGAAGAAGCTTAAAATCACCGTTTGAACTGTGTTTAGGACCCATCTCAAATTGATATTGTATACGTTGAGGCCGATCAACAGTGCAAACATGGAGAGTTTCCCCAGTGTGACCATCATTTTGGATTTCATGAAGGGGAATGTCTTGAGTCTAGCGTTATCGGCCAGGGCAATCTTTCCTGCATTCTCGTTACCTTCCTCCTCTAAGGCCTGCCTGATAATCGTTGATCTTTTGATTGTCGTGATTTCGAGCTTCAGGCAGAGAATGGCAGAGTAGAAGGTTGCGGTCAAGAGGAAGTCGAAGATCAGGATCAGCGAGAGCAACACCAGACAGTTTGTGACTCCCGCGATGTCCTTGAAGTAGAGTATACCGAGACAGCCGATGCTAAATAGCGTGAGGTAGAACTGGAGCATGCGGACTGCGATGTTCGAGAATGCATCGAATATAATCTTGTCCACGGTGATCTTCTTGGAGATGTTGAGTGTACCGAACCTCTCGATGATATAGGCGGCCAGCCTGACCTTGTCCTTGAACCCCACGAGGACGAAGAAGAAGGGCATCGTCTGGACCATCACGAGCGTAGAGATGGGAGTCCTGAGGATGTGCAGCATCGTGAATGCAGCCAGGAAGAAAGCGCAGGCGGAGTTTATAAGCGCACTCAATGAGAGCCAGAAACGAGACCCTACCCGCTTCATCTCCTGGCACAGGTTCACCACTGTTCCCAGGACCATGGCGTATGCGATTATGATGAGGACTAGGTCCACCTGCTCGAGGTTATTGCGCGCAGTGACTCTGCACACAAACGCCACCAGCTGGTCCTTAATCTGCAGGAGGTACTGCTTTGTGGTTGCCATCTCCCACAGCCTGGCGCCATTCATCCGAATGTACTCTGACGGCGGGCTCAGCGTGCCTGTGAGCAGGTACTTGGTAGATCCGGTCTCGTAGAACACAGAATCAAAGGCGGGGAGCGGGGTCCCATGCCCGTGGTCCTGGAACTTGTAGGTGTAGAGGTAGTAATGATTGAAGCGGCTGAGCAGACCCAGCTGTGAGGAAGTCAGCGGCTCCCAGAGCCCGCGGTTGTAGTGGTAGTGCGCGCATTCCTCGAGGAGCTGTCTCCTGTCAAACGCGGACGTGTCAACGATGTGGTGGAATGTGTCCTCCCATTCCTTGAGGTAGAACTGTATCACAGTGATGTATGCGACTGAAGAAACCAGCAGTGAGCTCAGAATCGCCTCTATCGGGTACCGCGCGGATACCCTGGCGAGGGACGCAAACGGCCCCACGGCCTTATGCCAGCCAGACGTCACTTGAGAAGACATACGGGTCTCCCAGCAGCACAAATCGAGAGTTAACCCACTCTCCCAACAAGAACAAGTGTCACAACCCCCAGATATAACCACCCAACCGTCTTGGGAGAGTCCTGCTAATCGTGGAGTGGCGAACCTTCGGCGGCTGCAGAAGTTCCGTTGTTGTGCATTCTGTTGAGAACATCCGGCGCACGTGACCGCGACGCCGTGGACGTCGTGACACACTCAAAGGAGTGCACTAGAGAGTCGAATAATAACGCTGTGTTGGATTACTTAAATGTATAGTTGCCTGGCGGCATTGATTATATTGGAAGATTGTACATGGTCGATCACGGAAGCGTGGTCAGGCTGGCGCGGTGAGACATAGATGTGTCACGCGCCGGGAGTATGAAACGGGTTTCTTGTTGCACACACCGCTTATTTCATGGAAACAAGCTTGACGTCGAAGGTGAGCTCGGAGTTGGCAGGGATGCCTGGGAGGGCCTGCTTGCCGTAGGCGTAAGGCGCTGGAATGACGATTCTGCGCTCGCCGCCGACGGCCATGCCGGCGACACCGATGTCCCAGCCCTTGATGACCTCGCCCTGGCCGAGCTTGAAGGTGAATGGCTTGCCGCTGGTGTTCTTGTCGAAGACCTTGCCGTTCTTGAGCTTGCCGATGTATCTCATGCCGATTCTGGAGCCCTTCTTGGCGAGACCGCCCTTACCGGTGACACGGTCCTCGACGACGATACCGCCGGCGAGGGTCTTGGCCTTTGGCTTCTGCTGCTGCTGGGCCTTCTTGGTTGGGCCCTCCTCGAGGCCCTTCTTGAACTCGACCTTCTTGGCCTTCTTGTTCTTCTGCTCCTCCTCCTGCTCCTGCTTTCTCTTGTTGTTCTGCTTCTTGGACTTCTTGTCGGCAGCGGCGGCGGCGGCGGCCTGGGCCTCCTCCTCGGCAACGAGCTCTTCGATGCGGCCCTCGATGTCGCTGGCCTCCTCTAGGTCGTCGAGCTCGTCGCTCAGCTGCTCCTCGTCCATGTCAGCGATCTCCTCGTCGTCCTCGTCGGCGTCGTCGATGAGGTCGTTGATGTCCTCGTCGTCCTCGTCGTAGTCGCCCTCATCCTCCTCGTCGGAGTCCAGGCCCTCAATTGGGGTGTCGAATGGGTGCTTGATGTAGTTACCGGAGAGGGAGATGGTGTAGGAACCAGTGACGACGAACTGGACGTCCTCCTCTGGGGCGATGGTGATGTCGAGGGTCTGCTGGAAGCCGGACTCTGGGGAGAGAGTGGCCAGGACGCACTCCTGGAACTCGTCGTCGACCTCATCCTCGTCCTCGTCCTCCTCAGCAACCTCCTCGTCCTCGGACTCCTCCTCAGCCTTCTTGGCGGCCTTCTTGCCCTTCTTGCCCTTCTTCTGCTGCTCCTCCTCCTCAGACTCCTCAGACTCCTCGGACTCCTCGTCCTCGCTGTCCTCGTAGTCGTACAGGTCGTAGTCTGGGTTTCTCTTGATCATTCTGAGAGTAGATGGCTTCTTCTCATCGTCAAAAGGCTCCGGGTCGAGCGCGGCCATCGTGAGGCGGATGGTCACGGGCATGTCCATGCCGATGGCAGGGGTGGGGTCGTATGGTTCGACGTTCAGGGTGTAGGTGGCTAGCGGTAGCATGTCGGACATTGTGGCGGGGTGCAGTGTGGGTGTCTGTGCTGGGATAGAACCACTGTGAAACACAACTCGAGATGCCCGCGGGGTCTAGGGATGCCCATCTCTTTATACCCGCGCCCACTGAAAAATTTTCAAGGAAAAAGAAAAGCGGCGCGGCCCTACTTTTCTGCACTGCACTGTACTGTACTAGAATATATATACTGTACTGTACTATACAATATACAATATACTGTACTGTACTAATATATATATTATACTGTACTGTACTATACTGTGCTCTACAATATACTGTAGTGTGCTATTCTATACTATATAGAATATAGAATATACTATACTGTACTGTACTATAATATATAATATATTATACTGTGCTATAAATTAGACTGTACTGTACTGTACTGTACTACACATAGTATATTATACTGTATTACACTGTATTGCCTAACATAAGGTACTGTACTGTACTACAAGGCGCTGTGCTATACTATATATAATATAGTATATTTCACTGTGCTGTGTTTTATCTTACTGTAATATTATTCTTATACTATGCTGTAGTGTAATATATTATATTATACTGTTCTGTACTATATTGTAATATAGGGCGCTACTGTGTACTATATAACACTCTACTATCTGACGATATGGGGTACTGTGCTGTGAAATATTGAGCTATATTATGACAATGGGTACTGCACAGTAGTACACTGTAGTATAATATAGCGCATCACCCTATATCAACAGCGTCGTACTATATATACTGTATTGTAGCGCAATAAATTATTGTATTATATTATAATTACTGTGTTATTTTATAATATCACGTTATACCACTGTACTGCACGATTTATACCAGTTTATCGGAGAAGCGAACGTTCTGTATGATACCATTGTGCTCTATAGCATATTACACAATGCTACACTATAGCAGGAACCGCATACTGCTCTACAATAAATGCGTAGTAATACGATATGCCCCACTCTACTGAACGTAACAGTACATATTGTATTGAATTCCCCGGAATATCCGACGACACGGCTTAACGCATTGCCCTGCACTCCTGCACAGGCATTGCTACGCTCCCTTTTAGATATAAGTTTTATTTTATGTAGCGAAAATATGTACGCAAGTTGCGAATAACATATGTGTTATGGAAATAGACGTTTAAGGTGGGAGGACTCAAATATAGTACATAATGTCCTTCACCTTGTTGTTAATAGCAGGGAGCAGCATGCGGCTTGGAATAATGTCGTCTCTGTTCTTTCTCTGCTTGGCAAACTCGAAGTTGGCAAGCGCAAAGTTGGCCTTGAAGATCTGCGCACCACGCTCACACAGAAGATCAGCGTAGTACACAGGACTGGCAACCTTGATACTCGTGCTCGATCTACCAAAGATGTAGCACAGAGAGTTGGTCACCTGCTGCAGGTAGTCAGAACCGTACTGGTTCTCATCGTAGATACACCAGTAGTGACATGGGACACCAGTACCCTGTAGTGCCTGCTGCGACTGCAGGAAGAAGTCGAAGTGAGCAGAGGAGGTCACACCACGGTCAACGACAGTACCGGCCATGACATTGCCCATGGACTGAACAGCAGCAACCTCGCCCTTCTCGTTGATGGCGTTCTCCTGTAGCGGCATGAATCTGATGTGGTTTCTCTTGACGACAGCAAGAACAGTGATTGGTGGGTTGTAGACCTGGCCCTTGTTGAGGCCTGGACCGATCTTCTTCAACGCGTCCTTCAGACTCTTGATCTCAATCTTAACAACCTGCGAGAACTGAGACTCTGAAACACCGTCTCTGTAGAACAGGATCTTTGGTGGCAGCTTGCCGCCATTGTGCTTCTGGTAAAGAACCAGTCTGTCTCTGAGCAGACTACCGATACCGGCAATCATCTCCTCACCTGGCTCGCTTTGCAGCATGTAGTCACCTGGGAACTGACCAAACTTAGAGTCAAAAGAGGCAACAAGAGAGGCAATGGAGTTCTGGTCCTTCTCTGGGTAGTGGGTAACATCCGCACCCAAGATCATGAATGGCAGACCAGTAGCCTCGTCGATTAGTAGGGAGGCATCCTCCTTGCTTAGAGAGTGGTTGACACCCTCCATCTTCAAGTTCATCTTCATTGCAACATTGACATTGTACTGACTGGAGTTCTTCTTGAAATTGTTCCAGACGACACAGGAGTTCAAAACACCATACTTCATGTCAGACAGGTACTTCAGTCTGTTGTAGACATCGGAGTTGTTGCCACGGTTCAGAATGAACATAATGTAAGTGTTCTCAGGAGCACTGGCAAGTAGCTTGTCCAAGTTCTCTTCACCTGGAGAGAGCTCCATGACAGCCTCACCACGACCACCACCAAAACCACCGCGACCACCACGACCACCGCGACCACCACGACCGCCACGACCGCCACGGCCACCACGGCCACCACCACCAATGAATTTCTTGGCAGGGGCACCGAACTGGTTGATAAGCATTGGTGGGGCGGAAACATCGAAGTCAATACCAACGGAAGCGACGTCCTGACCAAATCTGGCCAGAGACTTCTTGATCTCCTCCATAATAGACACAGGTGGGGCTCTGTCAGTTTCGTTAACAAAGATAGCTCTTAGTTTGACGGTCTTACCTGGAGAGGAGATGAACTCGTGACCTCTCAGGTCCCAGTTACCCTTAGTTTCCTCATGTCTGCTCTTGCCATCCATGGTACCGAATGGCTTGTCAACATACTCGACGGTAGTGTTCTTGAACTGAACGACTGGAGCGTCAATAACACGAGATGGAACTCTTAGGAAAGTAAACTCAGAGTCATGTGGAGCCTTAGCTCTCTCCTCCTCGGTAGTCAAAGCATCTCTAACAGATGGCAAGGCAAGGTTGGTGATAGCCTTGAACTTGTCAACCGGTCTCAGGGCAGTGAAGTTGATAACAGCCTGCTCGTCCTTGATAAGACCCTTCAGTTTCTGACCTGGGATGATGGTTAGACACTCCGCTGGGACAATGTTTCTACCACCCAGACTGACTAGCTTAGCGTCAGGGTACTTCAGCTTGATACCGTACTTCTTTAGGTAGTAGTCTGTGGTGCTGATCATGACCTCCTTCTCGCCTGCCTTTGGAGCAGTGTTGGAAATGTTACTTGGAAGGGCACGGAACTTTAGGGAGTTGGCAGTCTCTCTGACGAAACCAACAATACCCTTTGGCTTGATGTTCTTGGATGGCGCCTTTGGCTTACCATTTTCGTCAACGCTGTAGTTGATGTAAGGTCTGTTAACCTTCAAACCCTTGACCATATCCTTTAGATCTCTGTTCTTGTCAACGAAGAAGTTGATATCGTTAGATGTGACCTTACCAGTGAACTTCTGGCCCCTGAATTCCTTCTCGTGAATGTAGCACTCGATAACCCAGTCTAGGAGAGAGTATGGAGTCTTGTCGTTGTCCTTGAATCTTGGGTCACCAGGTAGGTACTTGGTGTGCTTGAAGAATGGAAGACAAACATTGACGACGTTTAGCAGAACAGAACCGTAAGTGTATCTTAGAGACACAGTGAAACCGTGCAATAGGTAGGCACCCATCTGGAATGGTCTAGCGATAGCCTTATCGTTGTAGATGAAGAACTTGTTACCCTGTAGCTGGAAAACAGGGTCCTCGGCCTGGAGGAACTTGACACCAAGGAGAGACAGCAGAACGGTCTTTTCCTGACCGGACATCTTGCATTCCTGGTCCTCTGGGTTCTGGCCTAGAGTACCCTTGTAGATCTCGGCTAGGTTGACCTTGGCGACGAACTTTAGGACAATCTGGGAGGTCAACTCGTTTAGATCATAGACATCACCGTGGGAAGCTGGAGTAATGGTAACCTTCTTCTTCTGCTTGTTACTGACGTCCCAACAGCCCTTGAACAGGGTGAACTCCTCGAGTGGAATATGGGAGTAGATGGTTTCCTCACCGTTGAAAGAGATACGGTCCTTGTACTTGTAGAGGGTCTCGTCCTCGTGGAGCAGCGCATCGATCAGCTCGTACTTCTTTGGCTTGGACATAGGGGCTGGTGGAGCTGGCTTACGAGGGCCTCTGGCCTCTGGGGCAGCAGGAGTGACGAAGTCGATGTGGTAGGTGTAGATGAAAGAGTTCTTCCACCATGGGTCGTTCTCGTTTAGAGTGGCGTTGGTGACATCGTCGCCCTTGCTTAGCAGAATGTGGTTGGTCAGAACATCGACCTTTGTACCCTTCGTACCGTAGTCGACTCTGGTGTGGAGCTTCAGGACGCCCTTGGCATCCACTGGCTTGTCGCCAGCACCTGGAACGTCAGTGAGGTCGAAGGCCTCAGTTGGGATGGTCATACCGTTGATCTTAGCTGGGTACTCACCTGGAGCAGAAATCTTGGCTGGTGGGGTGCTCTTCTGGGCAACTGGAGCCTTGGCAACTGGAGCCTTGGCAGCAGGGGCCTTGGCGGCAGGAGCGGCAGGAGCGGCGTCAGCAGACTCAGCGGACTTCTCCTTCTTCTCCTTCTTGGCCTTGGCCTTCTTTGGCTTAGCCTCAGCAGCGGTCTCGCCGTCAGCAGACTCAGCAGACTTCTCCTTCTTGGCCTTCTTGGCCTTAGCCTTCTTTGGCTTCTCAGAGCCCTCTGGGGCAGGAGTGCCCTCCTTGTCGTCAGCAGCACCGTCAACCTTCTTAGCCTTCTTCTTCTTCTTTGGCTTCTCGGAGCCCTCTGGAGCAGGAGTACCCTCCTTGTCATCAGCAGCAGCACCGTCGACCTTCTTAGCCTTCTTCTTCTTCTTTGGCTTCTCGACGCCGTCAGCAGTAGTAGCGGTCTCGCCATCGGCGGAGTCAGCGGACTTCTCCTTCTTAGCCTTCTTCTTCTTCTTTGGCTTCTCGGAGCCCTCTGGAGCAGGAGTACCCTCCTTCTCGTCAGCAGCGCCGTCGACCTTCTTAGCCTTCTTCTTCTTCTTTGGCTTCTCGGCGCCCTCGGCAGCAGGAGTGTCCTCTGGGGAGGCGCTGCCGCTCTTCGCCTTCTTCACCTTCTTAGGCTTGGCGGCAGCAGCTGGGGCAGCCTGGGAGACAGGCACCTCCTGGGCAGGAGCGGTCTCTGGGGCAGCAGATTCAGTCATTTTGTGTTGGAGAGTAGTTTTCACGATAGGAGGACCACGTGCACTAGTAATCTCTTGTACTACAAACGCAATATCTCCTGGTCCGTGGTGGAAAAGTCACTGAGAAACACAGTAAACCAGATGGATCAAGCAGATATACCTCTCTAGTGTTCGTATTGTGCTATAGATAGCGACGCAAGCTGTGTCGTTTGTGTATAGCAGGTGCGAAAAGAGAAAAAAGTGGAGTAAGAACGCAGTAAAAGAGCCTTCTTAATGTCCAGATATCCAGATGTACGGCTGTGAGTGTCCGATAACGAGTGGATAGCGTTCCTGAAACATACACAAGAACCAGATCAGCAACCTCTTGCACTCCTATTGGGAAATGGCCCCGTCTTGTACCGTTCCAGTGGCGGTTTGTTCCTCCGGCATCGGGAGGATTTTCTGGCGGGCCATATTGGCGGGTGCGGTAGAGAGAAATCGCGCAGGGCGCTTATCAGTGGCCGTTTCGGGCCTCCGTCAAGAACGATCTGACGCCTGTCAGCGTGCATCAGCTGTTGAGGACGTGTGCAGGCTGGTGTGCAGGCTGTTGTGGAGGCTATTGGGTTTGCTGAGCTGTGTCTGTGTTGTGGGTGTGTCGTGGGTAAGGTTGGAGCGTGGCTGCTTTGAGGGAGCGTTGTGGGTTTCCGGGTTTTGGGGTTTTGGGGTTTTGTAAACGAATTCTTGCCGGGTGTATTGAATATGTGGGCAGTATACAATTATGGATGAGAGCCTAGGGCGCATCCTGTGGTCTGAAAGGCGCAGAATATTTTCTTATTAATTAGGTGTAGCGGAGGCAATGTCAGCACAGCGGTCTGTCTAGCAGTGATGATGGTGCTGTGCATTTACAAGAGCGACACCTCCAGGGCATTGTAGCTGTCTTTGGGGATAATAGAGAGGTGGGTAGCTTAGAAGAAACATATGCCACCTATTTTCGCTAATGATGCGCTCCGTTCTGGTAGACTCACCGAGATAATTGCCTGAACGATGTAGAAGATATTTTACAATATTTTCAAAAGAGTTTTTACAATGACGTCAGATGTTCCGGTAACAGTTTATAGGTTAGGTTAGTAAAACTACTGATTACTATGAACCTATTGTAACACTGCTAAAATATTACCTATATAGTGTATATTACGTCTTATCATCTATTTTACTGATAGTGCGATCTCTCCCACAGGGCGGGTGAGTGCATGAGTCAGTCGTTGTTCTAGAGTTCATACATACAGAAATACCTAAATACTTCGGAATGACAAACACTGTGAAAGATGGCTCACTGATACTTCTCCAAGACCACATCAGAAAGACGTATAAAATGCACAGCCGCACCGGAAAAATATGCAGGAAGAAAATGTATAATATTCATTAGCTAATGGATTGTCTTTACGAGAGTGTTCTTCGGATGCAGCATGGATATTCCCTTTCATTAAACGTTCAGTAGTAATGCTCCCAAGCAAGTTTAGATTATTATATTATATAATTCCCGATTTCATACATTTAGAAACGTAGGTTAAACGCGTCAGACGCCTGTCCAAAATGGTGCTTCCACATGAACTATCCTGGCAACACTACAATCCCATCTGTACCCTCTGTATTTCTTCAAAGGAGCATTGCTCCTACAGTCATCAACATGCATACCCACCAACGGACGAGCCCACTGCCCCCGCACAATCCTGCAACTCCGGCCCACTCTGGTTTGCTAATATTTTTTTTATTTAAAATAGGCTAGCCGTTACGTAGATAAATATATTATTTATTTATATGGATACTATAAGTATAAGTATATTGTAGTCTAGGATGATGCAGTCGGTAGTCTCCCTTGAATCGTGTATTGTCTCAACTGTATTAGTTAATAGCTGAGAAAATACAAAACAACCAAAGGAAAGCTACTCCATGTAGTTTTCTAATATTCGAAGACGGTTATTGGGTTTGATATTGGTTGTTTGGATGTTGAAGTGAATTTAATTGCTATAAGAATTGCTCAGTGCTGGTGTGACTCGTGATGTATTTCTTAGAACTTTAGCAGGTGTGGCTTGTCACCGTTCTTTAGGGAGAAAGAGGTGGCGAGGTACTGCTTTAGAAGTGGGGTCTTCTTGATCTCGGCAAGGAGGGCCTTGTCGACGGTCTTCTGGTCCTCGATTCTCTCGGACTTGACCTCCTTGGAGGTGTTCTCTGGGAACATCTGGGCCTCCTTCTTCTCCTTCTTGGAGAGCTTGGCGTCTCTGGCGAAGTAGGCGACGTTGAACTTCTCAACGTTGACGGACTCGACGGCGACCTTGGTGGAGGTGGCAATGACGTAGCGGGCGTTGACTCTTCTCAGAGGAACACCGTTGACCTTGAATGGGCCGGAGACAAGCAGGGTGTTGTCCTCAAGGTGCTTGAGGTAGACAACTCTCTTGCCTCTGAAGCGGCCGGCAAGCAGGATCAGAACGGTACCTGGGACGATGGAAGCACGCAGCTTCTGTGGGCGGATAGCCTTTCTGGTCTTCTTGACACCGGCGGCCTCCTCGGATGGGAACCACTTTGGAACAGCTTGAGCACTCATTGTTGTATAGATTGTTTGAACTTTTGTGTGTTGGTCTCTTGTAATAGAGAATAAGCACAGATATACTTCTATTCACCACTCTTCTCTTAACCCAAAGGGTCAAGCTACAAATCCCAGCGCTTACACACGCCTACTGCCTGCGATGCAGCTACCTGCAAGAGCGTGTGCACAGTGAAAGGGCACACGCCTGCCCTCCGTACCAGTGTATCCCACGCCATCCAGCCCGGCGGCTCCCGTGACGGACGCGTCGTGCGCGGTGAAAAGTTCCGTCGGCTTTGTGGCACGAACTGGAAATCGCAAATTGCAAATTACAGAAACGGAAAATTGCAGCTGAAAAATGAGGGACGATGGTGCACGGATGTGGGTGCAGGGGTGCAAACAGTCACAAATTAGTCCGCTCGGCTGCAGCGCGTTGTCGCTGCGCACGAGGCGGGCTGCCTCGTTTTGCAGCCAGTCCGCAACAGGCAGCACGTCTGGCTGCGATGCAACAGCTGGTGGCGATGGCTGGCGTGACGACAGTATAAGCGGGTCAGATGGTTTGTTTTGTATTGTTACTTGTAATAATTGCATCAGGACATCGAGTTACTATCGCAGTGTGCCCAGGCAGTTTGTGGATATATCTGGTTGTTGCATAAGCCTTACTTTCCCTGAATTAGTGAGTGTCATTTCGGAAGGTCCCATCGCCAGAGTACAGTATATTTATCATATTCGCATCCCAATGGAAGGAGTTTATTTCAACATCGACAACGGCTACGTTGAGGGTGTAGTCCGTGGCTACAGGAACGGTTTCCTCACCTCCAATCAGTACCTGAACCTCACCCAGTGTGACACCCTGGAGGACCTGAAGCTGCAGCTGTCGTCCACTGACTACGGCAACTTTCTCTCCAGTGTGTCCGCGGAGGGCCTGACCACCAGTGTCATCCAGGAGCACTGCGCCAACAAGCTGTACAACGAGTTCAACTACATCCGCAACCAGCTCAGCGGCTTGAGCGTCAAGTTCATGGACTACATCACCTTCGGGTACATGATCGACAACGTGGTGCTGATGATCACCGGTACTATTCACGCCAGGGACAAGAGCGAGATCCTTAGCCGCTGCCACCCACTCGGCTGGTTCGACACTCTGCCCACGCTGAGTGTCGCTACCGACCTGGAGTCGTTGTACGACACCGTGCTGGTCGACACCCCACTCGCACCTTTCTTCAAGGACTGCTTTGACAACGCCGACGAGCTGGACGACCTCAACATCGAAATCATAAGGAACAAGCTCTACAAGGCCTACCTCGAGGACTTTGCCGCTTTCGTCTCCGAGAACATCCCAGAGCCATCCAAGGAGATCATGCTGGAGCTGCTCGGCTTCGAGGCCGACAGAAGAAGCATCAACGTCTCCCTCAACTCTCTCCAGAGTGACGACATCAGCGACGAGCTCAAGAGGTCGCTCCTGCCAAACCTCGGCAAGTGCTACCCGGTCGTCACCGAGATGCTCGCCAAGTCCCACGACTTCGAGAGCGTCAGGGCCTCTCTCGCCAACGTCTACGAGTTCCGCGGTATCCTGGAGAACGGCAACCTCGAGGACCAGTTCTACCAGCTCGAGATGGAGCTATGCAGAGACGCATTCACACAGCAGTTCGCCATCAGCACAGTCTGGGCCTGGATGAAGTCCAAGGAGCAGGAGATCAGAAACATCACCTGGATCGCGGAGTGTATCGCGCAGAACCAGAGGGAGAGAATCAACAACTACACTTCCGTGTACTAATAGACTGGGATGGGGTGGAATCGGTGCTTCACGCACCCTTATTTCTCCTCTCTCTAATATATAATTAAATATTTACAGCAATAAATCATTATGTCATCAACACCCGCGCGTTGCACTACATCTCGCAATTCGATAATTAGGTTTAGCATTATACATATTTCATGGCGTTAGATACAGAGTAAAAGAAACGATTAAAAGGGTGGATGGTAGAGCTGCAAATCGCACGTCCAACTTATCTACAACAGAGTCGAAATGGCAGCTCCGAATAAACTGCTGTCCTGTAGGAAGACCAAGTTTATCCTGCCATTCGACATCTTTGTGATCTGCTCCTGGTAGTACTTGGAAAACGCCAGTGTGGAACCAACGTAGCCAATGTCGATTTGGTGGAACGATGGCGCCCTCTTGTCTCCATCCATAAGGGCATCAATCTCCAAGAGACTAGCCACCACGTACAACGCACCTCTTTGGACGATGGTCTTGGCGACACTGGACAGTGCCCTCAAGTCAAGATCCTCCGTTATACCGTACTTTTTCTTAATCTGAGATGTAGCCTCATTCAAGTCAAAGCTGTCCTTAATGTTTGCAAGTAATCCAAAGGTAGCACCATCAATGATTTGGTCTAGGTCAGACCTGTTGAATAGAGGCGGACAAATGATTGGGTATTCCTTTAGAGCGTTGACTAGAATGCCAGGGATATATCTACCAGAGGAGATATACTCCAGTGGCATGGGTTTGCTGGTGGCTGGTGGAGAATAGTCAAATTTTGTCAGTTTAATACAATTCGCTCCCAGGAATCCCATTTCCGAGTTCATCACGACAGTGTTGTCGTCGCTAAAAGGAACATTGCTCGTTGCATCCAATATATCACGGCGCTTCGTCTGTGGTAGCTTGTGGAAGGGCAGCTCAAAACTGCAGTTTGTACCTGTTCCTAGAATGAAAGAAATCGAATTACCATTCGAATTAGCTAGCGTAGAGGAGGAAGATGCGGGGATGGAGGGGTGGGAATCCGTGAAGAACGTAACAGTTGGGAACTGCTTGATGTAGGTGTTCGTTAGATGGACAGCGATGGAGTCGTTGATGATAAGGTTGTCCTTAATCGTGAATGCAAATGAATCATGAATGGTGTTCCTCTCACAGACTTTGTCGAAGGTACGCTGTAAGAACTGCAGGAAGTTGATATTTTTAATTTCATCACTGAGGACGTAGCCTTTACCCATGGATGTAATCTCAAACTTGGAGTTGAGGGGGAAACTAAACGTAATAGAAACCGGGATGCTCAGAATTTTATTATCAATGAGATCGTTGTCGTAGAAGAAATCGAAGAATTTACTCTTCATTTGGTCAATCATTGACTGGATTATCTTCTCAAAAAACTTTGCATCCACATAACGTTCCTCAATGTCAATGGTGTGGAGGTAATCGATGCATAGGGTGGGGTAGGTCTTGATCACAGCAATCTTAAGAGTTGTGCCTCCAAAGTCGATAGCCAAGATCTTATTGTGGTTGTAGGGGTGCAAAAGGTCGTTGTTGTTCTTGTACAGACGGATAATGTTAAGACTCGATGGCAGCATAGAATCTGATGAATGATTTAGGCGCTCTAGCAATTCCGCACGCATACTTTTGCGTACTGCTTGTAGAGATCCTTGAGGCATAAGTGCCTGTCTCAGTTCGTGCACAGCAATAGAGACCGGGGAGGGGTTATTCTCTCGAGTTTCCATTGAAGTTGTCATATCTATAAGGGGAGTTTTGTTTTATGACTTTATATTTGTTCACCAACAAGGGAGGTAAACCAGAATTCAGAAAGGTAGAAGTTTCGAGAAGCAATGCAGATTATATATGCTGTATGGACCGGGATGATGACGCAATGATGCGTGGTTCTATACTCGTCAGTGGTGTAAAAGGATAGGAAGTACGCAATCCAAGGGTAAAAAGTACTAGAGCGTATTGAAACTTGGATTGAGTGGGATGGCTTAGGTTAACTAAAAAGGGAGATTAAAATCCGATTGATTAGTGTGAATGTGTGCTCTTCTTTTTTGTGCAATAGTTGATCACAAATGTCGCAGTTTAGCCTTGACATCTTACCATCGCGACAGAAATACTCTTATTTCCCCCAGATACCCTACACCAAGCCCCACTACTTGTGTTTACCCCGGTGACATGCGTATTGCATCCACGCAGGGCCACTCTCGAGCGCTCGTCGGTGACAGCGAGCGCCTGCGACCTGCGAGTGCGGGGCACGTCAGGCGTTACACCAAAACAATGCAGGAAAGGAGAAGCGCGTCGTGCGCCTCCTTCTGACTAGACACGTAACAAAAGCAAAATGTGACAAAAATAGAGATGGCAACAAGGAGTACCTCCTTGTTCTAGTCAGTTTTCTCCAGACGACTCACAGTATCGCTGATCTCCTTTACCGTTGTGTCGAGCTGCTTGCGGCGGTAGCGCAGAAACTGCTCCTTACCCTTGGCCCACTCTTCTGCGCGATTGACAACCTGCGCTCCACGATGCGCGTCAAATGTAAAGCCAGACTCCTGCCAATAGCCAATGAAGCGCTGGACTCTTTCTAGTTCATTGAATATAGACTCTATCCGCTCAGAGTAGCTGTCTAGGACGTTGGAGGAGAGGGTGTACATCTCACTCCAGTCGAACGTAGGCTGCTGGTTAATAGCTGGGTCGACTAGGCTTCGCCTTCCGGCAACAGTTTCATCAGTTGAGTTATTTGAAGTAGCTGTTGCTGCTGTATCACTTGCTTGCAATTCTTTGATCAGATCTAGGGTCTCTCTGAACTTCGCTGCAATTGGGTCAGACCTCACTTTGTCTTGAATAGCATCTATAAACTGCACATTGTCCAACCACTTCTCCTTGGCACATTCGGACACCTTAGCATCAAAATCAGGTAGAATGTCCTGATTGGATTCGTCGAATGGGGATACCCGACTTTCCTTTGTAGGTATTTCAATCTCGGAGGCAACTTTAGAATCTGCCCTGGATGACTTGGAGACATAATCTTCCAGAGCCCGTAGGGTCGTGGTTCTACTGTCTGTGCTGCTCATGTGGTCTATAGTCTTGTGGATCGATGCACTTATAGATATGCTCAGAGATATTTTGTTCTACCCAGTTATTACCCTGGTGTTCCCTTTTATATTTTTGCCGCCGAGCTATATAAAATTTGCCACCGACTCTGCTTAGATATAAATAAGGCAACTGTGAAAATGCGGAGAATATGAATGTTATCATACGAATAGTCTATAAACAAAACAATGCTAGTAATATGCTGTGGATGTTCTTTGCTGATTAGAACATCATGCTTGAGGACGGAACGACTGTCTGCCTGCGCAAGGCGTCGCTGTCCGTGGAAGATCTGAGGGTGATGCTTTGCATTTCGAATGCTTCATCCGAGCCCCCTTGGTTGTATCTGTCGAAGTCGTCGAACTCTGAGATCTCGCCGTCGTCGAGGTCTCCAGCTGTGTTGGTTCTGCGGGAGCCAAAGTGGCGAGAGTTCTGGAATGCCTGCTTCAGATTGCAGCTGCGCATGAAATCGGCAGTTTCGTTGTCCTGAAACTCGTCATCCTCGTCGGAGTAGTCGCGCCTATCTTCTTCGAGATCGCTCTGGGAGATGTCATCCAAGAGTGCACGGGCGTGGTTGTCATTCATCATCGCTGCATCGGCAGATGTCTCATTCAGGTATGCATCGTCGGTTACAGTGCTTCCAGAGACACACCACTCCATACCAGACCAAGCCATACAGAAGACAAACAGGAAGAACATCAGGATCCATAAAATGACGAAGAATGCCGTACCCAGTTTGTACTCGAACCCGAAACTCTCAAGTTCATCTCTAATCTTCTTCTGCACAGAGTAGTTCAGCCACACGAGGTAGAGCAGACTTATCCATCCAATGACAAGAATGGCGAAGGAGATAAATGATAGTGTATGAACGAGGATTCGCTCCCGTATCGGGTTCATATATCGACCTTTGATGAAATAGTACCAGGTCATCAGCGGAAGTGCCAGAATCTCCAGAAAGATAACCACAAAGAATAGAATCATATAGATTTGTTTACTGGACCGAAGCCACCCGATATAATCCTCGTACTGGTGCCCTATTGCGTCTGAGATTCCGTCACCGTCGCTGTATGCATAGTCCAGGACAATTTCGAGACCAACCGTGGACATGACATCTCTATAGTCCAGGATGTATCCGAGTCCGCCTACCGTGCAGTCGCGAATCACCGTGGAGTTGTGTTTGTGGTACATATCAATATCGTTGCTGCCATAGGTCTCGTAATCAGAATATGTGAAGTTGTCGATTGTGGTGTAGTATGTTGCGCACGTTCCAAAAAGTGATATTGTCATGTACTGTGGCGCTTGCGTCACTTGGCGAGCACTGTACCACGTAAGGATGTACAGCTCGGAGGTTGTGAGTCCAACACCATTATTCACATTGCTGGATGCATCCGACTCCATTGCTTCACTCAGAACTCGGAAGATACCACTAACAATCTCCTCAGAGTATGTGTTCAGCCGGGACATGTATAATCTGTCCGGTAGGGAAAAGGATCCGGCCGTCAACGTTATGGATAGTGAAATACAGACCACTATCGAGAACGCACGCACGGCCAGTACCATCCTCTCGAAAACGTCGAGGTTAATGAACGGGTTAACAAATCCCCTGGGA
This sequence comes from Maudiozyma humilis, assembly GCA_037102785.1. Taxonomy (NCBI): domain Eukaryota; kingdom Fungi; phylum Ascomycota; class Saccharomycetes; order Saccharomycetales; family Saccharomycetaceae; genus Maudiozyma; species Maudiozyma humilis. The sequence continues at coordinate 982,542 of BTGD01000008.1, read as the reverse complement.
CCTGTTATCATCGTGCCGTATGCGAATATCGCGGATGTAATGGGATAGAACAAAAGAATAGAACGTAATATCCAGATATCTTACTGCTAGTCACCACAAAACGGTTCGTTAAAATACTCCGTGATACATAAGCCACTGGGCCCTGCGCCGCCCTAACACAATAGCATCGCTCACAGTGGCTTAGGAGCTATAATTAGCTGCAGCCGCGACTCACCATCCAGCCCCGAACCGCGTCATCTTCCGGCACCTGGAACCTTCCTGATGCGATCCCATCCCGCCCCGTTGCTGTAGGCTGTCCCTGTCATTTTTTCAGTGTTTTCCGCAGTCACATGCCGCCTGTTTTCGCGTGTCGCAGACGCCGGCTTGGTGTGTTTACGTAGCGACGGCCATTCGAGACGCGTATCACATGTAAATAAGAAAGGGAACATTTCTTTGCCAAGTAAAAGGTGCGGGAAGGGGTTTTGTCATTAGGATAATTACAATACGGCAAATTTTTTATTTTTGCAGTTTGTGGCCGTTGCGATTGAATTTAAGCGAGTATCATTGCTTATTTGAAATCGAATCGACAGAACAACAAGAAACCCATAATAACCTAGGAAAATATTATGGCTACCAGTGCCAAAGATTTGGAAGGCTGGCAGATCGTCAATGTTGACGAGGACGGGAATATTATTGCGGAGGGCCGCTCGCGGAGATCGCGGCATTCCTCTCCGATTTACAACACCCTGATTCAAAGGATCGAGGACGGGCTGAGTATGGGGCGCGGAGATAACATCATCGCATACGACTTGATCACCAAGACGTTCTCCGTGTACTTGATCCATGAGATCAGAACAAACACACTCAATCATCTGGTCGAAATATGGTGCTTTCAGTACTTACGCCCCTTCGAACTGAAGCCCGAGCGTTACTACAAGGAATTCAACCCCAGCGTTCTGGAGGAAGGACTATCCCCACTTCAATTGAACAATCGCCTGCAAGAGGAGATAGACCCGAACGAGCTGTATCTGACCGCTGAGTTGGTCGAGATAAAGCTGAAGGATTTTATTGATCTCGCAGAGATGGTTCCCAAGTCCAAATTCGACTCCGGCAAGGCCGTGAAAGAGAAGGACTTTGTCGTTAGATATATCTGCGAGCCAGATGGAACAAATTTTGTCAAGATCGACATTCAGAAGGAAATGAAGTACATCAAGGACATGCCTTCTAAGCAGAGTGACGACCACCTGAAGCGACTATCAACCATGAACATCCCAAAGCCCAGACAGAGGACTGTTACTAAGACGGAATCTCACCACAAGAAAGGAAACATGGCTCATTTGCAGTCAGTTGTAGTGGATTCATCTGAAGATGATAGTGATCGTGAGGCCACTCCTTCAAAAAGCAAGGATTACGGGGCTACCGTGCAGGAACAACAGACTGTCTCGAGTGGCGACAAGAGTGCAGTGAACGGTCTTTCGAAGTCGAAACCGAACCGCACAGAGCTTGAGATTAGTGAGAAGGACAAGGCCGAGATGGAGAAACAGAAGAATGCCTTGCAGACATTGTTTGATGACGAGAGCCAGAGGGGTACCCAGGAGCAAAATGATGTCGATTATGAAATGCAAGATGATGATGACTATGGCGACCAAGACATCCCAGTCACTACTGGTAGAGAAGGTTCTGCTTCACTATTTGTAAATGACGCCAGTTTGGATCAAATAGACCGCTCTAGCGAGAACCTCGGCAGACGCGACCAGAAATCTGATGAGGAACCTCTCGCTAAGAAGAGAAAGACCGACAGTGAGGATGGACAGGACTCTAATGCCACAACCACAGACACTCAATTCACCGAAACCAAGTCCAACGACCAGTCTGAGGTGCCAAAGACGCCAGATATTAAAGAGAAAACCAAAACGGAAATTCCAAAAACCAATACAGCAACTAAACAACCAGCCGAGAAATCCTTGAAGGCCTCCACATTCAATATGATTAAAAATAATTACAACAAAACACTGGCGATGCTCAGCAATTTACAAAAATCAGGAGATGCCGCAAGTGAGAGTCCGAAAGATGCAACTTCAAGTACGTCGCAGAAAGATGTCGACGTATTGAATGCTCTAAAGAATAGTACACCATCTGCTCCAACAGAAGGTGCAACAAAAACAATAATGCACAGAATCATTGAAATGCCCGGATCAATGACATTGGAACAGAAATTAAAGACGGTAGCAGAAGAAACGGAGACAACAAGTGAGATGCATAAGGCATTTTCAGAATTGTATTACTCTCTATATGGTAATATTATGAATTCTACGTCAGAAGCCTATGTTTTCTACGGTCCAAGTCAGCTTGGACTGGAATATCTTATCCACACTGTAATCGATGAATTACAGCAGTCGAGCCCTGCAGATGGTGTAGAGCTGTTCGACTGTATCCAAGTATCTCCAGATGATAGATGCAGTGCTACAAATTTAGCTACCCAGATTTGGAAAGGGCTAACAGGCGAACAACTTGATGGTAAGGAGGCCCTTGCATCATTTTTGCGTTTTGCCAAGACGACAGACAAGAACGAGAAGAAATATCATGTTATTCTTGTTTCTGATTTGGAGCGCATTCTCGGTGGAGATCACGGTCGTAAAATTGTCGCTATGTTTGAGAAACTGATGAAATATCCTAACTCAAAGATGTCTATTATTGGCATTTCAAGTAAATATAACAACATGCTTCATCATATCCCATCATCAGAAGACAAGAAAAAGTGGCGCATAGTGCCCGTGTTTTCGTATCCTAGGAAGGGTCTCAGTGCCTATACCGAGAGACACTTTCAAAGAAGCTTTGAAAATGCATTCTTTATTCACCAGAACCAAACTACAAAAGCGTGGTCAGCTAAAAACCTCATAGTAACAATGACTACCCAACAGGAGCTTGACAATATGACAGAGGCTACACAGAAACAAGGATACAAAACCCTACATACTGTTGTGGAACCAGATAAGATGCACCTTATTGTGGAATATATTCTTTCAAAGGTACAGCATTATGATGACATTGCAATGAAATGTAGTAGGATTATCTATAATGCCAAATGTGCATTTATGAAGAAGTTGTCATCGAATCAGGTGACACCTTCTGATCAGCCTGTGATTAGTCTCGAGTTTGTTAAGGAAGTAATGGACTCCGGCAACGATCAGAACATGGTAGAGACAGTTGTCAAATTGCCAGCTATCAGTCACTTAATACTTTTAACATTCATCCACAAATGGACAGCCATTGCCCTTGATGATGAGAATACTATAAGTTTAGACGATTTCAAGGAGATGATGCTAGACACAATGCAGTTCCAGATCAAGTCTGGATTAATGAAGAAAATCATCAATGTATTATGTGGTGAAACGAAACAAGAGAAAGAGAAAGATTGTGTTGAGATAATGGATGTTATCAACTGGCGCCTAGCAATTAACAAATTGACTGCGACAGGTCTCATCAGTACAAGCAGTGTTGACGGAACAGCCGACAAGGGTTATTCTATCAAGTTGTGTTGTAATCCCTTAGACCTCAAGGAGGCGCTTAACCATGTCGAGGCCTTCCAACTACCCTAATGCGATAAGTTGAGTCAACATTCTGACACACATATATATAATTTGTATTATTAGCTATCTGTAATATTATGCCTTATAAAGTCGTATTTTGTTCCTGTATCATAACTGTCAGAATGCATGTATTTTGCAAGTTATCAGTACAGCCAGGTCAATTTCCGAAGTCCTTGTATATTAGAAGAGGGTCTCCGATGTCATTTACCTCGGGGATAGTCAGTGTTAGGTTGAAGACCTTGGAGACTATCACCTTGAATAGCTTCTGGATATTAATTGCGTGCGTTGATGATGTGAATATCACAGGGGCGTTCATCACCTGTGCGTACCTGAGACACGTTCGCGATATGTCCTCTTGCTGATTTTCCTCCATTTCGAGAAACAGATCGTACTTTGTTCCCACAATGATAGGGATAGCCCTTGGATTCAGACCGAAGGCCTGGCGGTACCATTCCTTCACAGACTGGAGTGTGCTGGGTCGCGTGAGATCAAAGAGGAATATTATGCAGCATGATTCCGTTGTGGCGATCGGGAGCATGTTGATGAATTCGCGCTGCCCGCCTAGATCCATCAGGGAAAACACTATGTCTGTGGATTTCAGATGTATTCGCTTCTTGAGGAAGTTGACACCCAGTGTCTGTGTGTACTCCTTGTTATATACATCCTGGACATATTTTACCATGAGAGACGTCTTGCCTACTTGTGCGTCCCCTACTAGTCCGATTTGTAAATCTATCACCTCATTCTGACTGCTTTTACCACTTCCTGTACGAGAGCTCATTTGGTGTACAATGTAGAGATACTAGTGCATCAATAGTGCGTAAGTAAAATTGCTTTTTTTTGTTGTCACCCTTTTGGATTGTTATGTTGTAATGCTAGTCCAATGGATACCTCAGATCATCCACACCCTAACTTTTGATCCTTTGCTCACTCACAAATCAGATGATGCAAGTCCAGGAAATACAGCGGTAAACCAATAATCATGAATGTACCAACCAAGTATACGAAGTTGAGAAACACACTCCCATGATAAAAGCTGACTTAAGGCAGCAACCCTTCTTCGACCTGGGAGCAACTACGCAATTCGTTAGCTAACAAGCTGAAACTGCCCTGAGGCGTCCGGAATAAAATATTTGTGACTGCACAAACATCCAAACACCACACACCCGTACATAATCTCTCTACGTCAATTAAATCTCGGGTGAAAAATTCCAAACATGTAGAAATTGTGGCATCCACCCCCAGAGGGGCCCGTAGGAAACATGCCGGCTCCACGGTTGCCGCTATTTTTCACCCAGACGCCCCCCAGACAAGGCCGCGGCACAGACGTCCCGTCAGTCTCCCGCGCCAGGCCGCTCTCAACTGGCGCAGAGGCTCCCGTGGCCCGCGTGAACAAGGCCTGGGGCCAGAGGTCGTGGAGGTCGCACAGAACGAGCATAGAGACTCACAGTGCGTACGCAACGCCTGGGCCAGAGCTTCGCCAGCGGGAGAGAGGACCTTGACACTAGCGGCGTCTGGCATCTAGTATCACCTAGGTCCTTAAGGAATATATCAGTGAATTGTATGTATTATAGTAGCAATTGCTTATTGACAAGAGAACCAAGTACAAACAAGACATAAATCAAACATGGCTGTTGGTAAGAACAAGAGACTATCCAAGGGTAAGAAGGGTCTAAAGAAGAAGGTCGTTGACCCATTCACCAGAAAGGACTGGTTCGACCTGAAGGCTCCATCCACCTTCGAGAACAGAAACGTCGGTAAGACTCTTGTCAACAAGTCCACCGGTCTAAAGAACTGTGCCGACTACCTAAAGGGCAGAGTTGTCGAGGTCAACCTCGCCGACCTACAGGGCTCCGAGGACCACTCTTTCAGAAAGGTTAAGCTGAGAGTTGATGAGGTCCAGGGCAAGAACCTGCTAACCAACTTCCACGGTATGGACTTCACCACTGACAAGCTAAGATCCATGGTTAGAAAGTGGCAGACTCTGATCGAGGCTAACGTCACCGTTAAGACCTCCGACGACTACGTCATCAGAATCTTCGCCATTGCCTTCACCAGAAAGCAGGCTAACCAGGTCAAGAGACACTCTTACGCTCAGTCCTCTCACATCAGAGCCATCAGAAAGGTCATCTCTGAGATCCTAACCAAGGAGGTCCAGAACTCCACTCTAGCTCAGCTAACTTCCAAGCTGATCCCAGAGGTCATCAACAAGGAGATCGAGAACGCCACCAAGGACATCTTCCCACTACAGAACGTTCACATCAGAAAGGTTAAGCTTCTAAAGCAGCCAAAGTTCGATGTCGGTGCTCTAATGGCCCTACACGGTGAGGCTTCCGGTGAGGAGAAGGGTAAGAAGGTTGCTGGTTTCAAGGACGAGGTTCTAGAGACTGTGTAAACGACCAAATGAAAAATATAGTATAATTTGCATTTTATTTTTTATTTCAATAATAAACAAACAAAAGATATCAACAAAAAAGTAAAAGAGACGTCTGAACATCTAGTGTTATGTTCTTCAAGGACGTCTTTTTGCCTCTCTATTTTCATTTATCATTCAGCCTTCCATTGCACCTCATACCTTACTAGTTAAGAAACTACTCAATCTATCCCAAACCTTCATCATTCCCACACGGACACATGTCGTACGAGTCCCTGTTTTGACGATTCATAAAAGATGTGTATTATGATCCAGTCTTTTTGTATCACTATATATATCGCTTTAAGTCTCTTGTGTATAATTATATTTTAATAAGAGCAAAAATTTATCATTAAGTTTCATTGTTACGTGTGAGTACGACTTCTTTGGGGAGTTTGTTCTTGCTCTCCTGTGTGTCGTGTCTTGTCAATTGCTGTTGGTGAGCTGCTTCGCTTTACTATTTTCGTGAAGGAAAAATTATATATGCAACATAGACGAACAATTAAAAGAGGTGTTAGTTTGTAAAGAAAAGGGGACACAGCACGTTAATACTGCGATAACTATATCTACATACCCACGATGTTAGTGGACGATCAATTGTACCTACTGTCGTGTATCTTTTCGACTAGAGCGAACGTACAGAATGTGAAGAAACTCTCTCACAGATTCAAGAACTCCAAGGACTTCATTAATGCAGTTATTGTTCTATGGCCTGAACATGATGACCCAATGAACCTTAGATTCCTTCTGGATGATACTGAGGAGGTAAAAGAAGACGACAACGACCTAGTTATCTCGCTCCTCAACGGTGATTCAGACTTAATCTCGATGGTTGAGCTAGACCCAGAAGTTGTGGCTAACCGTGCATCTAACACCAAACACCTCGTAGACAAGGAATTGGGCTCACTATTATTGGATTATGAGGGCAAAGCTGGCTGGTTGGAGCAACGTATACTATATTGCAACGAGAGTATTCCAGAAAACACACTGTTGTATGAACCTCTATGGGCGTTAGCCACACCAAAGGACGAACAATTCAAGAACTGGATTGATAATTTAGTAGTTCCATTGGGCGCCATAAACGCGAGACACCATCTATGCATAAAAATACGAGAGTTCCTAAGTATGGAACCAACTGAGGTTATGCAGGTGATCGATGACAAAGGTACTGAAACAACACAACAGAAGAAAATCGACCAATTGCTGCCCTATCTAAAATACAAGGACTCTGATGACATCTACAAACTATTCTTAGCAGAATGGTATTCTGAGGACAGATTTGAGTTAAAGTCAGCCGCCGATGTCACAACTTTTGGAAATATATTCCACAAGGTAGAGAGTAGCGTGAAGCAAGCGTTGCAGTCGACCGTCTATCAAAAGACTCTAGATATTATATTTTCAAAGGCCGGAGACTCCCTCAGCAACGTTGCTGTATCTGGTTTGCTAGATATTCTGAAATCAATTCCAGCTGAAATAAAATCTAGCGAGCCAATTGCAATTGACTCAAAACTATTGGCAACCTACTTCAATGTCCTAAAGGACTATCTCCCAACATCTAATGTTAGAGTATTGCATAACATATCTCAAGAGTCAGAATCTGTACAGAGGGTGCATTTCAGCTCAATATGCGGTGAGAACATGAGCTCCAATAGTTCTGGCATTGCTAACATGCGTAAATTCATCGACGAGGAACAAAGCAGGACAGATAATCGCTTGAGAATATTTAACAAATTGGATTCGGAGAATAAACTTAGCGTTCTTTTCGAGTCTTGCTTGAATCATGGCCAGTTTGAACTCCTGCAATCGTTCAATGATGATAATTCCAGCGAATCTTTAAGGGACACCAAGGCTAAACTACTGGAGGAGTACTTTTGGCAATTCTTTGAAAGTGAACAAAGTGGTAATGCGAACAACCCAGGTATGATCAAATGTTCTAAGATCGTAAAACTTCTCCAAACTGGGTCCACCTCCAAGTCGTATGCCAATTTAGAGATGCTACTGACAGTAAGCAATGACTTATCGAAATATGCAATGCCACTGTCACAGAACACACCATTCCACCCAAGTAGCATTCTAAATTTCAAAGAGGACCCTTTCAAGATCATTGATCTCATTTTGGAGAGGAATCCTGAATTGCATAGATCCATTGACACCACTTCGAAGTTGATCCAAAAGATATACATTGCTCTGGACAAGCCAGCATCCGATATCGAGAACACTGACTCAAGAGAGTACGCAAGACTCGTTTCTATTCATATCAATCACTCTCTGGCCAATTTTGATTTCCAGTTTGCGCTTTTGAAATCCAGAGAGTTGCTAAAGATGGGGCAGGTCAGCGGTGAGTTCTGGCAGAGTGTTTTCCAGGTCGGCAAATTCAAGGACCCCAACTGGGTCGATAACGAGACGCCCACTGAAATATTGTTTGCTCAGATGAGTCTGCTCAGCCAGCTTCTCGAGTTATGTCCCGTGGACGAGATCGAGTTTGTTACGCAGCAATGGAGTGAACTAGAGATTGAGATCGCTGCCAGAGACTTGGTCCATGATAAGTACTCACTAGACTACCTGAACTCGAAGAACTCGGTGTTCAGCACTATATTTACATAAACGCGCTGTGCCGATGAAATAAGAATAAATGTTTATTTTATTATATACGAAGGGAGAGAAGAAGAAGTCCAAGCGAAGGCAGGGTTTGCTACCAGAAGTGTCTGCACTTTGTAATATTTACACGATGTAATCCACGATGTTGACTTCTGACCTTCTCCCTTTCTTGTGGTTGGAAATGCGCTATTGCAATGTATGTACAAATGTGGTGTTCGTTATTGTGAGGGCTGCTGGGGCAATTGGAGACGTATTGGTGTTCTTTCTCTGATTATGCAGCAGGCTGCTCCTCGACATTTGCGTGGATCAGCTGGTCAATGTAGCCGGAGACGGTCTCCAGTTCGTCGTACCTCGACACACTCTTGCCACTGGCCCTGAGTTCTTTGACAACCTCGAGGGACTCGGCGAATGCCTCAGCGTTGTTTTCCGCGGTGAAGAGGACGAAGGCCTCGCCGGCGTCGGTGATCTCTCCGAGCTCCTTGGCCGCGGCGTCGTCAAACTTGCGTAGTTTCAAGTTGGCAACGGATTTGAGCCCGTCGACAAATGGTCTATCTATGGTGTTGTCCTCAATGACCTCGCTGATACCAAAGACGGCGTACTGGAAGCGCTTGAGCACCTCCCACGTCTCTGCGTTCTCGAGCGGATATGTCTCGTTGCTGGTGAAAGTCTCCGCGAAGTCTGCGCAGTACTTGTCTAGTCTGTTTGCGGAAGCCTTCTGGGCCTTTGTGAAGGCGGTGTCGCGCTCACTGAGAACGTGTCTGATGCGCCACATGGTGGTTCTGACGGTCTCGGCGAGGTCCATGTATGGCCCGGCGTCAGCGCCCATGGAAACCTCGAGGAGGTGGGTCTCGCGTGCAAGGACGTTACGCTCGCGGAGACAACTGTACCAGAGCGAGTGCAAGTCGTTGAAGGACTTGCGTCTGAGCTCGGGGACGGACCAGGCGCGGGCGTTGAGGTCTAGGTCCTCCTCGCTGCGGAGGAACTTCTTGTCGCTGAAAAACTTCCAGAGGGGGTGGTCCTCGGGACACTTGATGTTGGCAACCGTTGGGGGAATGGGTGCTGTGATGCGCAGCTTGTTGGAGTGGTGGGTGGTCTGTGTGGGCAGTCTCACGTTCTCGCGCTTTGGAGGGGGCGGTTTGGGCACTGTGAACTTGGTACGGGCCAGCTGCACGCCGCTGGTGGAGAACGCTCTGTTAAACCGTTGCATGGGGAGTGTGAGTGTGGTTGTAGAGCTCTGTGTCTGGTGCAAGTTGGTATGTATCAGGTCTCCCCTGTGTGTAAGGTCCAGGATTGATATACCGTTTCCCAAACGTCCTCGGCTTTTTCAACGGGCGGGTAACAATAGAGCAGTGTTGGCGTTGAGAGAGAGTACATAGAGGCGAGGGAAGAGGTGCATACGGTGTTATGGCCAGGTGGAGGATTGATGGAGTTATGCAGGCTTCTATTACAAGTCACAGGTCGATATAATATTTTGCTGCTTATAGTATTTCACAATGCGTCAGTCGACAAGACAGTGTAAGAAGGGCGTGGACGCGACGTGCAGGCAATGCCGTGCCAGTAAAATTAACAGTTTATTATATACTGCAGAGCCTATTTCTACATTGCAGTTATACCACAATACATATTTCTCTACTCTGTGTTTACACCACTGTACTTTGCTTGTCTTCATCACAGCATATGTGTGTCAGTCTCGTCGATACTCGGACAGTCACGTGCCGACCTATGTAAACCCTCGCAACAGGGTGCAGACAGTGCATGAACACACCACACCACAACCCTGACAAGCAGAGCACATCCACATCCACCTATCCACCTCTGACACACTCTATCACCTCTTGCAGACTCTTTCACTGCTTATCACGTGCACTTTGCACCGCACCCACACACCACAGCGTCTTCCGGCTCCAGTGGCCAACGTGCACTATAAACTGTTCACCAGTAGCAATACTAGTACAAGAGAGAGGAAGAACACTCAACTCTCCACAACATAACTCCCCAACACAACAATCCACGACTACAATGAGCAACACACCCCTGGACCTGCTGAAGCTGAACCTGGACGAGAAAGTGTACGTGAAGCTGCGGGGCGCGCGGAGCATGACCGGCACGCTGCAGGCGTTCGACTCGCACTGCAACATTGTGCTGAGCGATGCCGTCGAGACGGTGTACGACATCGTGGACGGCGAGATGCGTAGCAGCGAGCGCAGCTCCGAGATGGTGTTTGTGCGTGGCGACTCTGTGACGCTGATCACGACGCCAGAGGACGAGGAGTGAGGCGTGCCTGAACGGGCGATAAGTACATAGCGGTGTATATTAATGCATAAGTGACAAGTAAGGGTGTTTCAGAGACCAGCGCAAGTTGTGCGAGGTATCTGTTGTGCTGTTGCAATAGAGAAATTTATGAGCAGTGTATGCCGTCATGAAGAGCGGTGTCCGCTCTATGGTAATCAACGTATCCGTGACGGTATCAAAGCAATGCCAATCGCGCTTTGGAATCAGCGTCGATGGGATAAAGCTCTGTGTATTCCTGTAGCCAGTGGTCAGGTTCCAAGTACATCGTGGTGTGAGCAATAGTCTGCGACGCTGCGGACAACAAAGCGCGTCTGTATGGGCAACTCATCGTCAGAGTGTCCGTCTATTCCTGCAATCAACGATGACTGGTGCTTGTTTCAGCACTTGAGTGTGTGCAGTTGCAACGGTGGGCACTTTTATAAGGTGTAAACGCCCAATTGCGTAATACAAAAGAGTGTATTTACATATGGCGTAACGTGTGATTTTCCTAAGGCACAGATTTGAGTGTAGCTGCATTAAGCACTAACGATTGCTTTACAAGGTAAAGGCTTATGTACACTTCTATAAGGTGTAATCTTTCAAGTGCATGTGGTGAACGCATACAATTGCATAACCCACAGACGTCTGTGTAATTAAATGTGGCGAAGCACAAATATTGTATAGCACACTGGTGTATAATTACAACACACATAAACTCATGCGCTTTTACAAGGTACAGGTATGCATGTTAATTTATTAGGTTCAGACTTGTGAACAACTGCATCAGGCAAATGGTTGGTCTTCACAATAAGCGAATATGAGGGGAATTACATCAAGCACAGGCGTGCAGTTTCACACCCACAGACGTGATCGTAGTTAATAGAATGCAAGTACGTACATTTCATAAGACGCAGACGTGTGTGTAGTTACATCAGACTTAAACAGCTGTGCTTTTTACAATGCATAGTCGTGTGCGTTTTCATAAGACACATCCGCGAGAGAAATTACATCAAGCACAGGTGTATTTTCACAAGGCACGGTGGTGGGTAACTACATAAGGCACAGAGTTATGCCTTTCATATAGCTTAAGCGTTTGTGATTGCATCAAATACAGATAAATTACATCAATCACAAACGTGCGATCACATCATACAAAAAGTGTAATTGCATCAAGTACAGACGCAATTGCATCAATCACAGACACGTACACTCCATATCATGAATGCCCACTTACATAAACCACAGGCATGCAAATACGCCAAACGAAAAGTGTAAAACATAATACACACACTCACGCCGCACACTGCAATAGAAAGACTTAACACAAATACAAAAGCGCATACAATACATAGCTAATGGGCAATGCGGCTACTGCGTAATATCCCTCAGCGCAGCCCTGATCACATCCAGCCCCCTGTCGAGCTGCTCCTGTGAAATAACAAGCGGAGGCGCCAGCCTAATAATGTGCTCGTGCGTAGGCTTCGCGAGCAGCCCGCGCTCCTTCATCGCGAGACACAGGTCCCACGCGGTCTTGCCGCCAGTGGCCGCGGGGTCGATCACGATCGCAGTGAGCAGGCCGACGCCGCGCACCTCCGCGACGACCCCGGGAAACTCCTGCTGCAGCGCGCGCAATTCCCCTAAAAAGTGCGCGCCCAGGTCGGCGGCGCGCTCGCACAGCCGCTCGTCGCGCACCACTTTGAGCGCAGCGACGGCGACGCGCGCGGCGAGCGGGTTGCCGCCGAAGGTGGAGCCGTGGGAGCCCGGCGCGAGGCAGTCCATGATGGCGCGGGAGGCGAGGACGCAGGACACGGGCAGGACACCGCCGGAGAGCGCCTTGCCCAGGAGGACAATGTCCGGGCGGATGCCCGAATGCGCGGAGCACAGCAGCGCGCCCGTGCGGCCGATGCCGGTCTGCACCTCGTCGCAGATGAGCAGCACGTTGTGCTGCTTGCAGAGGCGGGCCACCTTGGGGAGGTAGTCCGCGGGTGGCACGACAATTCCGGCCTCGCCCTGGACGGGCTCCAGGATCACGGCGGCTACTTTGTCGCCGTGGTCCGCGAGCACCTCGGCGATGTCACTGGCCACACCGTAGCGGATGGGCTTACCCGAGCGGGAGAGTGGCTGTCCCGCGTGGGTGCCAGTGAGGAAGGGACCAAAGTGCATGCGGGAGTCCTGCTCGTCGGTGGAGAGGGAGATGGCGCCGAATGTGCGTCCGTGGAAGTTGCCCTGGGCGCCGAGAATGACGGCTTCACCTGGGGGGATACCCTTGACGGTGTACCCCCATCTGCGGGCTAGCTTGAGGCCCGTCTCGACGGCCTCTGCGCCCGTGTTCATGGGCAGCACGGTCTCGTAGCCGAAGAACTCGGTGGTGAACTTGCAGAACTCCGCGAAGGCGTCGGAGTAGAAGGCGCGGGAAGAGAGGGTCAGCAGCTGGGCCTGCTCGGTCAGCGCGGCGACGATCTTGGGGTGGCAGTGGCCCTGGTTCACCGCGGAGTACGCGGACAGGAAGTCCAGGTACTCGCGGCCCTCGGGGTCCCACACGAGGGCGCCCTGCGCCTTGTGGAAGACGACGGGGAGGGGGTGGTAGTTGTGGGCGGAGTACTGCTCCTCCATCGCCATGGCGTCGGTACTGGAAAGCATGGGGAAGTTGGGAAGTTGGGTAAAGTTGGGGAAGTTGGGGAATGCGATAGCGCGCTGTGTTTGTGGCTGTTGAGGGTGAAATTCAGGGGTACACAGCGGCGCGCCGCGCGCTTATATACGTGCGCGCTCGCGGTTGATTGCCTATAGCGGAAGGAGGCGCCCCTGGCAGATGGCACCTCGTTCGGAGTGACAGGGGAGGGGGCGTATCGCAGGCAACGCAGATAAGGCAGATGGGCAGATAAGATAGCGCGATGCGTTGCCCTTAGCGTGGTGCATGCGTGGTGCATGCGTGGTGCGGTGCGCCGTGTGTTGCCCTTTGCGTCGCGCTGTGCGGCACTGCTGTGGTGAATGCAATTGTGCGTTGCGCGAGCGTTGTGCGCATATTGTGTGGGCGAAGTGTTCTCCCGCGTTGTGCATGGTGAACGCTGTGTGCTGCGCGCAAATTGCGCGCTGTGCGTTCGGTGCGCTGCGCGCCACACCGCTAAGCGCAGGAGCCGGCGAGCAGCGGCCGGCGAATACCGGGACCGGCGGGCAGCCCGGATGTCCCAGGGGTGTTCGCAGGGATGTCCGCAGGGATATCCGCGGACATCCACACTTACAGGAGAGTATTTTTGCCCACGGGAAGTGCACAGTGCGAGTGCCCACGAAAAAGTGTACGCCGAGGAAAGCCACGGATATAGTGTGCACGGATATAGTGCCCCCGAACACAGTCCACGGGGAGAGTCCCACGGATATAGTGCCCATTTCCACAGCGGCCAGAGCACCCACACACCACAGCACTGTTTGTTTGCACAACACAGAACACCCACGCACCGCACCGCACGCCACCGCACAACTCACATCGCACGCCACCGCACTGCGCCCCACAACACACGCACCCGTTTTGCTTCTGCTCTGCGTCTCCTCTGCTCTCCCGCTGCATATATATACGGCGTATCCATGGCAACGCCCTGATGGTCTCCCTCTCGTTGTTCTTCCGTGGTCTCTCCTCTTGCAGTGTACATACACCTACACACACACGTACATATCGTTTGCACATCGCTTGCACAGTCGCATCGCTTGTACATTCACACATCGCTTCACACTCACACACTCACACACTCACACACACAGTGCTCGTCGCTTCGCTCCTCGCACTCCTCGCACACCACCCATGAACTCCCCCAGCACCAAGCAGAACAAGGCGCCCGCCCAGGAGCGCTTCTACTCCCCCAACCAGCGCAATCCATACATGGAGAAGCTGAGCACCGTCGGCATGCGCATCAGGCAGAACGTCGACGCCAACCCGCTCGGCTGCGGCCAGCAGGCGGCTGAGACGGGGCTGCAGACCAGCATGTACGCTGGGCTCATTGTCCCTCAGTGGAAGCAGGGCGTCCAGCCAGTGCAGTTTCCTTCAAGTTCGCAGAACTCACAGAACTCCCAGAATTCACAGTTTCTGCAGTCGCAGCCTCCTATGCTCTCCAAGAACGAGAGCGAGCTCTCAGATATCGCCATGGAGCCCTCGCAGGTCGACGGCAACAGAAAGCGCAGGTACTAGTGTGCTAGTCCCCACTGCCTTGTTGCGCTTCATCACACATTGCCACTGCGCACATTGCCACTGCGCACCCTCATTACTTATGCACTTTATAGATACCCATGACATTTAAACATTACATTATTCACAATTGCCGGGGTAAATACACCTCTCAAATGCTGTATGCAAAGCGTATTGCTATTGCACAAGACTGGCTGGTGTGTTACAGCGTATACCAGCATTTGCATAGGGCGTACGCCTGTACTTGTATAGACCGTATGCCTGCACATACATATTCCCGGATTTGCTACATCCAAATACGCCTGTGCTACCCAATCTGTTTACACCACATATAACACAGTCACATATATACACACCTACGCATTACAAGCGTATCGCAGCCTCTGATACTGTCCCAGTGGCACTGCATGAAACCGCCGGTTAACCGAGCGGCTCGCACACAGCGATGAAAGTAAAGGGTCACAGCGCACACACATGTAGATGCACACACCTATACACGCTCATGTAGATTCACAAATGTAGATTCACAAATGTAGATACACTCCCTCACAGACTTCACACACAGACGTTCTGCTGCTCCGATATACAGCGATTATGCGCACGCCAGCGCCCAGCGCCACGCAAAAAAACGCAACAGGCCGGAACTCTGATAGTGCCCACACAGATTTAAAGGGATTGTTGCCACATTTGGACAACTCCCACAGCGCAAGGGTCCACACATACCTCTCTTGCTAGCACCAGCAGACGCACAGCACACTGCCATGGGTAACACCGACTCGCGGACGACAAACCTCTACAGGGAGTACCTCTACCTGCTCGCGGAGGCGGACATCCCGCTGTACACCCCGCGCGGGGACAACGGCCAGGGAAGCGCTGACTTCGCCGAGTTCTACATCAACTTCCTGAACGCAACTGCGAATCTGTCACTCGACACCTTCAACACCATCATTTCCAACGCCATTCTCCGCAAATTGCTTGTGCTGAACCCACAGAACTACGTCAACGTCCTCGACTTTGCCCTGAGCAATTTCTCCGCCCTCGCCGGCGACGGCGTTGATGCTGCATCTACAGAGCCAAGCTTCATGTTCAAGAAGCTCATCACTACGGTGCGCATAATTACCAAGTTTACACCGGTGCTCTACGAGCACTGCATCCAGCGCGGAGTGCCCAGCGCACTCGACCAGGACTTCTCCCTCGAGGGGTTCCTCCTGAGACCCAATATTACCCAGAACTTACTCAGGGCATGCTTCATCGAGGGATTCACGATAAACACAGCGGGGAGTCCCGGTAGGGTCAGCCTGCTCCAGTGGGAGACTGGTATCTCCTCGAACATCATGACAACAGAGACAATCGATGCAGCTGTGCAACTACCGTACCTGGATTCCAACAGACTCGAGATGATTAACCTCATGCTTACACTGTCCTCCATCAGGCTGTACTCTGTTCCAGATGAGAATGCAGACGCACCAAACTTCTTCATGGAGGCAATGGTCGAGAGCACAAACACAGACACGCTGCTCTTGCTCATGATATCAATTCTCAACGTGTATTCGTTCTACTCCAAAAACATCAACGACCTCAAGGTGGCAACATTGTACCGCGCCATCGGCCAGATGAACATGAACAGGCAGAGCAGTATGGGCAGCCAGAATGACAACTCTAACTTAAACACTGCAAACAGACAAGTCGTATCTTCCCAGCAGTCCATTGTTAACCTGAAAAAGAACCTGGTTCTCTCTTCATTGCAATGGTTCAACCTCGTGTGCTGTCATCTTCACGACCATTCCACATTCCTTGCGGGGTTTTTGCGTAACGAGTTTCAGTTGAAACTGCTACTCTCTTCCATCGTCAAGATATTCAAAAACCCGATAGATCTCGCGATCGACCAGGAGTCTAACCCACTTACATTCAACAACTCAGATGAGTCCTCAGGGAACCGAGATTCAAGCGGAGCCAGAAACTCCAACCAACTCAAACTCAAGGACTTTACCATCCAACTACCAAAGTTGGACTCCATTTTCCTGCAGAATCTAATCCTTTTGACAAATTTACTGCAGTTTAACAAGACCTTTGAGAATTATTTTGCAGACAAATTCTCAAACAAGTTCTTGACTTTCGTGATATACTACGTCAAGTACTACTACAATATCCCGGAGTACCAATCAAATATGATACCAATGTGTTGCGATCTGGCATTGTTTCTCACAAGCAAATCGTTGATATTACACAAACTGCTGCAAACATTCAAACCGAATTACTACACGAATAAACTCCCAAATTTCTTCAAGATTTCCAACATATCCCAGATCGAAACATTGACATACAGAGATTTCATAGTTACACAATTGACAAATATTTCATCCAATGACGTTAAATCAAACACTGTGTTAAAGGCATTCTACTTTGAGATTCTCTATAATATCCTACCCATTAACTCAAGGAAATTTGGCAACATAACAAACTCTGGGAGTGATAACAGTCTGGTACAGTTATCATATGAGAAAAATAAAAATATCAATATGACAGATAAGCTCAGTTATAATGCAACTGTATCACTGCTAAATGTTTTGTCAAAGATGTCGAATCGTAATTACCTGTCCGCGTTTGCTACATCGGACTCCACCAAACAATCACTATTGGTATCTCCAGTGGTGAAGCTGGACCTCCTTGCATTACTATTACGTTCGATACTGATATACATCACATCAAGTTACCAAGAGTCCAAGAATTTGATATTCCTCCTCACGAGACATTACAGCGTGCTGTTACAAATCAAGGAGTCTATTGACTTTATTGCCACGAATAAAAACTTAAACAACGTTCTTTTCTTAAAGCCACCTTCCACGAACGGACTTTCTCTACTCCATCAAACGAGCAATATGCCAAGTAGTGACATATTAGATGAAGATAGGAAGAATGTCAGTAACGACAACAGCGACAACAACTCTCTCGATTCAGATCGCGAGTATGCAGATGAAAAGGTCAATGTACAGAGCGTACTTGATGGAGAAACGTATATTATATTTGACAAACCCCTAAAGGAATATTCAGACGATGAAGAGGAGGATGAGGAAATAAGAGGGGCAGAATTGGAGCAAGCCGCTCATAACTCTCAAAATAATAAAAACGAAAATTCTAGATCACCATTGAATAATCGAAACAGAAAAAGTGCAAAGTTCGTGGTTTCCCAGAATAAATCCAACAATACGTCAAACGCAGCCAATAATAGTAACACAAAGGACTATGAGATATTTGAACATCCAGATTATACCAAGCAATTGATAATGAATAATGAAAAATTGTACATAAAACTCAGACCGGCATGGCCCATTGGACTAACAAATAATGCGAAGTTGAAGTTGCCCAAAAAGGGAAATTTCAACCAGCTGTGGACTGGTACTGCAACCCTAAAGACTTTGATAGATATCACAAAAGTATTCTTAAAAGAATTCCCGGAAATCCTCAAAACATCGAGAAATTCAGATTACGTAGCAATCATTGAGAAGATCGAACAGTACGAGCCAACATTTACTAAGAGATTTTACGGGAGACTCCCCAAAGAATTTAAAACAAATAAACCACTAGACTTCAAAATATCCCTGAGAAGAAATCCCGAATTCAATAAATGGTTTGACGAAATGTTTTGGTCGAATGTTTTTCAGGCTCATTCAACGCCATTTATCAGTTCAAGTTCTGTAGCGAATAACGAAGGAAATAATAAAGCTAAACGAAACAGCTCTGTGTCATCTTCGCCCAATGTTCCAATCCTAGAGAGATGGTCTTCGCATGGCTCAACTAATCTTTCAAGAACCCAGAGTAATGGTAGCGCTATGATTAATTATTTTGCCCCAGAAAATACTTTGACTGCAACACCGAGCAACGTTGTAGCCGACCAATCAAATGTTTATCCCTCGATGAGTAATACGGGAGGTGGAAATTCAGGATCATCAACGACATCATCACTGACTCTTTCTTCGTCAATCCCAGTGCCCGCAGCACAAGCATCCACCAATAATCTCTCGAGAAAGAGCAGTAATGCATCATCGTTTCTCTCCAAATTCTCTTGGGCAGGATTTAATAAAAACGATACCCAAGATAACATTATTCAGGAAGAACCTTCTTCTATGAATCTATCAAGTATAGACACTGATCTGTTTGTGGTCGAGGAGGGTATTTTCAAAAGCAATATTTGGGTAGGAACACACATCCGTTTATTCCCTATTACCACTATTAAAAAGGAGGAGTTTTCATTCCTTGATATGACCTCCTCTCTCCTGAAGAAATTCAGATTCGGTGGTGGTGATTCCAACAACTCCGACAATGTTGGCCACGCTGGTAATAACAACAATAATAGAATTCCGTCAGAAAACAGACAATACTCCCCTGTTTTAAGTGCCAATCCGTTCATGGCATTTGCATCCCCGAAGAGATTCTGAAGAAACTACGGAAGATAATTAAGCACCAATTTATAACAATAGATAGACGTAAATAGTTCATCATAATTATAACAATAATATTAATAAGTAGCATTATTGATTTTCCATTTTAACATAGTGTCTATGTATTGATTGTTGGTTATCGGATATCATTTGTCACTGTTTTAATAATATACATATTTAGTTTATAGAGAAATCGTGCTAAACCACGTTACATTAATGCTTTCTTCTTCCCTTCTTCTGAACAAGCTCAAAACCGTCATCATCCACAATTGGCTCATTGACCGTAATTGTGACCTCCTCTTCCTCGACTAGGTCCATCATGTCCTCATCCTCATCCTCATCGTCGTCGTCATCCTCGCAACTGCTGTCATCATCACCATGAACATGTACGATTCTCTCGACTGGTTTACCAGCGCGGTTCTTCTCCTTCTCCAAGAATCTCGTGTATAGAGCCTCGACAGATGCGAAATTACCAACTGCACATTCCTCATATATCTTGACAATATTGTTGGCTACAATCAAACCAGATTCATCCTCGACATTGGTGTCAAACTCATCGATCATTGCGTAAAGTAGTGTCTCCTCCACCATTGCCACGTCGACGAGCTTGTTGGTCTTGAACAACTCGATGACAATTGCAGTTATCCAGTCTCTCTTATCGGCCGACTCTGGACCACCCCACTGGTTTGCAACAGCTATGTCAAGTGCATCCCAGTTATAGATTAGCATGGAGACTCCCAGCTCGAAACGACCCTGCTGCTTCTCATCCGCAAACTCCAGGGACTTGAGGTCGCCAGCAGCCTGTACAAAGGCGGTTTCGTCAATAGTTTGCACGCTCATGATCAGATAGTGGTATTGTTTTTCGAGATTAGCGCTTGGGTTCTCGTTTAAGACAATGTTAAAAGTATGAATGACCTTAATACCTGGTTGGAAATAGTTTTAACGCTTCCTATGGGCTTGTGCCAGCCGATGCGATGGCCGATGAGCTCCTCATCAGGTCGTCTTCCAAAATTTTTCACGGCTGGGAGTCGCTGATCACGTGCAAGGTTGTGCTAACTCTATGGAAATCTGTCAAAGTTTTAAAAGGCAACCACAAGAGACGGGAGGTAAGCGGCCTTAACAGAGTTATAGAAGCTTCTATGATTTAGATACTATATATATACCTTCTAAGTGAACTTTGGATTACCACACCACTTCGTTTCAACGCTAGCCGCTCTTCCAATGAGTAAAGTAGACCATAGTCTTCAACAAAGGGAGGAAATAACAAATTATTTACAAACCTTGGTACAGGCACATAAACGGGCACTTTTGGACGATCGTGATGGAGGAGACCTATACCAGATTAGAGAGAGCATATCCGTCTGTTTTGATGATCTGATACAGATAAATGATACTCTTACATCCCATAATGGGATTCTGCGGGAGGAAGTAGAGAGAATTAAGGGTGCCAGGTTAGAAATACTGGATTTATCAACAAAACAGATAGGTCTGATAAGATCGCGAGAGGAATGGTCTACGTCTGACAAGATGAATAAATTTAGGAGTGATATTACACCTCACAGTGGTAATGATGGAACTGTTGATAACATAACTATTCCTCTGCACTACCGTGGACCTATGAATAAGTACATCGAATTAGTCGGAGCTTCCAACACCACGTTGGCAAGTCAACATGACTTACAGATCGGTGATCTAGGTAAATTGGATGAGCTTACTGACGAAAGGAGTCCGACCGATAAGTCGACAATGTTTTCATCGCTAGAGTACCTCCAACAGGCTCAATTAGCATCAGACAGTGATATAAAGAGTCTTGAAGCAACTTTGGAGAGTTTGAAACGAGACCAGAGTTTCATTGAAAGGGAATTAAAGAGACAAATAGTCCTAATTCAGAGTAGAAAGGATTCTATTTCGAGTGATTTGGAGATTGTTACTGCAACTAAACGCGATCTCTTCCAGAAATTAGAAATTCCAATGCCCAGTACTGAACCCTCAGAATCCGTGGCAAAGAGGTTACTGAATATGGTCATTAAGGACGAGTCGGCAGAACAGCAGATTCATGATGTCAATGACGAGTTAAGTCTGGCAATAGAGTACATAGATATGAAGGTCACTGCCCTTGCAGACCAGTTGAAAGAATTCAAGGATGCATCATCTGAACTACTTACTCAAAAGGAACTCTGGGCACAATGCACTCATGAAGTTTTATCCCTGGAAGATGACTTGAAGATAAAGTTTTCAGAACATATGGGGAAACCGCATTCTACAGAACTAATCATCAACACAATTCAATCTACAATTGACAATTTAGAGGATATACAAAAGAGATGTTCGACCAACGTACTTTCTTCACTTACAGGAAATGAAATAGCCACATTAAAAAAGGCGTGTGGTATATTAAGTGAAGAAGTGGAAGGATCGATGTCCTCTTCAGTTAAAACTGAAGAAATTTCTCCATTGGGTAATTTCGGTGATAAGAATAACAATGTACGTGTAGCTCTATCAACATCTCAACCAGAAGTATCGTTACAGGTGGATTCATTATCTTCTAAAACAGCTCATCAAACACGAAGTCCTGTGTCTCCTTCTTTGAACGAGATTAATCGAACAGCATTCAGACAGAAGGCAACAAGAGACAAGACAGATTAGTATTCGATAGGTATAATCATGTTTTAACACATGCTTTTAATTATGGTTCTCGCATATTTAAACTCAAAAGCATCACGTAATATGATCCTCAGTCATGGATAGTTCAGATGATAAGTCTAACATTAAAATATACGCAAATAATATTATATTAAAAGTATATAAACTAAAGCTATTTATATGGTCTTCTCTTTCGAATAAAAGGGTTGGCAGGAGCATTTCTGCGATTGTATCTTGAAGGCGCACATGGTAGCGGTGTACTGTGTCGCGCATTCCCGTGCGAACTGGCATTCTGGGCATTGTTATTAGCAGGATGTGGTGAAGACGACAGTGTTGGAATATAATCATCATTGGCGGATTGTGATCTCTTTTGGTTCTTATTGAATTTCGGCTGATTGCCACCATATCTGCCTTGATTTACGTTCTTCGAATTGGATAAGGCAGCATTGCTTCCACCAGCATTATAGCGGCTTGTATTTGAACCATATCTGCTACTAGTTGGAGCATGAGGAATATAACCGTCTGATGATTCATGCACATTGCTCACAGAAGGTTGAGTTGTTCCATTATACCTGCTAGGTCTATTGGGAGAGTCTATTGTTTCGGTATTGTCCAAATTGTTAGCACTATTGTATTCTCTACTGACATTTGAACCGACTAATGATTCAGTATTGCTCAAGTTGGGAACCTTATTGTCTTCCTTATTGATTTTCGAACCGCCTAAATATTCCGTAGTGTGTAAGTTAGGGGCGTTATTATATCTACTGTCAGGTCTTGAAGTGACAACACTTGCACTTGCTGGATGTGATGTGGCATTGGATCCATTAGAAGTTGGAGATATGCTGGTGCTTTTGGGTGCAATCGGTTGGCCATTATTTGAAATGTCGGCTGGTGTGGTATTCTCTTTATTCTGCTTGTTGATCTCTGTGATGTTCCCTTGTGTGGTATTGTGAGTACTTAGTGGGATTGCTTTGACGTTCGATTCACGGGATGGTACAGCGGGGATGTTTTTGGTATCCTCTGGATTTTGGGTTCTAGACTTAGCAAGCGATTCCGTATATCTGTCCTTCTGGCGCTTTCTGTAACCGACATTATCGATATCTGCTCTCTGGAGTGCCATATCCAACTTAGTGTGAGAAACGTTCACCATTGCATCATCCATGTTGGTTGGTTTCGAAGCACTACCATTATCAGAAGTGTCATCAACCTGTTTCTTCAATGAACCTTTGATCGGTGGAACACAGTTCTTTGAGGGCAAGAGCTTGTTTATCGTATTTGTTGAGTGAATAATCGTTACGTTATCCGCATATGAAACATGACGTGAGTTCTTTTGTTTAAGCAGCTTCCTATGACTCCTTTCCTTGTCATCATTAATATAAACCCCCTTAGTAGCAACCTTTGGTTCACTGGAAGACGAAGTAGGCCCAAAGAAGGAAGATTTTCTCTTGGTTCCTGACGATTTACCACCGTCATCCTCTGTTATACTCTTACTCTTCTTGTCTCTCTTTTCTTTCTTGTCTTTCTTCTCTCTCTTATCCTTCTTATCTTTCTTATCCTTCTTCTCCTTCTTTTCCTTTTTTAATGGTTGATGCGTAGGAGAAGGCTCGGAAAGAGGTCTCTTTTTGGATAAATGAGAAGTAGTTTCCAATGGATTATAGGAGTCGTTTTCTTCTACGATAGATGGCACTGGAGCCGACGGTTGGAAGTTATTCAGGAATCCAGAATATGCCTTCTGAACGCAGTGTCTTGATTCAGCGTCGTCGATTAAATTTCTCCATAGTTTATTCTGGTACAGCGAATTTCGATGTCCTAAGATCCATAAACTTGTTTTGGCTCTAGTAAATGCGACATTCATACGACGGAAGTCCTTCAAGAAACCAACAGACGTCTTGGTGTCATCAGCCCTGACACAAGAAATGATAATAATTTCTTTTTCCTGACCTTGGAAACCATCAATTGTATTGAAATCAATAAATTTATTGATAAAGGAACCAAAATAAGACGTGAAGTCGCGGCGCATCTTTAGCATTTGTTCTTTGTAAGGTGAAATGACACCGATCTTTCCTGTGAAGTCCACTTGTCTCTCATATTTGTCAAACAAGTACTTCACTAGTTCCATAGCTACCCTGCTCTCTTCAACATTAACATATGACATTGTCTTGGTGTTTTGTTGTTGTCTACCAGTCGAAATATCAAAGAATTTATATGGCTGGAGAGGTTCGGTCGAATGCCATGGTCTTTTGTTAATAACGTCCATGTTAGGACCGTCAAGCAAGCGCCCATTGTAGAACTCACGGGATGGGAATCTACTGATATCAGGGTGCATACGGTACTGCACATTCAATAAGTATGGTGTAATGTTCTTTTCCATTCTAACAAACAAAGACTGGTTGTATTTGAAGTTGCTTGCAGCTCCTGACAGGACAGTTGGAGGTAGCTGATTTGGATCACCAACCATAATACATCTTTTAGCACCATATCTCAATGGGATCATCGAGGAAAGTTCGGTACATTGGCATGCCTCATCAATAACTACAGTATCAAATCTGATACCCAGCGTGGCTAATACGTCGTGAGCTGAACCAGAAAGTGTTGAGCAAATCACATCACTTTCGGCCAGAATATGAGCCTGGGCATTGCGTTTGTCGATGTTTCTTCTCCTGTATGTGAGCGAATTTTTTTCTCTTAATTCATCACGTTCCCTACCTAGGGTGTTCAATTCCCTGCTTAACTCCCTGATCTCAGCTTGTAATTTTTCAATATCTTCTGTTGAGAGTTTACTTTGTGGCATACCATTTTCGGAATTCAGTTTGTCTCTAAGAGCGCGTCTCTTTGTCACGGCGGTGTTGAATTTCTTTTCTAATTCAGGATTTTGAACCATTTCATGTGTGTTTGCTGAGAGTTTACGATCCACTAATTCTTCAAGTGTAAGTTCTTTAATCGCCACATTGACAACATCCGATCTACCCACTCTGACAACCTTGGGTTTGCTTAACACGCCATTCTTATCATAGACCCCCTCTTTCAATCTAATGCAGATCTCATCAACGGCTGCATTACTTGGAGCACAAATAAGAACCTTTTGTTTCTTCAGCAACTGGTCGATATTTTTATTTGATTGTTCTCCTGGTACCTGTATGGCATTTACTGGATTTAGTTTCTTGATTGATAGGAAGTAACCGATAATTCCAAGAATTGTTTTGGTTTTACCTGTACCAGGTGGACCCTGGATCAGTGAAAACCCCTCATTTAGGACAGTGTTGATAATAGCCTCCGCCTGAGATGGGTTCAATTTATAGTTTCTTTGGACGCTATTGATTTCCTCTGGTGATATGTGCCCTGGTGTAGTTGGTTTAGCTGTAAGAATTTGGTTCAGAAGATCATAGTACTCTAAGGCCTCTAAAGTTTGGAATTCTCTCTCCACTGTTGTCATCTGCATAACCTTGATGGCATGAATTTCAGATCTTAAAATAAGGAATTTTGAGAAGCTGTGGTCCCTGTGGATTCGAAGTGTCAGGTCTACGTTGTTATTCTTCGCAAATTTAATGGAACGGATTTTAGCAAGACAAGTATGTTCAGCATTTCTGAAACTATCACTTGATAACCGTTGGCCAGGGGATAAATCCGGAAAGTAAGCCAAGGCTATAAGATCAGATTCCATCATTTTACTGTTTTCTACAAGCGATTTCGGCATTGAGGCATAAACCTCATAGAAATCAGAAATTGCCGTCCGGTTACCAATAATCATACTGAAAGGATTATTATCAACTCTATCACGAGCGGCACAAAGTCCTTGCCAACATTCCAGTAGAAGTAGGGGTTTAACAATTTTTCGATATTCTGCTGCGGACTTAAACGTATCTTTCATATCGGTGTAATTTTCATTGTGGTCGTCTGGATATTCATTCTTTCTAGTGTAGTCCCATTTCAAGATTGTTCCATATAATGCATTCAGGTCGACATTCAATCTTCTCCTCATATTTTCCTCATCTATTTTAGCCTGTTCCGCTCTTGAATTCTTCTTTATCTTCTTTCCATTGATATCTAATGTTTCAATAGTTTTACCCTTGGCCTTTGAAGTAGCAAATAATTCTCTAGCACTCTCTATGTCTCCTTCTACATCACTTTCGCCACTGCTTGAATCCTCTGATTTAGCTGGGGTTTTACTCTTGGTGTGGAACACGCTTGTACTTGCTGAGTGAACGACGCGACTATTCAAAATCTGTCTCCTTGCTAGTTCCATTCTAGATAATGGTTTCTGGAGCTTTTTGTTATGGATTTCCATTTCATTACCTGGTTTAAATACACCAAATGAGGTAATTTTTGGTTGACTAGCCTTGGGTCTACCCAGTATTGATGAGGAAGCAGCCTTCCTTTGTAGGAAGTCTGCCTTGGATTCGCGCAATCCAGGAAGTCTGGCGGTTTTTACTTCTGACATCCGTTGTTTTTGAAGTTCCTTATTAAGCTTTTCTGTCTCAACGGTCTTCACAATAGTGTCAACCAAACCTTTATTAAACAGAGAGGCTTTGTTGAGAATTTCTGTGGTCTGTTGGTCTGTTAGTTTATTTGAAAACTTCTTAGCTTTAGCGGCGTAACGAGCCATATTTTCAATCAGATCATCATCAAATGAAATTCCACGTTCATAAGCTAAATCAGACGCACTTATGATTAATCTGACACAAGATTCGAGTAATTCATCATCACTCAACCTTAACCAGTAGAGCATGTTCCTAAATGTGTTAGAGACGTTCTGAAATAAATCAATACCCGGGAGAGTAATTGCATCAGAAAATTCTCTGAATGAATTAACAAAAGAACGACTTAACTCTAGAGTGTCCTTCGTAAAATTTTCAAGCTCAGAATAGTCGTAACGAGCGGCCCATTTGAGGGTACATCTGTAGATTGTATCTAGGAAGGACCATGATAACTCCCAGAAAGAAACGATCTCCTTGTCAGTGTCATCACCCTTCAAACTGGCGTAGTTTGAAAGAATACCGTTTATGGGGTCAGTAAATGCGCTAAGAATATCCATTATAACACGAACAGCTCTTGGGCAAGGTTCGTAAAATTCGCATTTTATTAATTGACTCAACACGATATTAATTGATCTAACCTGATAAGCCATATTTTTGGTTAATATAGTTTGTATACCTTCTAGTCTTCCTTCCACATCAAACGTATCATAAAGAATGTTAGTTGTCGCTTGGTACAGGTGTGCATCGGATGAGAAGATACAGGACCAAAACCCCTCCGAGGCACGTTTGTCAGAAAGAATCTCAGACAGCTTATCTGGAAGGATATCCGTAAATTTCTCAATTAATTGTGTGACTTGCTCTAAGAATTTCTTGACTATCTCATTATGTTGGATGATTACGGGAGAATTACCTTGAATTATCAGTAAACCATTGATGTTTCTTAAAGAGACGAGTAAGTATTCAGCCAACAATGGACCATCTTGAAGAGAGTTCAGATGCATGCACTTATTCAGATTCTCAATAAGGGTTAATGGCAATGGTGTCTCGCTGATAGTTTTACCAGTGTATAAGTGATAACTTCTCTGACAAAGACGAAGAATATCTATGTCAATACATTTGGAGAGAACCAGCATCGCAGAACGAGAAACGGATAACGCAACCTGACCAAGGCCTGGGTATATTGTGGATGCATCTGTAGCGGACTTAATAACAATATCCTGGATCAGGGGATTGTTCAGCAACATTCTAGAGTCACTCATAGTAAGAATGGTAGTTTCGAACTTGTCACTCACGTAGAGCAAAGCTCTGTCCTTTTCTTTGACGGTTAATCCTGCTGGCAACAGGGCGGTAGACGAGTTCATTAAGCAAGCCTTAGGGACTACTTTGAGATCTGGAAAATTAGCAATAATTCTTAAGAAAGACACGGATACCTGCTTTACCATCTGGATTCTTTGGGAGACGGATAAAGACTTATAGAAGGGCAAAGTCCACGACATCAAATCTGTCATTGATCCTTCTGGTGAGAGGTAGGTTTCGATATCATTGTTTGGGATTCTATTGTTCTGGATTTGGGCTAATTTTCTAACAAACAGGTTCTTTTCGAATATGATATCCAGAACGCCCCGGAACATATATGGGCTTATTAATTGCCAAAATTTCAAGTCAAATTTAACCAAGAATAGATTTAATGCTCGTAGGAGGAAATCTAGGGGCTTATTTGGACTTGGAAGAGCAAAATGATCAAACCAGAGCTTGAAGATGGAGTTGTAAGTGAAGTTTATTGACTTTTGTAGCGACTCGATATTCTTTGGAACAATGAAATATTCTTCAAAAGCGCCCTGATCCAGTAAGGCAAATATTGGGAGCATTTTGTGCCAAAACTTAGCGATCAGATTACTGTTCCAATTAGCTGGGTTTTGTAAGTTAAGTATGTGGAACGCAATTTCCTCGACCACATCAGCTGTGAGACTCTCTTTAGTTAGTTGTGTGTCTGCTGCCAGTAGCTTTTGTAGATATCCTCTTGCCCAAGTGTTCTGTTCGATGGAGCCCTCGGACCAGCAATAGATAAGCCCCGGTAAGATTATATTGAGAGAGTTTGCATCTGCAATGTTCAGTAAGGGATACTTGGTATCAAAGAGATACTTGAAAATAATATTGTACAACTCCTTGAACTCTGAGTTTAGCCTAAACATCTGCGGGTTACACAACCCCTCGTAGATCACACATCGAATCGCCTGTGTGATGATAATGCTAGTTTTGTCTTCATTTGATGATAAGCTCTTTAACGTTGGGGCAATAGACTCCACACGCCATTGACAAACAATATCGTTAAAAGAAGACACCTGATGATGGCTAACTTTTCTTTGGATTGCAAAATGTTGCAGCATTTTGCACTTTCCGCGACTGAAATGAAGAATGCATTTCTCACACTTGGAGAGAATTGGGTTGTACCTATTTTTCAGCCAATAGGCGTCCTTTTGCTCATTGAAAGAAAATAGTGTTAAGGAGAAGATCGAAAGAGGCTCGATAATGGGGTCACAAAACATGTGGAAATCTGGTGGTAACTCGTTCAGGATGCGCAGCATGTCGCCGAGTATTTCGGCCTCAGATATGCCGGCACTAGTACCATTGTATATCTGGTCTATAAGTGGGATGTACTTCTTGGCCTGGTTGTAGATATCTTGTAGTCTAGGGTCCGTAGAGTTCATGATGAGGGATTATATGCTATGAGATGTAAAATGAAATGACGTAATGAATACAGCGGCTATAATAAAAAATGAAACTGTGCCTATGAATGGGTGGGGGTGCTATTGTATGGTGAATGTTTCTATTTCCTCGCCGGGAAGAATCTAACTCTTCTGTAAAAGCTCAGATAGTAACGAACTTTAAATTAATTAGAGGGGAGGTTTGTAAGAATATAATACAGATCCATGTACCAGGGACTGCCACTGTAATGGAAATCTATTAGCGGTATGGTTGTTGTAGCAGAGATATGATAGAGCTTTTTGGAAGCGCCTAGAATGGATTCCCTGTGTCTGGACGATTCTTCAAAACCAAGTTAAATACTTCTTAATTGTAGAAAAGAGGATAGTAATGCAACAATAAAAGTCCGTTCAACAAGAAGAGAAAGTGACAAGAGTTAAGTTGACGTCCTCTTGCATTCGGTCGGGGTTTATATACCTGGGCAAGTCGACGAAACGGTCGCGGTCATTCGCCCCACCGCGATGCCTAACTCCTCCTTCGAACATTTTCGGCCGTGGGCATTTGGCGTGCCACAAAAAACTTTTTTGTGTAGCTTCGGGGCGGCCTCCGTTTTGTGATAGCGCCACCCAATCTCTCAGGGCAGCCTTCCCGTTCTAGGGTGAACGAGGCATATTTTCCTCTTTAACCAAGACAAGTAAAATGGTACGTATACTGTAGTGATGTGGGCTATCTGATGGTGATGAAGAACACTGAGCAAATGTTAAGAGCTGATAACTTGTATCCTAAACA
This sequence comes from Maudiozyma humilis, assembly GCA_037102785.1. Taxonomy (NCBI): domain Eukaryota; kingdom Fungi; phylum Ascomycota; class Saccharomycetes; order Saccharomycetales; family Saccharomycetaceae; genus Maudiozyma; species Maudiozyma humilis. The sequence goes on along the minus strand of BTGD01000008.1, from coordinate 952,468 downwards.
TGTATTGCCCAGTTTTCCTAAGTAAGCTAAGCACATGTCTCGTCTACTATCATAGTTGTGTATTGGCTAAGAGTAAGCGTGTGTGTGCCTACACGTAGATATATACATACATACATTTTTTTGTTTCTTATTAAATATTGTTATAATCCCGGGGGACGATAGTAAGTGATGTCCGTTGTCATTTCAGTTGCTCCTTATTTCTTGAGGAGCTGGTCCAGCTTCTTCTCGACCTCCTGTAGGCGCAGGTCCTTCTCCAGGTTAGCCTTTGAAAGGTTCTCGATGACATTCTCTAGATGTAGAACTAGAGAGGATAGCTTCTCGACAGACTGTTTCAGCCCAAGAGATTTGGTGCCAGCGTTAGAAGTCTCCTTTGCGGCCTCTGTCTTGTCCTGAGCAGTCTTAGTCTCGGTGGCCTTCGCAGCAGCTGGTGTGCTCTTTGGCTCAGTCTTTGGCTCAACCTTTGACTCGTTCTTTGGCTCAACCTTTGGCTCAACCTTTGGCTCAACCTTTGGCTCAGACTTGGTTACGACAGGAGTTGGCTCCTTCACGACGACAGGCTTGTCGTCCTCATCATCCCATGTGGACTCGGCCTTGGATGGATCCTCGGCATCATTGACGGTGTCGAGGTCAGAAGATTTCTTCAGCAGCTTGTTGATAGAGGAGTCCTCCTTTAGGTCGTCTAGAGTGCCGGTCTTTGGGGTCTGAGGAGTGGCCTCCTTCTTTGGTTCAACCTTCTGTGGTTCAGCCTTCTTAGGAGTCTCCGCCTCCTTAGGCGTCTCCACCTTCTTAGGTGGCTCACTGGCAGCTGGGGTTGCCTCTGGAGAAGCAGACTTCTCAGCTGGGTGGAAGGTTGGGACAGAACCATCATAGACTGATCTCATAGACACTAGAATTGGACCATCCACCTGCTTGCCAGATAGCCACTCCTCGGCAGTTAAGGCAGGCTGGTCGGATGGAGCGTCAGGGTAGATATCGTCCTGGAACTCCTCGGATCTTCTTGGGACTCTGAACGAAACGTACTCGATACGCTGGTCAACAACGGTCTTGTAGCAACCGAAAACCTCGTTCTCCTTTACGTTGACAAGTCTCTTTGGAATGACGGCAAAGCCTCTCTGTGGCTCAGTGGATTGGAACTCGGACAACTCGAACAGCTCGTCGTTCTGGAACTCGTAATATCTGATATTACCGTCACCCTTACCGGCAAGGTACAGAATCTTGTTGCTGTCGTCAAAGAATGGCATTAGAATACCGGAGGACTGGTCGACGTTGTAGAAACCACCTAGGTCGCCCTTCTCTAGGTTGAAGGCATCCCAGATACCGATCTGACGGTCACTTAGCTTGGAGAAACCGGTGGTCGCTAGTCTGTCAGAGTTACCTAACCATGTCACTCTCTGGTTCTTGGCACCGGCGTGAGCTGGGCCCTCACTGACAATCTCTTGCTTGATAATGTCCCAGACTCTTAGCTTCTTGTCTCTGGAGATAGTCGCGAGATACTGGCCGTTGTACGAAAAAGACATGGAGGTGACCATGTCTGGGTGCTTCAGAGTGATGACGTTCTCGCCGGTCTCGATATTCCACAGTCTGACTGTGTAGTCCAGCGAAGAGGAGGCAAGAATGTTCTCGGCGACTGGGTGGAAAAGAACGTGACCAACCTTTCTGGAATGGCCGCTCAGAATCTTAACAGGCTTGATGTCCTTTGGCTCTCCCTCCTCATCGAGGTAGTTGTGGAAGGAGTAGTCCTCGGGAATTTCCCAGATGCAGATCTTTGCATCGTCAGATCCTGAAGCAATTATGTTCTGGTGGAATGGGTCAAAATCAGTGTCCAGCACCTGGGCGGTATGACCTCTGAATAGGGGAACCTGGTCAGGGGACTTGCCGACTTCACTAACTGGGATCACAGCAAAGGCACCACCACCAGAGGCGTTCCAGTTGACGGAAATATACTTACCATTGGTCTTGAGAATGTTGGAGTCCCAAGCATTGTTGGTAACCTTAATATTCTCGTACTGAAGTTCCTTCTTGGCGGCCTGGCCGAATACGTGTCTGTATTTGGAAGCACGGACGAATTTTCCACTCATCTGGGTGTTTTATTATGTGTTACAGGTGTTGGTACAACCAGTGTAATTGGCAATGTATCCAAATCCACAAGTAATGAGTCTTTGTTTAGCCATTTTCCTGAATTGACCTCGAGCTCTTTAAAAGGAAAACACCTCTCTCCCACCCGGGCTGCGGTTTCGTGTGTTGTCAGTTTGTTCGACTTGTGCGTGTTTTCCGCGCACTCCAGACGGGGCGCTCGGCGACAATGCTCTCAGATAGTCTCGCACGGCGGAAATAAACACCTCACGGCTCAGTGGGTAGGGAGCAGACAGAGGTAATTGGCAATTGCGCTGCTACAAATGTGTGTGAATCAATTGTATGAGAGTTCCACTGTTTATCGACGTAAGTGTTTGTTGTATATATTATGTAGTAAGGCGTCGATGTAAAAAAAATGCATTGTGCGTAGCTTTACCTGCATGCTCTGAGCCGGTAAAACGGTACATTAGATGTGAAAAGTGTCTGAATACTAAGGGAACATAGCAATATTCCTAGAGCATTGCTGAATTACTGCTGAATAGCAGCACCTTTCCCTTCTTATTCTTCTTCCTCTTGCCCTTGCCGTTCTTACTAGAGTCATTGTTTGCGGCTTGTTCATTTTCTGGGTCAACCGATGATGGATCACTGAGCTTCTGGAGCAGCATTTCTTCAAACTCCTTGTTCTCCTGGGACGTCTTCTCGTCTGGTTGCACTGAGATTGACGTGCCCCATATTGTTGTCTCATCGTACCTCTTCGATTTTGGTTTCTGTTGGTTGTCACCATCCGAAGCGCCCCTCCTGGATGCGGAAACATTAGATAACGAATCGAGATGCGAAGAGGAGTTAATGGCATTGTTCAATAGAACGGATGACTCATGGAACGAGACTGACGAACCGTTCTCCTCCTGGTAGAACTTCATCTGGTCCTCCTCCAGTTTCTGCTGATACATCTTCTTCTCATGATCCTCCTTTTGCTTCCTCCTGTTTAGTTGCCTGCGGCGGTTCTTAAGCTCCGTCGCAAACTCGTCGTAAACAATCTTTGGAATAATATCCATATTGCGCCAGTCTATGTCAAGGAAGGCCACCTCTGTGCCCAGCGGCAAGTTACCGATATACTTGAGACGCTTTATTAATTGCTCGGTCACAACTCCATCATAGTGAATGTTCTCGATGAGAACAGTTAGGTTGTCTGGGAAGGCACTATAGAATTGGAATGTACTCAACAGAATCTTGATATCCAGATGGGAAAGGAAGTACCTAGTTTTGGAGTTGAAGGCTGTTTCGTAAAAGAAAAATGCATCGCTGTCGGAATACCTAGATCTCAAATCTGGGATTTTGGCGTTCCCCAGTGTAAGGTTTGATATGCCGTCAGTCAGCGAAGAGCCTATGTCGCCATTACCTTCGCTACTGGCAGAAATGATGGCCGAGATCTTCTCATTGATGGACTCTATGGCCAAAGAGACGTACTTCTTATCCTCGTCGAACAACGCCTTGTCAATCTCATACTGTGTGTTGATGGCATCTATGTCCCGCTGAAGGAGTTCCAGCTCCATACTAGTGCTGCATTTCATTATATGGCAGTATCCATTAAGTTCGTCAATGTTGTAATCTGGGAAATTGCCTACTACTGTGGGGTCAATGTTGAGGTCGGTCGGTAGAGCGACCAGAGATCCATGTGGTAGACACATCAATTTTAGATCAACTGTGGAGCCCACTTTCGGCGCTGTAGCATTTGACGTAGATGCAAAATCTGTGAACATTGCATTCTTCACCCTTTGTGGGCGCACAATATTGTTACACAGCGGACAGTCCTTGTAATTCTTTTTCTTCTTGTATCCAGTCTCCTTGTTGGTGACGGTGTCCTCCATTGAAAAGAAATTGATCAGACAGCTACAGCAGAATATATGGCCACAAGTAACCATCCGAGGAGCAACTGGCTCATCGCAAAGACATATAGGACAGCTCTGACCCCGAGGAACGATGACACGAACTATCTTGTCATCTGGTAGCGGAACGTTGGGATTGTTCACCTGCTCAGAGTATTGGCCGTCTTCCTTTACAAGGAATCTCGAGTTCACATTGATAAATGTGTCTCCAGAGAGATGAACATGTTCCTTATTCTGACTCCTCCTCTTGTTTACGGTTTTTCTATGAGTTGAGTCTGCCTCGTTGAACCTCTCAATTTCAGGAAGATTGAAGTCCAGTAAATGTTTGATTGACACTTGAGTCTTGCGCCCTTTCAGCTTGAAGTTACCCCCCATGAGTTCGTCCTCGATAGAGGTATCCAGGCCGGGGATCTGTTCCTCCTGGAAGCCTTCCGCACGATACTGGTTCTGTTGTTTTCTCTTATACTGTCCAGGTCTCTTGGTAAACTGGCCCTGTGTACCGTTTCCATTGTTGTTCCTGGCTTTGTTAGGCTTCCCCTTTCCCTTCTTACTACCAGAGCGTTCGTTCAGCTTGGTATCACTGTTGTTGCCCTTCTGCTTACCGCCACGAGCACCAATGTCCTTATCGGACCCGTTACTTTTAGCGGCTAGCATGGAATCCTTAGCCTCCACCATATATGGATTTAAATTACTACCAGATGTATGTTCGATCTTCACAATATGAATGCGAAGATTGCTCTAATTATAGCCTGTTTGCAAAAATGTAATCTAGCAACAATAATAGCTCTCTCTTTATTTTCCTCTTCCTGGCTGTCTAGTACCTATTACCGTTCCCCCGAGTAAAAGGGAGATTTTGAATCCAGACAGAAGTCCTTATTGATTTTGGTATGCACACTAGAATAAAGGAGTGTATGGAGCTGTGTTTTCTACCTTCCCTTTTCTGATATATGTATTTGTAGGTGGCGCAACGTGCGTTGTTGTGGTAGGGAGCAACAACGTGCGTGCCGGGACGGGCCTGCGTTTCCTTGTTTCTTTGCCACTCATCGCGCACATCGCGCTCGTTGCACGCGATTTCTCTGGCAGGTGCAGAGCAGTTTTGGCTAACCAGCCCATACGTGCTGAGACCAATGAATGGATGTGTATATAAGCCAGCTATATAAATGATTGCACATTCCATCTATGAAATGCTTAGCTTCCACTTATGTCATTTGCAAGTGATGGGAGTGTTATACTTTTGGTGTATACTCTATAGCGATTGCTCTTCAATGGCTCCTACGCTCTCGTCCGGGAGACAATCATCTATCAAGGACAGCTTACGGACAAAGACTTGAACACAAATCGGTAATGACATCAGGAGATGTGCGAAGTAGGCATAAAATGGTTTGTACAATGTCCCGCGCACTCCATATTTATACTTCTCGGCAATCTCCTTTGCTAGCTCATTGACATCCACAGTGGGCGCCCAGAACTGTCTAGGTGGCTCGAATCCTCCAAACATCTTGGTGTTAAGCTGACCTGGCAGCACAAGCAATGTCCGAATACGTGATGTATGTTCAGACCTTAATTCGTGCTCGAATGATTGGTGGAATGATATCAATGCCGCTTTAGAGGCAGCATATGCCGACACCTTACTAGCATTAAGTATTCCAAGAATACTGGCAACTGTTACTACGTAACATTGGCGATTATCTTCATTGTTTGGGGATAGTTCTTGGATGACTTTTAGAGCTGCGAAGCAATTAATCTGAAAGATTTTGGCCACGTCTTCATCTTGTAAATCTCGCATCTTCGTAAACGGCAGCCTTATGCCAGCATTGTTTATTATGCAACCAATATGGTTTCCAAATTGTTCTTTAATCAAGACTAACACCTTGCTCAATTCCTCTGGGTTAGACATATCACACTTGTAGAATTTAACTCTCTTGTTCTCAATGGCAGGAGGCGTAATATCGATATCCACTATGATGCTTGAAGGGAATCTCTCTAGCACTCTTGACATTAGTGCCTGTCCAAGCCCACCACTTCCACCAGATACAACGATTACATTGTCCTTTATGGGAGTAGGATCAATCCATTGGAGTGTACTCTTGGTTTTCGTGCGATGATTATAGGAGAGGAAGATTTGAAGGCAGACGGTATACAACACACAAACATACTTTGTCCAGGCGGATATTCCTTTGATTGGTAACACCACAGCCAATGGGTATTTCAGCAGAGGGATCAAAACGTTATATATAATAACATCCAGGTTCATTCTTTTAGCAGGGCGTTGTTAACTTGGGCACCGCTCTTTGCTGTTTCCCTTTTGGTAGCTGTGTTATTCAGTAGAGATTGTAGATGTTGTTTTTTTCGAATGGGCCTTACATAACTTCAATTTGGGATAAGTTATTCGAAACTTCACAATAGAATATGAGAATCGACACACCATAGAGAACTATCTTGTCATTGAAGTAAATGAAATGAGAGAGGCTTGAGGAATTGGGGTTTTATTAATAGTTGTGGGGATTTTGTAACTTTATACGTTTGTTTACCGCAACCGTCCATCTTGGAATTGTCCCAAATTCTGCCAAACATTAAACAAAAAGTCATCATTATATTTACAATACAATAAATAGTAAATTTACATAAGGAAATTAGTGTTCCGACACGTCACAAGTCAAAAGCAACTGTCGACTAGCAATATCTGGATGACTGACAACTACCTGAAATATATCTGTTGGAGATGAGCTAACGATTTGAACTTTCTTACCTTTAATGATTTGACTAGGAATTAACCTACCAAAGGTAGTTGAAGGGTTTTTCAATTGGTATATCTGAATTAAGCTATCTCCAACTAGTATTAGATGGTCATTAAAATAACTAGCCCCAGTGCAGTAAAAATCTAAAATCAGAATATCGCTCACGGCATCTGTTATATCTCCATTTCGACCAACTTTAATTACAGCCTCATCATATACGATTAGGTACGAGTCTGAATTTTCTAATTTAAAACATGTCAAAGGTTTTGTTTTGTTGCTAGTTACATCACGCTTAATGAAATGCAGCATTTTCTCTTGTTCAGACATATCCTTATTATTAGTATCACCTCCCGGGCTGAACATATTTCCGCTTAATAACGAGATGTTTCCATGCCCATTGGTTGAGGGTTCTCCAGCAAAGGTCGGTAATACCACTCCCTCCTCATTGAATATATCGTGGTAAAGAATGGCACCTTTAGAGGTGCAGACAATGAATGATTTTTTGAATACTGTTATGTCGCATGTTTCTATCTTAGAAAGGGTTGTTGATGGGAGTTTGAATTCTTTGTACACTTTGAAAAATTTGAAGGTTTTACTAATACTGTCGAATTCTGGGGTCAATATAACTATTTTTCCTTTTCTTTCATAAAATAAATGCCTTGAGTGACCAAAATCAGATGCAAATCTGAAATGACCAACTTTGTCTCTTAAGACGACCCCAACAATTACATTATCTGTAAGATATTTCTTTCTGTTATAATATGCACCAAATATACTTGGTATGTTGAAGTAGCAAAGATTTCTATCATCCAATACAAAAAGTAAACCCAACTTTTGGTTTACCTCCATCTGTCTGACAGAAGAACATTGGATAACACGGACAAATTTTCTCTCTTCATCGCTTTCAAGTCTTATCAGTACACCATTGGTTGTAGCAACGAGCAAAAACTTCTGACCCTCAAAAGTGAAACAATCACTGCACAGGATCGATGTTACCATTGGGAACTGCTCCAAAACACTATTACCTCTATTTTGAAAGTCATATTTCTTGAGGGCAGAATCAATTTCGGATCCCTCTGGGGCTACAGGTAAATTAACTGGCGCATCCTTTTCAGAGTATGAAAACTGCGCAGAGACGACATTAAATTCTAACACATTCCCGTGTTCATTTCGTCTATTATCCTCTAATACACTCATTATTCCCTTGATCCAAAGGTCTTTTTCAGTTAGATTTGGAGCAATAAATGAAGATGATTCGTTTGTGGCGGTGTTCCTTATTTTGAAAGACAATTCTGACTCCGTGGGTTCGATATTAGAAATACCAGGTCTGATATCTCTCGTGTAGTTTTGGGCCTGTCTGGAGGTATTGGATTTTGTGCTAAATAATACAGGTCTAGTCGTTGTTATTGGCGTCCGAGGAACATTATTTGACAGCTCTTTCATATCTCTATTGGCCGATGCCAGTATGCTTTGTGAATCATCAGGTTGTATCTTCTTTTCTAAGTTCAAATAGTCAACAGGAATAGGTCTCCCAATTAATTTATAATTTAGCGTTTCTCCTTTAGTTATAGCTTCAGTGATCAATAAGTAATTATCCAGCAGTACGAGAAATACCGGAGTTGGATCCAACCAAAGTTCTCTCTTTCTGCCAACATTTCCGCTAAGCAATAACCTTCTCTCGGGTCTATCAAGACCAATATCCAGTCGGTCGGAGGAAGCCGTCGAGCCTTCGTCAGAAACATGTGAATTATGAGTCAAACTTGAATATGATGGCATATTGTGTTTAGAAATACTTGACTGCAGAAGTAAACTGGAAAACCTTGCCAATTTTCTGCGATCAATGGCATCGCCGTGAACTCGATCTACCTCACCACTTAGCTTTTCAACATCCTTTATAACACGTTTTAATATTGTATAATCAGCAATTGCATGATTCGTAACTTTTAAAATAGAGTTTAATGTAACAACCATGTTTTGAAGTGATTTGAAGTAACCGCCAAAAAATATAACATCATAATACATCTTCGATCGGGTAATCTCAGGTGAGTGGTCCACGGAGTCTAGCCATGTCGAAAAGGCAGTTTTGTGTTGTTTTTCCCATCGTATTATCTCATGAACAGTAGCCATACACTCTGCATACCTTAAATATGGCTCTCTAGCCTCGTTGCACCACTTTAGATATATTTCTCCTATTCCATCAATGAATTTACCCTTCGCATCAATTTTTTGAAAAATAGGTTCAAGAATAAATGTTTTATGCACTTCAATCAATGGTTTAAAAACGTTGAATGCCATGTCGAAAAATTCTGGTTCATTAGGTAGTAGACTTGGGTCGAATCTCATTCCGTATATATCGACCGCCGCATTAGCCATATTTAGTGAACGTTCCTCTAGAACAATCAGATCAAAAATAAAACTTTGTCGTTGAATTTCCGTGGGTTCAATTTCTTTGAGATCATCAGAGGTCAGATGCCAATAATCAGTCCACAGTCCTAACGGTTTTTTAATCATTTCGGAAACTTTTACATGATGCTTGTTGTCTATCGAATGGTTGTTTGAGCAAGCAAATGAATAACATCTGAAAGGTGAAGTTTGGTCATAGTTTGAATCTGCAAAAGAATAACACGGAAGTAAATCTGTGAAAATACCCTGTATGTCAAGACCACCAGTTATGATTATAACTTCGGATTCCATTGTCTCCACCGTTTCAGAATGCTTCAACTGCTGAGCACTGGGTGTCCTAGTCTCAAACCGCACAGCGTCTTGAGATATCAAGGAGTCAATAATGCGGTCAACATTTGAATCAATTTTCTCCTGATTAAAATTACTCGGAGCTTGAAATTCTAATAGTCTCTGTACCACTTGATAAAATTCAATTTTACCGAATACAAATTCATTAAACCATTCAAAATATATCTTCAAAACCCACTCGTAGATATCAGATAAACGGTATATGGAATAGCACTGATACAGCTTATTTTCATCAAGTAGATCGACATTGAATGGTTGTGTTGGTGTGGTAATACTTGGTATTAGTTCTAACGGCAGAGCACCGGAGACCGAATTGAAACTGCTATGATGGGCTCCTGAATTATTAAATGTGTAGTTTGAGCCTGAGTAATAACCATCGATGTTGTCCGAAGCACGACTCACACGACTCACACCGCTCACGCCACTTACATTTCGAGAAGAACTTCGCGGCACTGGAGGTTTGTTGTACAGATCGACATCAGTATCGATAGTCATAGCTAGCCGTTTCAATGAATGTTCCGATCCTTCAATTCCAAATCTATCAGAATCATTTGACCAGTCTCTAGTTGGTTGATCATATTGTTGTGCTTTTCGGTACCCCGAAGACACGCCTCTCTGCGAATAATCTGAGCGACCAAGACCCGAAATGAACTGGGAGTATACAGGATCATCTAAGGAGTCTGTACCCGGCATAATATCTTCAAATGAAGGTATATCGGTAGAATTATCTGAGGCGGCATGCAATTCCCTCGCATCTTTATCGTATGCACCACCCGTCAACGGCTTCTTTACAAAAGGTAAATCATAGCGTGCCGAGTCATCTGTGTTTGGCACAGTAACATCCGTTGAAGGATAGGCTTTTTGAGTCTGCTGTGTATCATCCGGCTCAGAAAACATGTTTGGTGGTGGTGGTGGCCTTCTGCGCATTGTCGGAGTCTTTGATGGTGACATCCATTGGGGAGATCGGCTATTATTGCTGAACGGTGTATTGAATACTGTTTGTGATTCACTATGCGGGGTAAATGAACCTACCGTAGATGATTCAGAAGGGTATTTCCTAGGTGTCTTATTATTTATAGTCTGAATGTCTTTTTCTAAGGATGCCCTTGTATGTAGCGGAGGTAATTTAGGCAATGATCCATCGCCATGAACAGGAGTTCGATGCGGTGAGCGTTGTGAATTGTCATATATCTGTCTCTGGTCGTACATTGTCCAAACACAACATGAACAGGGTTCGAATAAGTTGTGATAATAGTGCGCTGCAAGCGTGATTGTTTACTTCGAAGAAGGGCTGTTGTGTTATTCCTGCGTGACCCTTTGCGGTTTGTTTTCAGTGATCGCGTGGGTGGTGTAAACATAGACGTCGCTATTTCCGTAGCTGGAAAAACCTCACCGATAGGGAGTGTCCTCAACAGTTCAGAATGGTGAAACGACGAGATTAAATACTCCTGAGTGTCGTCAACAGTGAGACTGTGAAGTCTATCAGTTAAGAAGATTCTGTAATAAATGAGGTAAATTGAAGTCAATATCACTATTGACGGACAGATAGCTGCTATCAAAATGGAATATTCTTAATAAAAACCACAAATGGCAAAAACTCAAAACAATGCCTTAGTAATCGTGTTTCTCAGGATTCTTTACACAAGATGACATATTGTTAGTTACAATAACAGTTACCGTTTCTTCAGAAATGTTTATTTCGCAATATTCCTCACACATCATTGAGGAAATACCATAATATTTTGACAAGTTTGGAATATATTAAACTGTGTTGAAATATACATTTATGCGAGAGGAACATCCTATAACATCAGTGATTTGCTACCTCGCTGGCTAGAATTGTAAAAACTTAACATCGAAAGACTGGTCTCATAAAGGGGGGGTCAATATTCAGGGTTATCTAACGACAATGCGTTCAAGTGATGGGTTAATCGGTACATTTTCTGCAATGGGTTGGAATTGTAAGTATCCTTAGACGAAGCTGAGTGGACAATTGATAGAACTACAATAAAACCGACCCAAAGGTGAATGTCGGCATATCACCGCTGCTAAATTATTATCTTCTCAATGTTTACTATATTTTACATTAAGTCAAGGGACACATCTAGACTCCCACTGTTCATTTCACCTACCATATTACTTACTATTAACCACGCAGAACAGGACTCCTAACTTCCTGTTGTTCAGCAAGAAGTCTTTTCTTCCCCTTTTTTTAATAAATGACGTCTTATCACGATTATTATCCTAAGCTACTAAACCACCCGACTGTTATCCATTCTCGGAGAGTAATATAAAAAGATAATCGGAGATACGGTGACAATTATTATATTAATTTTGTTTCGATCCTATTTGGAACAGTATTACAAAGAATATTTCACAAGATAGAAAAATCCAAAATGATAGTTGCTTTTTAGTACGCTATAAAATTTTGAAAACTCGAAATTATTAGACTTCGTGGCCAAGCTGGTTAAGGCGTGCGACTGTTAATCGCAAGATCGTGAGTTCAATCCTCACCGAGGTCGATTTCCTTTTTGAATTTCCGGTCACCCGTTGTCCGGGTAACGAAAAGTGCTCGGTAGCACTCCCATTGGCTGACTAAGGATGGGTGGCAGAACTTTAGGGAACGCTGGGCTGGAGCATATTATGTGAATTTGAAATGGGATTATCATTCTTATAGGTTAGATTCGTTTCTATTTTGAACACAATTGTCGTTTTGTATTTCTATATAATACTCCACAACTACTCAACGACGACCCAACAATGTTTCGCCAAGTAGCTAGAACAACAAGGGTTGGTGCAGTGTCCAGAGGTGTGCTGATCCGTAGCAGACCCTTTATCCCCTTGGTGACACGTGCCCGTTTCTCCAGCCAGCAATACTATTATGAGGAGCCTGAGCCTAGCAAGGCAGTGCGCTATCTATTGGCTATAACGGCCGCCGCTGGTGCGATCTGGTTCGTGAAACCATACAAGCCAAAGCCAAAGAAGGTCGAGAAGGAAGAAAAGAAAGTCGAAGATCCTCTGGCCCGTTTCGAGCCACCAATGGAAACCGAGGTCCTTGTAGAGGATGAGCCTGTGGTTGAAGAGACAATTACAGAGGAGGCAGTTATTGAGGAGCCAACAGAGACTTCACCTGCTGAGGTTGTTCCAACCGAGACGGATTCCACTGCCCCAGCGGTATCCACTGAGCAATCCACCGACACGACTGATTCAGCTGTCCTTGACTCTCAAGTTATAGCAAAGGCTTCAGAACCAAAGAAGGATGGTTCCAAGGACAAGGCGAAAACTGATCTAGCCGGCAAGGAGGGCCAGAAGATGGAAAACCTCGAGGAAGAAACCAAGAGAGAATCCGCATACAACCCAGATACCGGTGAGATCAACTGGGACTGTCCATGCCTGGGTGGTATGGCTGATGGTCCATGTGGCGAAGAATTCAAACTAGCATTCTCTTGTTTCATCTACTCTGAGGCTGAGCCAAAGGGTATTGATTGTGTTGAAAAGTTCCAGGGTATGCAGACCTGTTTCAGAAAATACCCAGAATACTACGCTGAGCAACTAAAGGACGAAGAGGAGGCAGATGCTATTATGAATGCCGAGGGTGCCACCAACACTAACGAAAACGGCGAGATTGTCTTGGACGAGACTGTTACCATAGTGGAGCCTGCTATCACTGGTACGTCGGATGTAGTTTCCGAGACGCCTGAAGTAACAGCTACTGTCACTGAGACGATTGAGACTGTCAATGACAAGTTAGATGATCCATTCGAAGAGATCGAGCTAACCGAGAGCGAGTAAGGAGTGAATAGACTCGACGGTCTATCCAATACCATACTCTCATTAATATCATTATCTGTACGTAATTTTTTTAGAAGTTTTTCATTCAATGAATACATGTAAATAAAAACTTTAGTAAATTAATGGTTACTTAAGTCATTTGATCCGTTCCATCATCTCACATTGGTGACCGCGCTAACATGAGCGAATCCAGCTTCCAAAGGAATATAGGCATGTATCGACTTTCGTCCTCCTCGACCCATAGAATGTCATCCTTCAAGGCAATATTCATAGGACGGCATTCCTTTCTGGTCAGCTCAAAGATGGGTACAAGAACGCTGCTGTCTTTTCCATACTTTAGATGTGCGTATTTATTCGGTAATTTATTCATGAGAAGATTGTGTTCTTCGCAATATTGCTCGACGACATCTTTAAAGGTTGGCAATACTTTTCTCATGGGGATATTTTTGATAGTGTAACCATGTGAACTCGACTCTTTATCGTTGGACGAACGGTTGGCATGTAGGTGGTCCAGCTTTCCTTCAAGATCAAAAACTTCACTGTGTATGCCTTCGACGCGTCTATTGAACTTCCAGTTATTCAAAAATTTGATAGTCCTGTTAATCTCTTCAACCTCAAAATCTCGTAGATTGGTAGAACTGAATGAACTGTTGATGAACCAATTAAACCAATACAGAGCTTTTAGTTTATCCGATTCGTTAGCATAAAGCAACCATTGGAATAATACTTTGTTAATATCATTAAATGCAGATTTTATTATCAGTCTGTTGTCCTCCTCATTTAACAATGCCCTGTATAGGTGTAATACTGACAACGCTAGGATGGAACCAGTCTCTTTTCCTGCCTTATCGTGATGATTCCATCCTTCTAATTCAGCTATGGGATCATAGTATTCATTCCAAAATACTTTCACGAAGCGTTTTGTGAAATATTTGGAAGTCAAGGAGGCATAATCAATCTGGGGACCTTGGACATTGTTAAAAAGTTCTCGTACGAAATTCAACTCTCTTTCGTCTGGGACCTTCGATGTTTCATAGTCCCAATTTTGACAATAGTCAATTAGCTTCCTCTTTAAAATCTCCTTCATCTCAGCTATAGGTTCAGCTGGGAGGATCATGCTAAGATCTTGAAACCAACGTCTTACTGTTTTTTGCTGGCTGCTGTCACAAAAATCCCATTTTTCACATGAATTTAGTATGGCAGGTATCACATAGATGTTAAGAATATATTCATAACATTCAATGTACTGTAGCACTTCCTCAAAGTTTAAAAGAAGCGCGATTACATTTTCATAATCCTTGTCGTTATTCAAGAAGTCGGAACCTTTCAGATAATTGTCGATTTTCTGAAAAACAATTAGAAATATGGATGTTTGAGTTTGATTCAGAAAACCCTTCTTACTGTCAAGCCTGTATTTCACATTATTCACTAGGTTCTTTATTGTGACAGAAGGATATGCCTTTTCATCCAATATATCCCAATGATAATCCATGAATACCTTTCTGATACATCTCGATATGAATGAATCAACAAGATCATCATTAGGTAACTTTAGGATCATATTTATTATACCATCAAAGGTCTCCGGATTGACAGATTTCATAGAGTTCAATATCTCTTCTAATGTTGTCGCATCATACAAATCATTGTCCAGCAAAGGTAATTGTGTGTCCAGCTCGCACAATCGGTTTGTGACATCGTCTAGCTCATCAACCAAGCTACTCAATCTTTCAGAAGAACTTTCTATGTTCGATCCATCCATGTCCTTCAGTCTCTGTCGTAGCTCCAAAATTGTATCCATATCATCATCCCTATAACCAAGTATTGACTTATTTTCCAATTCATTTAGTTTTTGGAACATTCTGGAGCGTACTCTCTCAGTGCTATCACCACCTTCAGATGCATCAGATTTTTTAAACGAGACTACACTAGGAACCTCCAGCACGTTATCTTCCTCACTGGATGAACTATAATAGCCATCGTTTACCGTATTTGCTGCAGACATCATTCCAAGACCAGACCTGGAGGAATTAGGGGTCTGTGAGCTTGTCGCGGAAATAGGCTGAGCTATGCCGGTACCCCCAGAACCAAGTCCTTGGCCAGAAACATATCCCATCTTGGAGAGCAACTGTGCACCAATACCATAGCGCTGTTGCAATGTACCATCCGATGTTGCGCTTCCTGGCTTTTGTTTCTTGTTGTGCTCAGGATCCTGATGAGCTATGTCACTCCTCTTTTTTTCCATATTGGCAGAGGTGTATTACTCCTGAAATGTTCACACCCTCAGGGCCCTGGTTTGTTAGGTAATAGCTGTCTATAGTCTTTGGATGTCGCCTACCTCCTTATATCTCTTGGTTGTTTGCCGTCCTTGACTGCCAAAAATATTTTTCCAACATTTACGTTAGGGCGCGTAGTGATTAAGGGAAGCTGTCAAGCGTCGATTCCATAAGTGCCATTTATATCGAGTATCTACAAAATGATTTGCACTCAGAAACACTATAGAATGAAAATTGGGATTTATTTATTCTGGAAATTAACTAGCCCATTTCTATAGATAATTAAATTTTCAAACTTATTTTCCGGGATCCAGAGCTGAGACAACACATATTACCATTGTCCACTTCTGATATTAGGCTCAGAAGAGACCAGTCGATTAGATCAAACAATTACAATACTTAGTCTACCCAAGATCGTAGATATTTTACGATTCATGTGAACCAACATCCGAAACTTGGGTTTTCTTTGGTTGACATAATATTTTCAATTCCCGAAGCACCTCAAACACTTGAAAATCCGTGATACAGTGATTGGAATGGTCAGTTGACCCTTGCTGTTTTTTTGGTCAACGGCCAACCTACGGTTCTTCTCACAAGGTCATATACTATAATTACTGATTAACTATATATTACCCCGAATAATTTTTTCAACACTCTCTAATATTTTGCCATAGTGACCGAACAGAATTGATTAACCGCCTATAAATTCAATAATTTAGTGAATAGCTCATCATTTATAATTTTGAAGATTTTAAACGTTAGTTTATTCACATACTTAATGTCTTTGTAACTCTTGAAAGTGAAAGGGTCCAATATAACAAGTACTGAACGCAATAAAACAATATTCAAATTTTTGGCTCCATGTGTTTTCATTTCTATTAACATAATATAACAAAAGTAAAACGTTAATTTAACAATGACTTCCGAATAGAGAAGAAATTGTTCACATTCAAATATTCAAACAAGTGTCCATTATTTCAAGAAATAACGGGCGTGTGGCGCAGTTGGTAGCGCGCTCCCTTAGCATGGGAGAGGTCTTGGGTTCAATTCCCAACTCGTCCATTTCTTTTTGGGAGAATTTTTAGGATCACGTGATCACATTGTTCCACATCTGAATTTTAAAATTGCATATTTTACCAGACTGTTCTCAACTTCAAACTAGAGATGGGTTGATAACTGCATCATATTTAGAGTTCTCATATATGCTTTTTATTGACAGTAATTTTTTTTTATTATTTCATTAATGTATATATATTACTTAATCCCAGATAGTAAAATCCTGTAATTCGGTGAACCCATCTTCAATCTTTGGCATGAAGTTTGGATCAACACCAGCTACATTACCATTCATCATTCCAGACCCAGAATTACCCATAGTTTCATAAATGTTTGTGTTCGACTGACTCATTGCATTACCATAAGGTCCGTTGGCAGCCATTGGAATATTATTCATCAAGGCGTTCATACTTCCTTGAGAGTTCATGTTGGCGCCACCAGTAGCGCCGGCACCAAATCCATCAGCACCGCCGATATTCGACATTCCCATATCAGCCATCGGGTTAAACTCGTTGATAGCCGCCATGACACTGTTTGGATCAAATAGATCGCCAAAGTTGGCATTCTGTGCAAAGAAGTCATCAGAGTTAGGTGTCAATGTAGAATTCGTCAGACTGGCGTTGTTAATGGCTAAGTTGTTCCGAACGCCTGTTGGGTTATTGTCCTGTAGGAAGTTGGAAACAGAAGGTAGTGGCATAGTTCCTGGAGAGGCAGCATTCATCTGCATGTTCATACCCGGAACTGGTGAATTGATTGCAGATGGATAAGCCGAATTAGATGGCTGGTTCTGGCCATTCACATTAGCCGAATTATTTCCACCCTTGGTACCATCAATGGCCATACCAGTAGGACCTACACCAGACGACAAAGTCTTTCCTAGACTCAAAGCCGGTGTCACAACCGTGCTGTTGTTCAACTTTCTCCTCTTCTCAGTAGCGTCTCTTTCAGCTTGCTGCTCTAGCTTCCTAATGTTACTGTTGGTGTAAGTGATAGGCTTGTATGACGATCTAATAGGTGGCAGCTGGGTCGAGGAAGGTCCAGAAGGTGTCCTAGGACCCATGAAACCTAAAGCATCTTGATAAACAGGACATCTCTTGAGTTGATCGGTGTTACCAGACATGATCAATGATGGAACATTCTTAAAGAAACCATTGATCTTTGGGTGCTTCCAGGTTGTTAGGTTAAAGCCACCCTTCTTTGAAGAACCGAGAAGCGTAACAAAGAAACCAGTAGATCTAGAAGTTCTTCCAGCATATGGATACTGAACAGAAATCTGTTTAGTTAGCTTTTGGAAGAGCTTCATTCTTGCAATTAGAATATTGGCAAGCTGGAAATCAGCGACACTGTCTAACGCAATGTTGTTGATCATGTTAGAACTCAACTCAAGAGGATCATTAGAGTTACCATAGTTAGAGCTGGAGTCACTGGTGTGAGAATCATTGTCGGACTCCTCACCACCACTGCTGTTGGAAAAGATGTTCTCCTTCATACCACCGATTGGACCACACTTGGAACGTAGCGTCAGACAAACCAAAAATTGAAGTGCTCTATGGCCAATGTCCAAACAGTGAGGCGTTAGCAGAATATTGACATAGTCAAAAATGGTAGAGTGAGTGTGTAAGATCTTGTCTCTTTTAACATTGTTAAAGAAAATCAAACAGTTTCTGTAACCATCCATGGCAAAGTTCAAAGTCTGCTGAGCATAATTCTTTGTTAGAGCGATCGTACCGCTGTCCTGACTACTCATAGGCTCGTAGTGAGTGAACAAGATGTAGTTCAGCAAGTATAACAACATTCTTAGAGTCAGATGCTTCGAGAAGAAGAGAGCCTTAGTTGTAGATTCATGAGGCAACTCGAACTTCTTTTCCACCGGAGTCGACTGGTGCTTTCTGCCACCGATAGAGGAAGCTGGGGAGGCACCTGTGGTCGACCCTGGGGTATTCATAGTGGACATTGGGCTAGGGGCACCAGATGAACCAATTGGTGTAGCTGTGCTGGAAATAATCTCCTCAAGACTTGGAAGACCATAACTTTCATCAGTGTAGTCTTGGAAGTTGATAGAACCTTCGGATGTTGTGAGCAGACCGCTGTTCACCAAGTCGTTGAGGACATCACCAATACTCTTTTTAGCGTATGTCAGATTAGACAGAGACGTGATCAACTCGTCCAGTTCGAACTTTCTGACGTTCTTCGCCAGGAAGACATTTAGAATATTATTCAAAACAGCGATTGTCACCAGGTCAATCTGCCAGAAGAGACTGAAGTTCTTGATAATGATAAGCTCCTTGATGTCGCGAACATAATCAATCTTCGAGGCGGATGGCAGCTTGGTGTCACTAAAGTCCTTCATATTTCTCAGTAGTCTAGGGGTACCCAGGGTCAATGACTGCTGGACATCTAGGTGGACAATGTAGAACCAGATCTTTCTCCAGGTGTGCTTGAACCTCTCGGTGGTGATCTGATTTTCCTTCCCACCAGCGCTGTTCTCGGTGCCCGTTGTGTTATTCGACCCGCTTCTCTGGGTGCTTCCTGTACTCAAAGCAGTTCCAGCTGTGCTCTGGCCGTAGGTCGAGACGACGTTCAACTGTGGGAAGTTGTCGGGGTCTCTGTGGAGACCACAACTGAAAGCCATCTGGATGATCGATGAGAGCAGGATCTGATTGAGCTCACTGTCGTGGGAGCTTGGGTCACTGATACTGTGGAACTGGTTTCCGCTTCTCTTGTTTGCGTAGCCCTCAGTTGGCGAGTTCATCATGTAGATCTTGTACATGATGGCGAACTGGATGGTGGTCAAGTTGATGTTGTTGTTGGAGATCGAAGAGATCTTGTCGAACTTGATCAGGTAGTCCTTGACGAGGTTGAGCAGCTCCATTGGCGTCTCGTGCTTCATCAACATGTTGTCCTCCTTGTTGTTTGAGTTAGTGTTGATGTTGAGGTGCGAGGCCAGGTATGAGTTTGTGAGCTCCGTGTTGCCGAGGTTGATCTCACATCTGTTACCTGGGAGGGAGAGCCAGGTGAGTCTGAGGATGATGATCATGATACCGACGTTACAGTAGTCTGACGACTTTGTCATTCTGAGCTCGATCTTCTTGTCGCTGGTCTCGAAGATGATGTCGTTCAGGTGGTTCTTGAAGTTCTGCTCGTCGATGATGGGGATGATTGGGTAGATGTGCTTGAAGAACTTGTCGACGAAGGTGAAGATGACGTTCCTTGGAGGCAGCATCGAGACGATCTTTGCGACGATCTGGGAGTAGGTCATCTGTTCCAGTGGAGGTCCGTCCAAAGCGGGCTCTGTCACGCTGCCTGGTGCGACCGGGCACTTGGAGGTGAGTTTCTGGAACGAGGGCAGTGCGTTTGCGCCTGCGCCTGTCTTTGAGTCTGCGTCGGCAGAGGATGCGCCAGTCATCTTGTGAGCCACTGGGCACTTGGAGATATCGCCGGTATATCCCGAAGGCAGTGGGTGTGGGGAGAGTGTAGTCGAGGCTGCGCCCGCGGGGCCCGCGGGGCCAGCAGAGCCAGCACCACTGCCAAGGGTCTGTGGAGTCTCCTGCTTGATCGCGGGTCTGACGTCGACGAACCTGTGGGCGACGGGGCACTTGCGGATATCGCCGTCGCTGCCCGATGGGAGCGGGTGTGGCGCTGGGGCCTGTGGAGCGTTTGGCACTGCTTTTCCCTGGGCCTTGAGTGCCTCTGCCTCCTTTGTTCCGACGAGGCTCTTGTAGTCGATGGGCCCTCTTGGTGGGGGCTTTGCCATTGTACCTGCGGCGCCGGTTGCGGCCTGCTGGATGTTCTGGAAGCTCTTTGAGTTCGGGTTCTGCACGAGGCGCTGGGAGTACCAGTCGTTGACACGCTCCCTGATGTTGAAGATGTGTCCCCAGAGGAGCTTGAGGTATGGGTCACCCTTCATGATGGCGAGCCAGTGCGTTGCGCCGAGGTGGATGGTTCCGTTGTTCTTGATGTGGAGCATGTCGAACTGCTTTGTGAGGTCGAGCTCGTCGTTGTCGTACTTGTCCCTTGGGTGCGCGGTGGAAGGGTGGTTCTCCTTTGAGGCGCTGACGGCGATACCCGGTGGCGCGGCGGATGGTGGTCTCCCCGGGGTGTCGAAGCCGCTGACAGAGAGCGCAGCGGAGTCGTCCGCGGCGAGGGAACCCAGGTGGGAAGGCGTTGTGCCGGCGCCACCTGCGGGGCTGTTGCCCTGGCCCAGGTCTGGGGTGTTGGCGACGGTGTTCGGGTTGGAGCTGGAGGAGGAGTGTATCTTTGAGAGTGCCTTCTCCAGGTACCTGACCCTGTCGCGGAGTCCCTTGAGCTCTGCCTCCTTTGAGAGCTCCTTCTCTGCCTCCTCGGCCCAGGACTGCTCCATGTAGTGGCAGAGGTGGGCGACACCGGTCTTTGTGCACTGGTTGCAGTGCGGTCTGATCTTGTCACACTTGACCTTGCGCTTGCGGCAGATGGTGCAGCTGAGCGGGATTCTGTTGCGCTTGCGCTTGGTCTTTTTGTCAGAGGAAGAGGAGGCACCGGGGGAAGCGACGGCGCTGTGGGGCGCTGTCGCGGTCGTGGAGGCGCTGGGGGAGGCGTCCACGGAGACTCCGAGTGCCTGCGCGACGGCGCTGTTGTTGAGCTGTCTCTGTTGAGGCGCGCCCTGCATCTGCATCTGTGGCATCTGCATCTGCATCTGTGCTTGCTGCATTTGCCCTTGCTGCATCTGCATTTGAGGAGTCTGTTGTATCTGCTGCATCTGCTGCATCTGGGGGTATGCGTTGCCCTGGGGCATACCCTGGGAGAAGGTCTCTGCGGGTATGGAGATAGGGTTGTTGTTCATGGGAGCGAGTGAACGAGCGAACGAAGTGAGTGGAGCGGCTAGCTGTAAGAACCTGTACTAGCTAAGCAAAGCTTTGTGAACGTGTATTATCCTACTGTACGAACCTGTATTATCCTACTGTACACACGTGTATTAGGTAAGCAAAACGCGTCTCGCCAATATCAGCACGTAGTGGGTTGAAAGCGGGAGAAACTCAGACTCTTCACTGTGAAGTAGGGAGAGTGTGGTAACGGTATACTCTGTACTCTTGTATACTCTCTGTATACTCTCTTGTATACTCTGTATACTATCTTCCTGTATACTCTGTATACTCTTTCCTGTATACTCTGTCTCTTTCCTGTACACTCTCTTGTATACTTTCCTGTATACTCTGTACACTCTCTTGTATTCTGTGTATCTGTCAGTACACTGTCTGTATAGTGTCTCTGTAAAGTGTCTCTGTCTCTGCCAGTGCAACGCAGGTGCCTTGCAGACCCGCAAACGCCGCCACATCGCCATATATACACGGCCGACATCACAGGACAGGACGCCCAGTTGGCACGGGAACCTCCAGCGTGGGAGAGTGGGAGGGAAAGAACACACACACACGCTCGCTCCTCGCGCCAGTTCCCGCCCGCAGCGCATTCCAGGGCCGCGGAACGAGGGGCGGGTAGCGGCCGTGGGTGTTGGTGCAGGGCATTTGTGCAGGGCGCGCGCGCAGGGAACGAGCGTGCGGGATGCGGGCCGGGTAACACGGGAGTGGCGGGTGCACAGAGAGGGGCGCAGGGAACAGACGCGCCACCCACGCCGCGGCTGGTAGCGCCCGTTACCCGGCCGTTGCTGGGCTGTTACCCTCCCGCACGCCCCGGCAACTGTGCCTGCGATGCGCAGAATGGCAGGGTGCATTGCGGATGCGCATACGCGTGCGGAACGAGCCCGCGCGGTTATGCGGCCGCAGAGGACACCGGTGGCGTCCCGCGGACCCGCGGAACAACCGGAGCCGCTGCGCTCGGCGGCTGTGTGGGAGGAAGGAAGGGAGGGAGAGGGAGAGTGTGTGCAGTATTTATATATGTGTGTATTGGGGTATATGTGTGTTGGGGTATATGTGTGTATGTGTGTATGTATATGTATGTGTGGGTTATACCGGAGTATATTCTATTGCATATCGGAGTATTTTCATTGGCTATCGGAGTATTTTATTGCATACTGCGATGGTATCTAGTTATCTTGCTATACCAGTTAGAGTATTGGTGATGTACAGCCGTGTATTGTTACTTTGTATAGAGTCGTCCTGTTCAACGTGTATTCCTTCGTGTGGTATTGCAGGTGTGCAGCTAGGCGGTGCGCTGTGCTGACGTGCTGCTTGATTGTATGTACTCTTCTATATTCTGATTGTTCTGCTTCACTATACTATATAATACAGATGTAATTAACCAGTCAACACTATACGTTGAAAGGTATAGGGATACTTGTAATGCTGTGGCTGCGTATGCTTGCTGCGAATGTAACTGTGGAATAGTCTTTTCAATTTCCTTCTATTATTCTCCCTCCACTCTCGTTTACTCCCATTTATTATAGAGAGATACACACTCCCCGCTTTCACCCCACAAGAACATGGTTTACACTCCACTGTATTCCCTCTTGCGAATGAATATATTTCTATTTACACCACCCCTACTCTTGCCTATTTACAGCGTGGCCCCCGCCGCCTCGATGCCCCGCCACAGCTGCTTGCACCACAGCACCGCATCGTACAGGTACAGCTGGTTCAGCCGCCGCTCGTACCGCAGCCAGCAGCACACCCGTGCCGCCAGCCACCACACCGACCAGCGCCGGTGGCGTTTGTCCGCCTCCTCCGCGGCCTCCCAGTACACCGTGCGCGCTGCGTACTGCGTCATGATCAGGAACGTCCGCGCCGGCCCCAGCGGGCTCCGCAGCGTCTCGTCCAGGTGCCGCGTCAGGTCGTTCGTCTTGAGGATCAGCAGCACCACGCGCGGGATCCGCGACAGGATCGCCATCAGGTCAGGGAGGAACTCCCCGTTCACGAACCGGTCAGTCATGTCCCGGATCTCCGCGTCGCTGCGCGCAGACGCAATGTCGTAGTTCAGCGCTACGTCGATGCTGCGCCCTGTGATCGCCGCCGCAAACAGCGGGAACTGCTCGGGGGTAACGTTCGCAAACCGCTCTGCATAGTACTGCATCCCCGCGCGGTCGCGGTCCAGCAATGCCAGCCAGAAGTGCGCGTAGTCCCGGCGCAGCTGCGTCTCCGGGAACCGGTACAGGCCGTGGTCGAACAGCACGATCTCGAAGTTGTGCGGGTTCTGCGCAGTGGGGGTCACCGCGCGGATCGCAAGGTTTCCGCCGTGCGGGTCGCAGTGCAGGCCCACGTCTGGCGTGAAGATCATGTTGTTGAAAATGTGCGACAGGCACGCAGACACATCCGCCCGGGATATCCCGTGCGAGTCGATGTACTCGAGGTTGTCCAGACGCTCACCCGCAACGTATTCCATCACGAGGATGCGCGGCAGCGCCAGAACAACATTGGGAACACGCAGCGCCGTGACACGCGAGTAGTCCCGGAAGTACTCCTGGGTGTTACGCGCGTTCTCCGCCTCCTTGGTGAAGTCGAGCTCAGTGTATATCGACGACTGGAGCTCATCACCCAGCCACGTCAGCGGGTACTCAGGGAACACGCGGTCCATCAGCGCAAACACCGTCTGTGTCAAAACCACATCCACGGGGACAAACTCCTTCAACTCTGGATGCTGGCACTTAACAGCCACCTTCTGACCGGTGCTGCGCAGCCGGGCCGTGTACACCTGCGCCAGTGAGGCCACGCCGATGGGGCGCGGGTCGATATCTGTGAACTGCTCCTCTAGGGAACGGCCAGTATCTTGAACAAACATCTCGTCAATGTCCTCGAGTGTGGACTCGGGACACCTGTCCTGGAGCGGTACCATCGTCTCGGTCCACTCGGGCGGCAGCAGGTATGTCATGGCGCCGATGTGCTGGCCAAACTTGATGAAAATACCGCCGTTGGTGCTGAGTGCGTGGAGCGTAATCTCCGCACATTGCTTGTGGCAGCGGCCGAGTGCTTCAAATCTTTCCTTCTCGTCCTGGTACTGCTTGCCCAGCGCCTTCTTGTAGTGGTAGAAGCAGCGGATGGTCGCCTGGGCAACGACTCCGACGCGCTCGGTGGTAAAGTATACGTGGTTCACGAACTCGTGTACGGGATCACTGGTCTCGTAGACGGCTACACTGCCCACAGCGCCTATTCCAAAGAGCACTTTGCCCCTGTTGCGAGCTAGTTGGGTAGTCCAGTCCGGGGCAGAACCAGCTCCCGCCCCTTTGTTCTTAGCCGAGTCGGAGAGAAAGCGTCTTGCAGAAGCCCTAAACAGTGGAAACTGCCGAAATAGAGGTCTCATGAACGCAATATAATGTGTGTGTTAAGTTTGGTGGCACCTCGTAGAAGTAACTAGTCTTCCCATCCCCGGCTGATGGACGGTGCATGCATTTATACGAGACCGCGGAGTGGCTCCATTGTGTTGTGCGGCGTTTCTCTGGGCTGGGGATGCGGAAGGGGTTAGGCAGGGCTGAGATAAACATATAAGCAATAGCGCACGTATAAGTTGTCTCAGACGGAGTTATTGTCTGTTTGTGTATTTTGGTTGTCTGTGTGCTCTGTGAATGTTGTTTTGCATAATTTCACCTCTACCTATGTCATTTATACGTTTATTACTCGAAAATATTTGAATTATTTTTTGAAAATAGAGAATGGTGGGTAATATGTGGATTATGAATGAACTTGACACTACCTAAAGGATGCATTATACTATAAGTAGTAATTTTATACAGTTGTTGTATATTTTTGTTTGTTTTGAATACTTCTCGTTACATGCATAATATGTTATCATTCAAAATTCCAGAGGGACATGGTCAATACTGTTTGAATTACAATAACTGATTCATATGTATATGTATTGAGTGTGTTTCGTAAATATCGTAAATATAGTTTTTCGTAAGCTTCATATAACACCACAGCTCAATGCTGCGGTCTACACCTCCCTCAATGTATGACAGTCTCACCGTCTGTCTTTAAACCTGTGATAACAACTTCGCCCAGGACACTCTGCACAACGACATCAAGCGTAGCATTAAACGTGACGTGGGTCTCGCCTTGGAAGAAGATCTCGTTGAACACCTGCGAGAGTGTGCCCTTATCCGTCGCGACCATGTCGTCATCCCGCAGTTCAAACGTGACGTCTATGTACGTCCCGCCAGTCTGCGCATCATGTTTGATCTCCGACAGCGACTCCGTCCACACCCGCATCGGGATGGAAAGGAAGTGGCTGCCCTTGTGGTACACCTCAAAGTCGCCCTTGATATTGTGCACCGCGACGCGATCCTCCTTGGTCTCGTAGAATGGTAGTGCCATCGACGCAGTCACGGTACCTACCATGCGCAGCCGACCATCCAGCCACTTCAGCTGCATATTCTCGATCAACACCTCGTCAAGGATCCCCGTGGTATTCGCAGTGACGTTAGTGGTTACGGGAACGTATCCAAGACCATCCAATATGTCCTGTAGAACACTGGGGGGCAGGAGCATGTCTGTGTCTCTGTAGCGTGGGTGCTTCTTCTGGGCAACAGAGCCATGGACTTCGACAGAGCAGTCTAGGGAGTCGTTCATCAGGCTGTTGAGGATGAGCGTCAGTGGAGTCACGGTGTTTTCATCATCCGAAGAGCAGACGTGGGATAGGAGCTCCCTAGGGAGGGGTCCCCCAAGTCTGTTAGTGATCATCAGTGACTCGTTTTCCATTAAGTCAAACTCTGGAGATGTGCATTCCAAAGTGGGTAGGTCGATTGTGCACTTATTATGACAGTTTGGGAGTCTCAGACTCCATTCGATGGCGGGAACAACACTCACTGGTGGAAGGGTCAACCACGGCATTCTGTCCAGCACCCCTTGCAGTGAACCCACAGGCCCCGTCTGCACCTTCACTAGGAAGTTATCCGCCTCGTCGGTCACCTTTAAATCCTCTACTTGGGGTACCGCAAAGTTGTCGGTGAGAAGTGCAACCCACTCTGGAATGAGTTGGTCCCACTTAAGTATCCTTGTCCAGTTGATCGTAATGTTGGGGATGTTGGTGAGCCTGATGTTCAACCGCAGGAGCGTCTGCTTGTATAAGGTGACATCTACTGCGGACCAGAGCTCCAGACCCTTGTACTTGTGTGTGATGATCTTCTTGAGCACGTCCATGATGTTCTTCATGTTGGGTTCGATGAGTAGCGTGAGGTTGAGCGGTGTCACCGTGCCGTTGCGCAAGCTGACGCAGAACGGGCTGGCGATGCCGACGGATGCAAGCTTCAGGTCGGTGTCGTTGACGTTGTGGAAGGTGGTGGAGTTATTAAGGTCGACACAGAGCGTTCTGAGAAGCCTCTCGGCGCCGAACCTAAAGTTCTTCAGCTTCTCAGGGTCGTTGCCGAACATGGACTCGTCCAGAAGGTCATAGTTGAGCGAGTAGTCCGCCAGAACTGTAACCTGGAGGTATTTCCCGCCGTCGTTATCGAGACCGCTATCGCTCCTGTTCTGGCGCCAGCCATCGATGTGGAAGTTCTGAACTTTGACACTTGACATCTTCACCACGTTGTCCTGTATCTCATCAGCTGAGGGAGAATGCTTGGCAAAGGAGGAGACTTTGACGGAGGAGAGCAACAGCAAAGCTGCTATTATGACCACTCCAACCAAGTACCTCCACCTGTGAGCTCTATGTCTCGCCACGGAGGCTGTACCGTTGCTTATCAGTGGTTGCTGGGGTCCCTGGGCTGTCTGAGGCCCCTGAGGCGCAGCCACCTCATCGCCTGGGCGACCCTGGCTTCCCAACAAGGGCTGTGTTTCTAAATCGTCGCTAGCCATGTTTAATAGATGCGTGGGTTATTGGATAACTATGCAGAACACATTACCTCCCAGACAGGACTCCCCCTTCCAAAAGTAGCAGGCCATTGTCCCATGTCAGGGTCCCCAGCCGTTTTTTGTATTCTGTTGAGCACGGGAGACGCTCCAGGTCCGTCTGGGGCATCGCAGGCACAGAAGAACCAGTCCAGCATACAAACACCACACCAGCAACCCACACACATCCCAATCACCCCAGACAAACCCTGCAACCGTGTGCATCGCCATCTTCACCATCACCACCCATCCTTATAACCATCATCACGTGCCCCAGGTGTCGCACCCAAAAATTTTTCAGCTGACACATCGCTTATACAAGCAGGTCCTGCGATGAGCAGGCTGTGATCAGGACAGTTCCAGGAGACCAACCACACACGCAATGCTGTATCTGATTGGTCTGGGTCTTTCTTACAAGAGCGATATCACTGTGCGCGGCCTGGAGGCTATCCGGGGCTGCTCGCGCATCTACCTCGAGCACTACACGAGTATTCTGATGGCCGCGTCGCTGGAGGAGCTGGAGGAGTACTACGGCAAGCCAGTGACGCTAGCGGACCGTGAGCTCGTCGAGTCTGGTTCCGAGGAGATCCTCAAGGACGCTGCTACCGAGGATGTTGCTTTCCTAGTTGTTGGTGACCCATTCGGTGCCACCACACACACTGACCTCGTGCTGCGTGCGAAGCGTGCCAATATCCCTGTCGAGGTCGTGCACAATGCGTCCGTGATGAACGCTGTTGGTTCCTGTGGTCTGCAGCTGTACACCTTTGGTCAGACTGTGTCGATGGTTTTCTTCACCGACAGCTGGAGACCTGACTCCTGGTATGACAAGATCTGGGAGAACCGTAAGATCGGCCTGCACACCCTCGTGCTGCTCGACATCAAGGTCAAGGAGCAGAGCATTGAGAACATGGCCCGCGGCAGACTCATCTACGAGCCACCTCGTTACATGTCCATCTCTCAGTGCTGTGAGCAGCTCCTGGAGATCGAGGAGGCCCGCGGCACCAAGGCGTACACCCCACAGACCCCGGCTGTCGCCATCTCCAGACTCGGGTCCGCGACCCAGTCCTTTAAGGTTGGCACCATCGAGGAGCTTGCCAACTACGACTCCGGTGAGCCACTGCACTCCCTGGTCATCCTCGGCAGACAGTGCCACGAGCTGGAGCTCGAGTACCTGCTTGAGTTCACCGACAACAGGGAGAAGTTCAAGGCCGACGTTGCTGCCGACCAGGAGTACTTCAAGCCTGCCGCCTGGGTGCCTCCTGCTGAGGAGGAGTAAGCGACGCAATTGTGCAGTAGATAGTTGTACATACGTGATTGACAGTGAATTGAAGCTGTGAGACTAATTTTCACATACCTCATACATAGTTGTGATGTTGATGATATGTAAATAGTTGTGATAGAAGGTAATTGCAGCTCGTTCTTATGAATAGGAGCCCAAGAAATACGGTAATGCATATTATATACAATAAAACTATACAGTTGTAAAATAATAGTACTTGACAAGAGTGTGCCTGCTCTCTCTCGCTTTTGCCCTCTGGAACACTCCATTAGTGTCCAGAGGGTCCTGTCTCTTCACCATTTTCTGCCGTACAAGCGGGCCGAGCGCCACGTTCTAACAAAACGCCTCAGGCATTCACATAGAAAAGAGGTCACTGAACACAACAAATACACAACTATTCTAGCCACAACTGCCCTAGAACATTCCCTGAAGAACCATGTCGCACCTGAAATACATGCTGTTGGTGTCGCGCCAGGCCAAAGTGAGGCTGATGCAATGGTACACGCCGCTGACCCCCAAGGAGAAGACCAAAATCATCAACGACCTCATGCCCATGATTCTCGGACGCAAGTCCAAGATGTGCAATATCCTGGAGTACGGGAACCACAGGGTCGTGTACAGGCGCTATGCCAGCCTGTACTTCATCTGCGGAGTCACTCCGGAGGAGGATAACGAGCTGCTGACCCTGGAGATCATCCACAGGTACGTCGAGTCGATGGACACGTACTTTGGGAACGTGTGTGAGCTCGATATCATATTCAACTTCTCCAAGGCATATGATATTCTGAATGAACTGATAATGTGCGACGGGTCGATTGCTGAGTCCAGCAAGAAGGAGATTTTGAACAACATCAAGGCCATGGACGATATCGAGGGCAACAACCACCTCGACAGGGTGCTGAGCTAGCAAGGTGGAGGTGTATGCATATAATGAGTATATAATAAGGAATAACAATGCAATTGCAAAAGTGCGTGGAGAGGAAATGGGCAATTTGTGTCTATACAATCGTAAGTCTTTGGGAGTTTACGCTTTCTCCATAGAATGTCTATATATTACATCAGTTATTGTCTTGTTTGGGGATTATATCTATCTCTCAAGGAAAAAGATACTTGTGGCAAATGGGACACAGGACAGACAACAACACCGTACTTCCAATATGGCCTATATATTCAATGCAGGATGCCATTATCTTTGCAATTTTATTAAAATGCGCAATTACCTAGCTCTTCAGGAAATATTTACTGTCCTGAGTGTGGGAGTAAAGGTAAGAATGAACACAGTGCGCTCTTCATATGTATTCAGTTTCCATACAGCACATCCAATAAAAGAAGGCGAAGCCGGTAGTATACCTGTGTAGAATAATGTCCTTTACATTTGAACAAATGCCCCAGCCACCAATAAAGTCTGTATCGGATCAAACATCTATCTAAATCCATTAACCTGTATCTTCTAATATATTATAGTATTAATCTGCGAACTACTCTTGCACCACGGTCGCCTCATTCTCTTCACTCTCCTCTCTGAAGAAACAGTGCCACAAATGTTTGTCTGCGACCATCTCCGTAGACTCCGCATTAATCTCGACGTCATCTTCGTCTTCCTCCTCATGCTCGCCCGCCCCCTCACTCTCCAGACTGTGCTTGTACAGCATAATATTCTCCTCTACGGAGTCCCGGATCATGAAGTTCCACACGAACGTCTCGCGCGTCTGTCCGATCCTGTTGTTGCGGCTCGTGGCCTGCAGCTCGTCGCCATGGTTAATAATTGGATCGAGCAGAAAGATATGCCTCGCGTTGAGCAGGTTGAGTCCCGCGCCGAGGGTGCGCACATTCAGCAGTAAGCATGTTATCTTTGGTTCTGTCTTGAAGCGGTCAATGGTGTCGCTGATGCGCTTGTTGTTCTGGAACCCCTCTAGGTGCGGGATGCCGTTCAGGGTGAGCACGCGGGTGATCACCTTGAGGAACTCGATGTTCTGCGAGTAGAGCAGGATCTGCGGCGGGGTGTCGTTGCTGTCCTCGGCGCGCAGACGAAGGTACAGGATGAGTTTCACGACAAAATCGATCTTGGCACCGAACGAGCGCTTGATCTTGATCTGGTGCACTTGGTCGATCGCGCTAAATGCAGCGTACTTGTCAAGAAGGGCCGAGATGTGGGAGGGAATGTCTACGAGCTCTTTGCCATGCAATTGCTTACTCTCCAACGTCTTCTCCTCCTTCACTGTTTCCACTGTGTTTTCTGCTGCAGTATCGCCCAGCGGCTCGTTCCCAAAACGGAAAGTGTGCATCTCGCGCACACTCGTCTCCTGCTTGCACATCGGGCACGTGCGGTGCAGCTTCAGCCACGCGCCGATGCACGCGGCGCAGAAGATGTGGCCGCACTTGACGATCGCGCCGCGGTGGATCCGGCCGAGGCAGATCGCGCAGGTGAACCCTGCGCCCCCCGCGCCGTCCCCCGCCTGGGACTTCCCCTCCTCCGCCTGGAGTTCTGCCGCCTGGAGACGGGCCAACCCAGCGAGGTACTTTAGGCGGGACTCCGCCTGGGCGAGCCTGTGGCGCGTGTCCGCCAGACGCGCGTTTGTGCGGGCCTCGCGTTCAGCCGCGCGCTGCTGGGCGGGCTCGAGCTGCACGAGCGACACCAGCGCGTCGGAGATGTGCTGCAGCTGCGCGAAGTAGGCGACGCGCGCGTTGTAGACGGGGCTCCAGCGCTGGCGGAGCGCCTCGCGGAGCCGCGTGATTTCCTTGCGCATGCGTCCCGCCTGGGGCTCGTACCCCAACAGGTGGTCCTCGAAGGAGGCGGTGGCGCTAGAGGAACGGCCGTGGACCACGCGGGCGTTGCGGAGTGCGGTGAACGATGCGCGGAGTCCCGTGCCCTGTGTCACCAGGCGGAGGTCCGCGATCAGCTGGCGGTGGAAGGGGGAGTACTCGGGGTCGAGTGCGACGTTGGCGCTGCCGCCGAGCGCGATCTCCTCGTCGTCGGAGGACACCACGGCGTCCCTGTTGCGCAGCAGCTCCTCCAGGCAGTGCATGTACGCGAACGCCCTGTCCTGGTCGTCGAGCGACCCGCTGTACGCATCTGTGCTTTCCCCCTCGCCATTCGCATCCGTGCGTTCCCCCTCGCCACTCTCCCCCTCGCCACTCTCTCCAACGGGTTTACTGAGCAGCACCACCAACTGTGCCGCCCAGCCGTTGAACTGCTCCGCCTGGGCGTCCAGCTGGGCGAACATCTGCCCCAGCGCCGCGTGCACCCGCCGCGTGTGGAAGCTCGCCGCCATGTCCGGCACGTCCTCTGTGAACCGCACGGGGGAGAGCGACAGGGCGGGTGGCGAATCTTCGTTCCCCCTCCCTGCCTGCACAGCCGCCGCGACGAGGCGCGCGCGGTCGGCGAGCATCTCCGCGCGCAGCGCCTCGGCCCGCGCGTAGTAGCTGCGCTCCTGCTCCTGTAGGCGGGCCAGGCCCGGCACGGCCTCGCCGTGCTCCTCGCGGCGCGAGCCCAGGAAGTAGTACGCCGTGCCCAGGAAGAAGTAGCACTGGTGCAGCAGCTCGCTGTGATGTTCTCCACCCGCCTGCAATTCTCCCGCCACGGCCTGGAACTGGGCGATGGCGCCCTGTGTGTTCTCCAGCAGCTCCATCTCCGCCTGGGCGCTGCGGATGCGCAGCGCCATGGCGTCCCTGTAGAGTCCGCGGCGGGTCTGCTCGGCCTTCGCTGTCATGGTCTGCAGCACCTCGTCGATGCTGCCGTCTTGCTGAAGCACAGGATCCCTGGCGGTGGTGGCACTTGCCACTGGCACCACTGCGTGGCAGCACGTGTAGCGCAGCCGCAAGAGCCACTGGTTCAGCAGTTGGGGTAACGGCGGGGCGTGCCCCTGCGCCACCGTTCCCCCAGGCGTGTAGTGGGCGGCACGGAGAAACGTATCCCACACCGCGAGGTAGTTGTCCCACTCCACCGGGTAGAATTCCAGGGGCACGAGGTAGTGCGTCTGGGGCGGGACGTGGATCTGGGCGGCTACGTCGCGCTTGGCGTGGCGCATGCACAGCTGGGCCGAGCGGAACACGCTGTAGAGCGCAGGGAGCGTCAGGGGCGAGCCGCCCCGGGCCACCCCGCCCACGAGCTCGGGCAGCGCGGCGAAGGGCTCCACGCGCAGGTACGCCAGCACCGTCTGCATGTCGCGGATGTGCTGCACGGGCGTGCCCGAGACGCCCCACGTGTGCGTGCGCGGCAGCAGCGCCGTGCAGCGCGCCGCCTGCGTGTTGTCGCTGCGCAGCATCTGCACCTCGTCCAGCACCACGCGGTGCCAGTGGCACAGCGCCAGCGGGCTGGAGTAGTCGTACAGGGGAGCGCCGCCGCCACCGCCCTGGGCGGAGGCCCCCCTGCGCGCGCGTTTGTGCGCGGTGGCGCTGAACTGCGCGTAGTGCACCTCTGCATTGATCACGTTGTACGTAGTGAGGACGATGTGGTAGCCGCGGAGCTCCGCGGCGACCGCGTGCGGGGAGCGCGCGCCGTTCGCGCCGTAGCCGCGGTAGTGGCACACGCGCAGCGGCGGGTCCGTGTGCGCCGCGGCCTCGCGCGCCCACTGCTGCAGCAGCGCGCGCGGGCAGATCACCAGTGTGTTGGCGAGGGGCGTTTGCGCTTCTCCCCGCGGCGGTGGGCTGAGCAGGGCCAGCGCGAGCACCTCCACCGTCTTGCCCAGGCCCATCTCCTCGCACAGCAGCCCGCGGGCCTGCTGTGGGGGCGGCGTCTTTGTGTAACCCGCGGCCTCCTCCTGCGCCATCACGTACTGCGTGTACTGATTCCAGTAGACGGTGGCGTTCGGCAGCGCCAGCTCCACGTAGCCATGGCACAGCCCCTGGTTCAGCGCGGCAAGAGTGTTGGGGTAGGACGCGTCCCCCCGCTCCTTGCGCAGCATCCACGCGACGCTCTCCCGCTGGAAGGGCAGCAGCGGGACGCGCAGCCCCGGGACGTCCGCGGCTACTGGCGGCGTGGCCGCCGCGCACTCCCTGCCCAGGCGCACCGCCAGCGCGTTGAACTCGTGCTCCACGAAGGTCGACGCGGGCGGGGTATTCGTTTCGGCGGTGGCGGTGGCGGGGGCGGGGGCGCACCCAGTGAGGCACCGCAGGAGGGCGACGGTGCCCGGGGCGAACTTGTTGAACGCGCCCAGGCGGGCGTGGAGTACAATGTCGATGCGCAGCGTGGCGGCGTGGAGGGACACGGCCACGCGGGTGTCGCAGGTCTGGGCCCGCAGCTGGCGCAGTGTGTGTTGCCGGGCGAGCTCCCCGGGTGGCGTCTTGCCCTTGCGGCGTTTCGAGAGTCGGCCGGGTGCGTGAGAGGGCGCGCGCTGGGCGGCTCGGCGGGTGAGGCGGGCCAGCCGCGTGTGCGCGTCTGCAAGGGAGAGTGCGTGGGCGAGTGTGGGGGAAGGGGAGGGGAGAGACAGCGTAAGGGACTTTGTCGGCGTGGTGAGCGTGAGTGTGGGGGGCAGCCCTGTGTAGGCGAGTGCGAGGGGACTTTCCCCGCTGTCCTCTGCGCGGTCTGTCGATGTGTCGTTCTCATCCGTGGATAGCTCGATACTATCTCCACCCAGTGCCAGGTCACATCGCAGTATGTGCAGCTCAGATGTGTCCTTTGGGGGAGGTGTTACTGCCGGCGCAATCGTATTCTCTTGGCATGTCTGCTGTGTTACAGTCGCGGGGGAATGCACCACAGTCAGCATTGTGTGTGAGTGTGTGTGGGTGTGTTTGCAAGTCTGTATATCAACGCTCGTATCGCCCTGTATGGTGGCAGTCATCGCCGCTTATCACGGTGTAAACACTGCGCCAATTTTCAGCCTACGCGTGCCTCTGCACCCGCCTGCGATCTGCAGCGTGCCCGTGCTACCGCATTGCCGCCATGCACCTATAAGATGACACTACACACTACGCTCCACTGATAATTGTGGGGATATAAGGCAGCACCGGGTAGAGTGCATCTTCAAGGGCAAGTGTTCAGGGCTCTCTCCGGAGATGGATAGCGCGCCTCCACTTCCTACCCACAGCGTAGTGTATATTATCTGGATAATAGATATCCATACCTCTATATAGGACACAAGAAACGAATCGTGTAGTACAAAGTAATACATATAGACTCTCTGCGATATATACCATGTGCTGTGGATCCCGTAACCACGCCACGAGACCACCGGGGTAGTGGAAGCCCACAACACGCACGCTCTATTCCACTCTCCCAGCACGGTCTGTACACTGCACTCCACCCTGCATTTGCCGCCGCTCCCCACAGTGCGCTACACCACGGGCCCATTTCCCCGGCCTATTCCCCCGGCCGCCAAAGCTCCGACCCGGCCTCATACACTGCCGCTATGCACCCAGCGCCACCGCCCAGAGAACCCAGGCAGAGGCACTCCCCCGCCCGCCCGTTGACACCTCCATGCCAGCACAGCGCGCACAAAACACAAACACGCCGAGAAACTCCCCGCGCCGTCGCGTTGACAGCCCCCGCGCGTTGACAGCTCCCGCCCCGCCCGGAGCCGCCCAGCGAACCCGCGGAACGTGAAGAACCCGCGGGAACCCACCCCCACGCCGCACTGTCTCGCAGCCCCCACGCCGCCCCCTATGACGTCAAGCACCCGCACACCGCAGCCACACGCCTCCCCGGTGTGTGGGTGTGTGTCCACCCACACCCCGCAGCGGCGCCCGCCCCGAGATTCGTCATCCGCCAGATCAGCGCCGGGGGTCTGGGTGCACACATATATATGAAAGGGAGTCCACAAGGAATGCTGTCCCGGTGGCAATTGCCACGGCGTATTAGGCCAGGGTGTATCTCTATACCGTATCCTTGCATTCACTCAGCACACCGCCCCGCATACACATGAACAAGATCAAAGCATTCTTCCACAAGAACGACAAGCAAGGCAAGGAGGAGGCGCCCGGCAAGGAAGAGACGCCCGTCACGGTAGAGGTCAGGGAGGACGTGCAGACACCGGGGGAGCCGCCAGTGGCCACTCCGGGAGCTGCGCTCCCGGAGGTGCTCCCGGAGGTGCACTTCCGCGTGTCTGAGGGGCTTCCCCCCGCCTACGAGACGGGCGAGAACAACGGCACCACAGCCTCGCTCTACGACAGCGACTCAAACCTCTCGCTCCTCTCCTCAGAGTTCGGCAGCGAGTACAGCTACGACGACATGTCCGAGGTGTCCGGTGTCGCTGGTGTCGGGGCCGCCGCCGCCGCGCTCTTCCGCGAACAGGCAGAGCTGCGGGACTACAAGCTCGTCGAGAAGATCGGCGAGGGCGCCTTCTCCAAAGTATTCCGCGCCACGCCTCTGGACTCTGCTTTCCCCGCAAGGGGGTACAAGCAGGTCGCAGTGAAGGTGATTCGCAAGGAGACCCTGCAGACACAGGACCGCGAGTCAGAGACCTCTGTCGCCGCCAGCTTCTCCAGCAAGAACAGCAAGAACAAGAGCTCCACGCGCGAGCAGGTGCTCAAGGAGGTCGCGCTCCACAAGAAGGTCAGCCCCGGCTGCCGCTACATCGTCCAGTTCCTCGACTTCATCGAGACCCCCAGCTGCTACTACATCGTGCAGGAGCTGCTCAACGGCGGCGAGATCTTCAACGAGATCGTGCGCTTCACCTACCTCAGCGAGGACCTGTCACGGCATGTCGCGCGCCAGCTCGGCAAGGCAGTGCGCCACCTGCATCGCATGGGCGTCGTCCACCGCGACATCAAGCCCGAGAACCTGCTGTTCAACCCGATCGACATCGCGCCAAGCCCCCAGGGGCAACAGCACTTCCGCAAGAGCGACGACCCAAACACAAAGCTCGACGAGGGCGTGTTCACCCCCGGTGTGGGTGGCGGTGGTATCGGCGAGGTGAAACTCGCCGACTTCGGCCTCTCAAAACAGATCTACCAGACCAGCACAAAGACGCCGTGCGGGACTGTCGGCTACACCGCGCCCGAGGTCGTCAAGGACGAACGCTACTCCATGAAGGTAGACATGTGGGGGGTCGGCTGCGTCCTGTACACTATGCTGTGCGGGTTCCCGCCCTTCTACGACGACAAGATCGACGTCCTCACAGAGAAGATCAGCCGCGGCGCATACACGTTCCTGCAGCCCTGGTGGGACGAGATCTCGCCGGGCGCCAAGCACTGTGTCGGGAAGTTGCTCGAGGTCGACCCCGTGCACCGCTACGACATCGACGAGTTCCTCGCCGACCCCTGGCTCAACAGCTACGACTGCCAGCCAGCACCACAGCCACAGCAGGAGGCAGAGGCCAAGCACGCCCACAAGGCCAGGATGCGCGCCCGCAAGATGCGCGTGCAGTTCAACCACCTACAGGACTCCGACGTGCTGTACTCGCCTGCGGCGGTCGCAATGCGCGATGCATTTGATATATCCAACGCGGTCGCGCGTATCGAGGAAGAGCGCAAGCTCACGCCCGTGTACGGTCTCGGCCAGCTGCAGGAGGAGGATGGGGAAGACGAGAGTAACTTTGGTTCCCTGCCGCGGGACGCAGACGAGACGGCGTCCCTGGACGAGCG
The DNA here is from genome assembly GCA_037102785.1 of Maudiozyma humilis. Classification (NCBI taxonomy): domain Eukaryota; kingdom Fungi; phylum Ascomycota; class Saccharomycetes; order Saccharomycetales; family Saccharomycetaceae; genus Maudiozyma; species Maudiozyma humilis. Next base: position 915,349 of record BTGD01000008.1, on the reverse strand, counting down.
CAAGCTGCGGCTGCAGGAACAGCAGCAGCAGAGGGCTGCTGCTGCACAACAGGAGCTCGAGCAGCGCATGTTCCACCTGAAGCTGGACGCTTCTACGATCGTGAAGCGCCGCCGCGAGCGCCGCATGGAGGCGTAGAGGGGGTAGCAGGGAGCAGGAAACAGCTCGCAAGAGGTAAGAGCTGGGATTTACGGATGGCAAGTTGCATCTGGGATGTCTATTTGGAAATAGGCACCATCAACAGGCCCAGAGTGGTCAAGCAAGGCATACCTAGCTATTTTGGACTCATTCGAGAGTGTCTAAAGTAATAATGCATGGGACACCATTACATCAACCTCCTTCGGGCTTAAATAAACAGTAAGTACTGAGACGAACGAGACTGAAGTTGAGAGCGCTTACGGTGCGCTGGCTAGGTCCTATCGCTTGCCTATTTAAATGCTATAATTGAACTGTGCATGTATTTTGACGTTTTTGAAGATGAATCGTAGGGATATGATCTATTATATGTGTTGTTGATGAGAGTTATGGACTGATCAGGAGGGGCGGGGGTTGTTCGGTGGAAGTTGTTCTGGTAAAAAGGAAGGTATATACATATACAGAATGGGTGTGAGGCATCGAACAAAAAGATTGTGATCACGACGAAAACGTATTGCATTAGAATATAAAAGAATATGCTGGTTAATCTTACAGCAGGTAAAGCTACACAATTTCCAGTATCACTTCAATGAGCGGAACTAGGGTTTAATAATTCCAGAGAAGTCACGGATAATACTTCCGGGTCATCTAGGCCCTCTCTTTCTGCCCCTGTGAGGAAGTTTAGCACCAATTACAAATCACTCGATATATTATATTCAGGACGGCGATTGAGACATTTTCCTTTTCCTAAGGATGTGACGATAAGACAATATACACATAACGCGGCTGCTGTTTCACACAAGTGAGTCAGGAAGCGTTACATATTCTGCCCAGATGAAAGCGTATCTAAGTTGTGGGGTGGCAACCGAAGTATAGAGTATTATTTAAATACACACATTATTGCATAGGCGTAAGAGGAAGACGTTGCAGTTTGGCAATTCTGTACCCAGTGTTGTAGGCAATCTTCTGACATTAATATAAGAAAGATTTCTCTTACGAATCGAGCACTACAGCAAGCATACGTGTAGTGTGTAATAAAAGGGCAACCCGTAGTAATTCAAGATTGGGTATGTGTATACATCTCCTAGGTGGTAATAGCTAAGGCTGGAAGTGTCTCCATGTACAGTCCCAAGTCATCCGCCCCTATGCAATTCCAGAAGTAAACCCAAAACTCTATATTGTATTAATTTAATATCCCTTTATATTTACTGTGCTTTTCGACCCCGCTTTTTGCCCAGTGGCGCGCGACCATGCGCTCGGCGGCTAGCCCCCCCCCCCAGACAGGTTCCTTTCCTCTCCTCTAATATATACAATACACAGTAACGGTTGGGGTGTCATCTGGTAGACTTCAAGTAAAGGAAGCATCGGTTGGAACAGGCTTGAGAGTTCAGTTGATGTGCAATGCTGCCGTGATGCCATGATGCATATACCCAACGATGGTATAATACACAGCATAGAAGTGCACATTGGACATACCACTACACATTCAATCTGCAACTACTACACACCCACACTACACATTAATGTTCTAGTAAATACAGACTTAAACAGCCATGTTGGAGTGCAATAGTACAATAACTCCTATACCCCAATTGCCATACTACACTACCATACTACGCTACACTACACTACACTACACTACACTACACTACACTACACTACACTACACTACCCATACGACACTACCATACTACACTGCCATACTACATTGCCATATTAAACTGTCATACTAAACCATCATACTAACATATTACCGTACCCATACCAGACATCCAACCCCATACTACCACACTACTGCACCCTCTACGCACACCAAAACTAACCCTATCACACAGCATCCATACGGCCATACGGCACTACAGTACTACATTGCGATACTACCATACTACCATACTACAGTACCAACCCCCTCCGCCTCCCCCACCCATACTCCAACACATGCGGGAATAGCCGCCGAGTACCCGCCGAGTAGCCGCCGAGTAGCCGCCTAGTAGTCACCAAAGGACCGCCGCCACAAAAACAGCGGCACTTACCACCCACACACCAGCACGTCCGCACCCACACACCACAGTGCGCACACCCAGACCCTGTCGTGCACAGTGACACGCCGCGACTCGCGCGATGGCCAGCGCTGCTGTCGCTGTTGTCGCTCTCGCCGCTATTGCTCTGGTCGCCGCACAAGACCCGCACTCAGACGCGCACAGACACGCCCGCACAGCGCACGTGAAAATTTTTCACCGCCACAAAAAGGAACGCGCGCGCGACCCTCTGCGCGCACGTTGCGATGCCGTGAAAATTTTTCACCTTCACCCTGTTGTCTGTGTTGTCCATCATTGTCTGTGCGGTGCGTTTGATGCGTGCCGCTTTGCTGGTCAGCAAATGTATTTGCGCTGCCGCATGCCCTGCGCATTCCCTGTGCAGCGCTGCCTGGCTCTGGCTCTGCCATGGCGTGCCGGTGTCCTCTTCGCTGGCAGCTGGCGGGAGAAAATTTTTCACTCTCGTTTCTTTCTCTGTCTCGTCGTCTCGTTGCCTCGTCGTCTCGTCGCCTCTTTTTATAAATACCACCTGGACTGCCACTTGCACCGTTGTTTCCTCTTGCGTCTTTTGGTCTATTTGTTGCAGTTGTATTTGTTTCTCTATTGTCTTTCCCAGTTCCCCACCTCACCGTGCACCATGTCTGACAACAACGAGTCCATCAAGGTCCTAGAGGAGCTTTTCCAGAAGCTCTCCGTCGCCACTGCCGACAACAGAGAGGAGCTCGCCACCGAGATCTCCTCCTTCCTTAACGGCGGCATCATCGAGCATGATGTCCCAGAGGTCTTCTTCGCCGAGCTGAAGAAGGCTGTCAAGGACAAGAAGACCGCCGCCAACGCCATCGAGGCCGTCTGCCACATCGCCAGCGAGTCCGACCTGTCCCCATCCGTCGAGCCATTCATCGTCGACCTCGTCCCAGAGATCTGCGCCAAGGCTGCCGACAAGGACAAGGACACCCAGGTCATCGCCTCCAAGGCCCTTGTTGCCATCTCCAAGGCCATCAACCCAGTCGCCGTCAAGGCCTACCTGCCACACCTCACCACCGCCCTGTCTGAGACTTCCAAGTGGCAGGAGAAGGTCGCTATCCTAGCGTCCATCACCGCCCTCGTCGACGCCGCCAAGGACCAGGTCGCCCTCAGAATGCCTGAGCTGATCCCAGTCCTCTCCGAGGCCATGTGGGACACCAAGAAGGAGGTCAAGGCCGCCGCCACCGCCACCATCACCAAGGCCACCGAGACCGTCGACAACAAGGATATCGACCGTTTCATCCCAGAGCTGATCGGCTGTATCGCCGACCCTAACCTCGTCCCAGAGACCGTCCACTCCCTGGGTGCCACCACTTTCGTCGCCGAGGTCACCCCAGCCACCCTGTCCATCATGGTCCCTCTGCTATCCAGAGGTCTGGCTGAGAGAGAGACTTCCATCAAGAGAAAGGCCGCCGTCATTATCGACAACATGTGTAAGCTGGTCGAGGACCCACAGGTCGTCGCTCCCTTCCTGGGCAAGCTGCTACCTGGCCTGAAGAACAACTTCGCCACCATCGCCGACCCAGAGGCCCGTGAGGTCACCCTGAGAGCCCTAAAGACCCTCAGAAGAGTCGGTAACGTCGCTGAGGACGACACTCTCCCAGAGGTCTCCCACGCCGGTGACATCGAGACCACCCTCGCTGTCGTCAACAAGCTTCTTGAGGGCGAGAACGTCGCCCCAAGATTCAAGCTGGTCGTCGAGTACATCGCCGCCATGGCCGGTGACCTTATTGACGAGCGTGTCATTGACCAGGCTGCCTGGTTCACCCAGATCACCCAGTACATGACCGTCTTCCTGCACCAGAAGACCGCCAAGGACATCCTTGACGAGTTCAGAAAGCAGGCCGTCGACAACATCCCTGTCGGTCCAAACTTCGACGACGAGGAGGACGAGGGTGAGGACCTATGTAACTGTGAGTTCTCCCTAGCTTACGGTGCCAAGATCCTGCTGAACAAGACCCAGCTGAGACTGAAGAGAGGTAGAAGATACGGTCTATGTGGTCCAAACGGTGCTGGTAAGTCCACCCTGATGAGAGCTATTGCTAACGGTCAGGTCGACGGTTTCCCAACTCAGGACGAGTGTAGAACTGTCTACGTCGAGCACGATATCGACGGTACCAAGGCTGACACCTCCGTCGTCGACTTCGTCTTCGAGGGTGATGTCGGTACCAAGGAGGCCATCGTCGCCAAGCTACAGGAGTTCGGTTTCTCCGACGAGATGATCGCCATGCCTATCGCCTCCCTATCCGGTGGTTGGAAGATGAAGCTGGCCCTTGCCAGAGCCGTTCTAAAGAACGCCGACATTCTGCTGCTCGATGAGCCAACCAACCATCTGGACACTGTCAACGTCGCCTGGTTGGTCAACTACCTGAAGACCTGTGGTATCACCTCCATCACTGTTTCTCACGACTCCGGTTTCCTAAACAACGTCTGTGAGTACATCATCAACTACGAGGGTCTAAAGCTAAGAAAGTACAAGGGTAACCTAACCGAGTTCGTCAAGAAGTGCCCAGCCGCTCAGTCCTACTTCGAGCTAGGTGCCTCTGACCTTGAGTTCAAGTTCCCAGAGCCAGGTTACCTAGAGGGTGTCAAGACCAAGCAGAAGGCTATTGTCAAGGTCTCCAACATGACCTTCCAGTACCCAGGTACCACCAAGCCACAGATCGAGGACATTTCCTTCCAGTGTTCTCTATCCTCCAGAATTGCTGTCATTGGTCCAAACGGTGCCGGTAAGTCTACTCTGATCAACGTTCTGACCGGTGAGCTTCTCCCAACTGAGGGTGAGGTCTACACTCACGAGAACTGTCGTATCGCTTACATCAAGCAGCACGCTTTCGCCCACATCGAGTCTCACCTCGACAAGACTCCATCCGAGTACATCCAGTGGAGATTCCAGACCGGTGAGGACAGAGAGACCATGGACAGAGCCAACAGACAGATCAACGAGAACGATGCTGAGGCCATGAACAAGATCTTCAAGATCGAGGGTACTCCAAGAAGAATCGCTGAGATCCACTCCAGAAGAAAGTTCAAGAACACCTACGAGTACGAGTGTTCCTTCCTGCTTGGTGAGAACATCGGTATGAAGTCCGAGAGATGGGTTCCAATGATGTCCGTCGACAACGCCTGGTTGCCAAGAGGTGAGCTGGTCGAGTCCCACTCCAAGATGGTCGCCGAGGTCGACATGAAGGAGGCTCTTGCCTCCGGTCAGTTCCGTCCTCTAACCAGAAAGGAGATCGAGGAGCACTGTGCCATGCTTGGTCTAGAGGCCGAGCTTGTCTCCCACTCCAGAATCAGAGGTCTATCTGGTGGTCAGAAGGTCAAGCTGGTCCTTGCTGCCGGTACCTGGCAGAGACCCCACCTCATCGTCCTGGATGAGCCAACCAACTATCTGGACAGAGACTCCCTAGGTGCTCTATCCAAGGCTCTAAAGGCTTTCGAGGGTGGTGTTATCATCATTACTCACTCTGCTGAGTTCACCAAGAACCTGACTGAGGAGGTCTGGGCCGTCAACAACGGTAGAATGGTTCCATCCGGTCACAACTGGGTCACCGGTCAGGGTGCTGGTCCAAGAATCGAGAAGAAGGACGACGAGGAGGACAAGTTCGATGCTATGGGTAACAAGATTGCCGGTGGTAAGAAGAAGAAGAAGCTTTCTTCTGCTGAGCTAAGAAAGAAGAAGAAGGAGAGAATGAGAAAGAAGAAGGAGATGGGTGACGCCTACGTCTCTTCTGACGAGGAGGACTTCTAAGTTAACTTTTAGAAAAGCATGTTTTTTATTCTGTTTTACTATTAAGTTTTCCCATGAACTAGTCTATCTATTACCTTGTCAGGATGATGGGGGCAGAAGACACAGCACCTTTATAAAATGCTACAAGTCTTCTTTCCTCCAGCCGCTCTGTCTTATTATGCCTTTTTTTTGTATAATATATCAGTACCACGTACAATTACTGTTTAATCATTGTTACATATCAATATTGTATATGAATTTAAATAATTGATAAAAATAAATTCATTCCTCTAACGTTGTGGTGAGTGTTCGTAGCTTATTGCACTAATCTGATCGACAATTGCGCTGTTCAGATCGATATTCTTGTCGTTCTTGTGTTCCTCACTGCATTTCTTGTCTTGCGCAGCGGATCGAGGCGAAAAATTGTTGCGCGCCTCGAGGTTAAAAATAGGCCGTTAGTGGAACTTCACACACACCACAACAGGTAAACAGAGACAAGATCCCAGCTGTAAACACCGCTATGAGACTGGTACAATCGATTATTCTTCCGCTATGCGGTGCGCTGACGCTCTTTGCCCAGGGCAGTGGCGCCTCTGCGGACGCTGACGCCAAGCTGGCCGTCAACGAGCACATCAACGTCGACAAGGAGACTCCGCCCACAGGCATGTCCTGGGAGGAGTGGCACATGAGCCACGAGCACCAGATGGACAAGTACACGCCGGAGCAGTTCTTTGCGCTGCACGATATCCGGAAGAAGGGCTACATGGACCGCAGCGATGTGCTGTCGCTGTACGGTCTGGACCGCCGCGAGGTCGTCGGCACTGGTGACGGTATGGGCCAGCACGATGAGAGTGAGCAGGTTGACGAGGAGATGGGCCAGCGTGTGGTCGATGTCATTATGCGTCTGCTGGACGTGAATGACGACTCCAAGATCCTGCAGAGTGAGTACCTGGAGTTCGCGAAGGCCGGGCACAAGTTCCCAGACCTCGGTGTCGGTGTGGGCCACCACTCTGACTTCGAACTTGAGTACGAGATCCACCACTGGAACAAGTACCACAAGGACGCTGACCCAGACGTGAAGAACGTGCACAAGGAGGACATTGAGCACGAGTTGCTGCACCACGAGCACGAGATCGAGCACGAGGAGACCGTGCAGCGCGGTTCCTCCAGGGGAACCGTCATTACCGACGACGAGCTCGAGTCCCGCATCGACATCAAGAACATCCCAGACCGCTTCAAGAACGGTTTGTTCTAGACTGTATGTATTGTAAGTAGTTATAAGCGCGATATTGTGCTGAGGACGGGAGAGTCGTGGTCATTGGTTTGCATGTGCAGAGTGGTTGCAAGTGTCGTCGTTTGCCTTAGAGTGTGTGTGAATGTGATGTTTGCCTATTGTGTAGTGTGTCGATGGCACAATAGGGAGATGGTATTGTGCGTATGAAATATAGTATGTATTGTACAGGGCGTCATAGTACCAAGGATAGAGAACTACCCCGTTGTTTGGATATGACCTAAGGTCCCCTATGTAAAAGACACAATATGCAACTTAAAGTCTAGGGGTTTTTTGAAGTATAAAATCGACCGTGCATAGTATATAGTCAATAAATCGTGGGATAGTCAGCCTACATCCTTGTTTGAATATTGCATTGAACACTCAACACAGTAACTGTGTGTTATTTGTGTGTATACAACCCATTATATGCAACTTAAGTAGCCTATATCGTACGTGATACATTATGTATATGTTATGTAGCCTACATTATACATGTAATACCAAATTACAAGTAGCATATCTGTCGCTTTCACTGAGTATACTGCAGACAGCATGTGTAGTGTAATACACATGACGTCTATAACATACACTGTATATAAAATATATTGTATATGAAGAGCATTATATAACACGCAATGTATATTACCATCATACTATAGAACATGTATTGTACATAACATATATTGTATATAACACATATGAGAGTAGATCAGAAAGTACAGAAATCTCAGTGGTCACATGACATTGATGTCACATGATCATAGTCACATGACTATGTTGTCACGTGCCCGCGTCACGCCACAAAGCCGGTGGAATTTCGCACAGAAACACCGCAGGCGCCATCGCCGAGCTCGGCAAAGGGCCCGCTCGCCCGGACGAGCGGAAGCCCCGCACCGCTGCCGGGCCGCCCGCCAATCAGCGTCGGCGACGGCGTGGCTGACACCGCGTCGCTGCGGGGCGTCACACTTGAACACGCTGGGAGGGCGTATTCCATGGGGATATACCCTGGGGATACACCCTGGACTCTACCGGACTTGCACTGGGGTCCGTTAATTGCGTGGGGGTGCGTGGGAGCGTGGAGTCGGCGTGTGCTGTCCTGGCCTGCAGCAGTAACAGTACCCACAGTTTAACACCGTGAGGCTGTAATGGGCCCCGTAGCGGCGTCGGAGTTACTCTCCCGGGGGAAGTACAGTTTAATTATGTGGGTGTGTTCTCTTGCTCGGGAGGAGAGTCGTAAGGGTGAGGGTCTGCAGGTGCGTATATATATGGTAGGGTCCCGGGCTGTGTTTTTGCTTTTATTTTATTTTAATTTATTTTAATGTATTTTCGTAGTCCCTTTAATTATATTTTATTCTTGTCTGACACCTACACACACATCTACCTATACGAATACACATTTTGTCATGTCCCCCAAGATTAAAGTAGCCAACCCTATCGTCGAGATGGACGGTGACGAGCAGACCAGGATCATCTGGCACCTGATCAAGGAGAAGCTCATCCTGCCCTTCCTCGACGTCGACCTCAAGTACTACGACCTGTCCATCCAGTACCGTGACGAGACTAACGACGAGGTCACTAGAGAGTCCGCTGAGGCTACCCTGAAGTACGGTGTCGCTGTCAAGTGTGCCACCATCACCCCCGACGAGGCCCGTGTCAAGGAATTCAACCTGAAGAAGATGTGGAAGTCTCCCAACGGAACTATCAGAAACATCCTTGGCGGAACCATCTTCAGAGAACCCATCATCATCCCCACGGTCCCCAGACTGATCCCACAGTGGGAGGCGCCCATCATCATCGGCAGACACGGCTTCGGCGACCAGTACTGCGCCACTGACGTTGTCATCCCCGAGAACGGCACGCTCAAGCTCAAGTTCGAGTCTGCTGACGGAAAGAACGACATGGACATCCAGGTCTACGACTACCCCAAGGACGGTGGTGTCGCGATGGTCATGTACAACACCAAGGAGTCCATCGAGGGCTTCGCCGAGGCGTCTTTCAAGATGGCCCTAGACCGCAAGATGCCCCTCTACTCCACCACCAAGAACACCATCCTCAAGCGCTACGACGGCCAGTTCAAGGACATCTTCGAGGGTCTCTACGCCGCCAAGTACAAGGAGCAGTTCGAGGCACTCGGCATCTGGTACGAGCACAGACTCATCGACGACATGGTCGCGCAGATGATCAAGTCCAAGGGCGGGTTCATCATCGCCATGAAGAACTACGACGGAGACGTCCAGTCCGACATTGTCGCCCAGGGCTTCGGCTCCCTCGGCCTCATGACCTCCGTGCTCATCTCCCCAGACGGAAAGACCCTAGAGAGTGAGGCCGCCCACGGTACCGTCACCAGACACTACAGACAGCACCAGCAGGGCAAGGAGACCTCCACCAACTCCATTGCATCGATCTTCGCATGGACCAGGGGTATCATCCACAGAGGTAAGGTCGACAGCACCCCAGATGTCGTCGCCTTCGGCCAGACGCTCGAGAAGGCCACGGTCGACACCGTGCAGCTCGATGGAGTCATGACCAAGGACCTCGCATTGAACATGGGCAGGACCGACAGGTCGTCCTACGTCACCACCGAGGAGTTCATCGAGGCCGTCGCCAAGAGACTTGTCGCGGAGATGGCCTAGGCGCAAAAGGTCACTGTTGCAATTACGATTAGTTACATATCTATATTCTATTTAATACTTCAGAAACACAGAGTGGGGCGGGGGAGGTCCTTCAAATTACAAGGTGCTTCAATCCCCGATGTGTATGGCGTGAGTAGTGCAACCAATGTTGCCTGGAACTTACATACAAATGCATTAATTTGAAGAGTAGGTAATCGATTTGTCCTTAAACTACGTAGTATATTGCATAATTGTAAGTTTAGAATAATCATTTTTCCAGTCCCAGAGGTGATTGAACAAAGTGTCAACGCTTCAGCATCTGTTTATTACCAAATTTCGTGGAACAGTGCGAAGTTATATTATAAGCATGGCTGTAAGCCTCCAGTTTTGGGAAAAGGGTGAACTCCCCTATTGTGAATGTAATGTATGTGTTTTTGCACAATGTGATCTTATTCTTGTTAAATCGAGAATAAAATAGTGGGAAGTTCAATCCTCATACAATTAACGTCTCAGCGAAATTCACAAAATGTACCCTAAAACAACTATACGTAAACAAAAAAATACAAATGATAATCAAAAACCAAGGAACTACATAGCTAGCTGTGAGTGTATAACATTCATGAGTGATCTCGCACTACACCTAGAATCATATAGTATCCCAGGCAGCACAAAGCCCTAATTTATTAACTCCGACTTACGTATTAACGCTGGAAGCAGAATCTTGCGCAGTGATCAAGACACAAGAAAGAAGAGTAGTCATCACCCAAACAAAAGACTTGCCCAGATCTTGAATATGTATTCCTGAGTTCTCAGCATCTATTTTCCAGAGTAATAGACACATTTTCCAGATAATAAGAGAATAGCAAAAATTACAGAAAGAAAATAATAAAACAGCAGGAAACAAGCATCATCACAACAAGAAAAGAACTACAGAACAACGCAACTACACGCAAGTAACGCCACCCACTCGCATATACACATACATATATTACAGAGCCACCAGCCCTCCCCTTCCTCCAGCCCCCCGCCAACACCGCCGCAGCGTTACCCGCCCAGGAAAATTTTTCAGCTGAAAAATTTTCAGTCTCCTTCCAGTAGGCGATGCCCCCAGCGATGTGATGTGCTCGAGGCCTTGGGAGTTCACAATGGTCGATGGACCGGGGATTGGTTGATGACTGGGTTGGTGTAGTGGTATATTTGTAGCGTGTGTTTGTTCTGCTTGACTATCTTTGTGTACTTCCCTTGAGAAACTCCCCAAACCCAATCCCCCAGCCACAATGTCCCAGGATTACGTTATCAAGCCCGAGGACGCCGGTGCCTCCGCCAACACCTCCGAGTGGCCTCTGCTGCTTAAGGACTACGACAAGCTGCTAGTTAGAAGTGGTCACTACACCCCAATCCCAGCCGGTTCCTCTCCTCTCAAGAGAGACCTGAAGTCCTACATTTCCTCCGGTATCATCAACCTGGACAAGCCATCCAACCCATCCTCCCACGAGGTTGTCGCCTGGATCAAGCGTATCCTACGTTGCGAGAAGACCGGTCACTCCGGTACTCTGGACCCTAAGGTTACTGGTTGTCTGATTGTCTGTATCGACAGAGCCACCCGTCTGGTCAAGTCCCAGCAGGGTGCTGGTAAGGAGTACGTCTGCATCGTCAGACTGCACGACGCCCTGAAGGATGAGAAGGACCTTGGTCGCTCTCTTGAGAACCTGACCGGTGCTCTTTTCCAGAGACCACCTTTAATCTCTGCCGTCAAGCGTCAGCTGCGTGTCCGTACCATCTACGATTCCAACCTGATCGAGTTCGACAACAAGAGAAACCTCGGTGTCTTCTGGGCCTCCTGTGAGGCCGGTACCTACATGCGTACCCTCTGTGTCCACCTCGGTATGCTGCTTGGTGTCGGTGGCCACATGCAGGAGCTGCGTCGTGTCAGATCCGGTGCCCTTTCCGAGAACCAGAACATGGTCACCCTCCACGACGTCCTCGACGCCCAGTGGGTCTACGACAACACCAGAGACGAGTCCTACCTCAGAAGCATCATCAGCCCGCTAGAGACCCTGCTTGTCGGCTACAAGAGACTTGTGGTCAAGGACTCTGCCGTCAACGCCGTCTGCTACGGTGCCAAGCTCATGATCCCAGGTCTTCTGCGTTACGAGGACGGTATCGAGCTCTACGATGAGGTCGTTCTGATCACCACCAAGGGTGAGGCCATCGCCGTCGCCCACGCCCAGATGTCCACCGTCGACCTCGCCACCTGCGACCACGGTGTCGTCGCCACCGTCAAGAGATGCATCATGGAGAGAGACCAGTACCCAAGAAGATGGGGTCTTGGCCCTGTCGCCCAGAAGAAGAAGCAGATGAAGGCTGACGGTAAGCTTGACAAGTACGGCCGTGTCAACGAGAACACCCCAGAGGAGTGGAAGAAGGGTTACGTCTCCATCGACAAGGCTGAGACTGCCACTGCCACCGAGACCTCTTCCGAGTCTGCTCCTTTGATCAAGGAGGTCGAGAAGAAGGACGAGGAGGAGGAGAAGGCTGACGAGTCCGAGTCCGAGTCCGAGAAGGAGGAGAAGGAGGAGAAGAAGGAGAAGAAGGAGAAGAAGGAAAAGAAGGAGAAGAAGGAGAAGAAGGAGAAGAAGGAAAAGAAGGAGAAGAAGGAGAAGAAGGAGAAGAAGAGAAAGGCCGAGGACGACGGCGAGAAGAAGTCTAAGAAGTCTAAGAAATAGACAGAATAATCTCATACCATATATCTGGGTAAAACCGCATTTGTATATGTATTTTTTGCACTACTTACTGTATTTTATTTTTATAAGTTCTCAAATCGATATGTCATAAATCGTTAAATTTCAAATCGCACACTCGCTGAAACAGACTCCTAACATACGTAAATAATGGTTTGTTCGTTATATATAATTGTAATTGTACATAGTATTAATATGTCGAATGACGAAAACATAAATGCTGTGTTGTTGTTGGTTGTTAAATGTCTGTATCATGAATGATTTAGGATCAGGGAAAACTTCATGGCGTCATAAGAGTAAGTCAGAAACTGGTCAGTAACATTGTTGAAGAATAACCAGAGAAGAAGGTTCTCTGAGGATTTCAAAGAGATATCACCAATGAGCGCGTTGGTTATTCTTGTGTAACTGTTTAATATCGTGTTGGCAGACCATGGGGCATCAGAGACAAACTGTAGAAATTTGATCATTAATAGATTGAACGACTCGTTATTAGGAGGATCGTCAATACCCTTTTCCTCCCTGAACAGTAGTGGAATATTCTCGTTCAAGAAGTCTATGACAGCTTTGCATGCGTCATCGTGCTTTCCAGTACAGACAACCTCATAGATGTCACTCAAGTTTATTGATTCCCAGTCACTCTTCATACCAGCCTTGTAAGATTGAAAACTGTCAATAAAACGAATGATGAATTTCTCCAGTTTTAGCAGTCTCTTGATCAGGAAAGTGAATTGTCTCGCCAGATTGTTCTTTGAGGTCCTCAGAGGAACAGGTAATTCCATTGTCAGATCAGTCATCAGTTTTGGATATTCCTCAATGAATTTCTCAAGTTTCTGAACATTCTTGGTATTTTCTTCGGATGTTCTCTTTCTGTCAATCACGAAACTAGAAAGAAAGATGGCAACAGAGACATACGTAATATCATCACATTCGGCTACCCAATCGTAGAGCTCCTCCGATATTAGAAGGTTGTACATCTGTGGAGAGACGGATCCAGTATGGAAAAAGCGAAGGTTGTTAGGTAGCGAATCAAAATTTAGAAACTTGATATTTTCGAAAATTTTGTTGCAGTATATGTGGTACAGGGATTCCAAGGATGATACAATATCTTGATCAACACTTCCAGGTATTTTTGATTTCGGTAAAGGTGGAAGGGGTAATCTAAATGTCTCAGATAGAATCTCTGGATTTTTGAATACGACCTCCAGTACGTTATGTAGTGAGACGGAGCTATTGTCCTCACTAGTGTCTGATGGTGATGTCTCGTTTGCATCCTTCTCTTGGTTCTCTGATTTCTGTTTCTTGACGTCATGATCGGGAGAAGATCCATCCTCTGTAGTTTCGGTATGTTTCCTTTTTAACGTGCTAGAAGGTTGCTCTTTATTATCGTCCGTTTTGAATGATGCAGCATTTTCTTCTTCCTTGATTTTCATAGGTCCCGTAGACGCACTCTTTGCTGGTGGACTCTCAATGTTACTTACACTATCATGGTCTTCATCATCTTCATCACTACTGTCGGCATTTATCAATTTCAGTCCGCAGTAATGATATTTTGATTGACCTCTCATACCCAGTCTCCTTGTGGTCAAGCCCGGAAACACGGTCCTAATCAGCTTACCCAACGAGGCCTGAGACAATGGTTTGAGATTGTATAGAGCGCATGAAGAGGCATACTGAGCAAAGATTCTGCCTCTGGGGACGTAACTGTCGTGTTGGGCTTCGCAGTTTTTCATAAGCCACAGTAGAGCGTACACCTGCCTGTCTCTTTCCTTTTTCTGTTCTAATGCTTGTATGGTGGCCTTTGAATGTATCACCGGGTTGATGTTGAGCACTTCAACTTCTGCATCCCGGACGATTGATGCATATTCAGATATAGGTTTGTCTAAGTGTTTCTCTGCAATCGATTTTGCGACCAATTCCTGTGTATTTCTTCTTGATGCTAGTATGCTATTGTTAGTGTTGTTCAAGTTGTTATGTTTGGATTTTGATGACGACGTGGATAAGGTACTGTTTGACCGGCTGCTGGCGTTTCCTTGACCATCTATGGGCAAAATGTGTGTCATTGAACCCTTTGGTACCATTTGACGACCCTCTGCTGTCTTATTAGTATTCGGTTCAATATATGCGAATTGGTGAGATGCATCAGTAGCTGGTGCGCCCATTGGAGCCCCCAGGTTGTTGCCACCTGGGTGTACCTTTACGAACTCCTTCACATTTCCGTTGCTAGAGTTGCTATTGACTCTGCTACTGAAGTTCACAGGTGTTGCACCGTTCGCTATCATCTGGTTCTGATAGTGATATACCCGATTTGTCTTGGGTGCGTCGGATCCGACGGCAGATATGTTCGACTGAGCTCGACTCAAGTTCGCTTGTTGGTAGTATGCTGGGTCTAGTGAAGCTGCACTAGTAGGTGTTGGATCGACCGATCTTGTGCGCTCGTATGCAATGGGGTTTGGGATTGAGGTAACTGAATGCTGTGACATGCTCCTCCCTGTATTGGGCGATGTTCCTTGGGACGGCAGGCTCGGCAGAATGGGTCTGTTGTTGTTATCTCCCATGTAGTATGTGTTGAAGTTTTGGCCCTGTGGAATCAAATTGAAGCCCTTGGCAGTGCCTGGGGTACCTTCTGGGTGCTGTTGCTGTTGTTGCAGCTGTTCATGCGGTTGTTGTTGTTGCTGCTGGTTATTTCCTTGGGCCGGGGCTTCGCCGCCTTCGAGTTCCGGCACGTTGCTATTGTTGGATGAGTGTATCAGGTTGTATATCGATGATGTTGTTCGTTGGTAGCCCGGTATGTTGTGGAGGGTGTTAGCCCCGTCCTGATCCGCATTTTGCACCATATTCAGGTAGTGTATATTAGATGATGTGCAGAAACCGCCTGAATTAGTAATGCACCTGTAATTCTCGCCTTCCCGTGCTGTTTATCTATCAATACACGAAATCGCCGGTGTCTATCGATATAAAACTCGAATGGATACAATGTAATCCGATTATAACTTATAATTCCACTTTATACGGAACCGATAGCCAGAGGAAAATCACAAATTCTTGACGAGCGATATGGCACCTGTACGGATGGTAATTAGGCTTTCGCGGATGTATTCCAAAAAGGGGAAATGTGCTATCTCACTCAATGGACTAGCAAAAGGTGTAGTTATGAGCTTCCACCTTCGATAATGATATACTCATCGACAATAAGGCCCCTTTCTAGAAGAACAAAAAATTCCCAATGAAAAAAAGACGCCTAAGCACTTTGACAAAGATGGGTGTATCACTCGCATCCGTAGCAGAGCGAGCGCAGGAAGAGAATCGCTGGGAGGCTCTCCCTCCCAGCGCCAAACCTGCAGAGCGCGCAGGCGCAGAATGAGAAACTGTAGGTCTTGCGCGCAATTGCAGGCTGCGGGCGAGCAAGAGCGAGGAGGACATGAGGGGGGGCGAGCCAAACCACACGGTTGTGCATAGCAACAGCGCACGTCTGCCCGATTTGTCTGCCGCAGGAGGGCCAGAGTCCCAGTGGCAACCACGGCCGCCGACCAAGAAATCACCGTAGCAACGGGCACCCCGTGGCGGTGTCCTCCCCGGCATATCCAGTACTGCAAAAAGGAAAGAAACGGCCAAACAAAGGTGCGCTCTGCAGGTGCGACACACTGAGCCAAAGAAAATTTTTTTCGGTCGAAACAGCCGGGAGAGGCACCGAAGAGGAAGCCGAAGTTCCACGGGACGGAACTCTGCAATGCGGTGGTCACGTGGAAGAGAGGGCAGGTCACGTGGTGGGCTTGGCGGCGTGTTTCCTGATTAGGTAAGGGAACTCAGATCGTGCAACTGTAGTCTGGTTGGTTCAACAGTTTGTGTTGAAAGTCATGGGAGTAAGTTTAATGCTGTTCTTTGGAGGGTGAAAACTGCTGTGTTGAAAACCAAATACCAGTGCTGATTGCATGCGTCGCTGCGGTGTGTTTTGCAAACCCTTTTGAATGCGACATTTTGAGGAGACAACACGACTTTAGTTCCCTTTGTATGCGTAGTTCTTCATTGAAAGTTGTACTTTCTGTAACTTGAGGAAAAACTGACCGAAATGCAATTGCACCATCCTTCCCTCTAACTGATAGATGTCTTGACCTAACTTTAAGAGCACATTCCTTGAGAAAACACAATATATTATTCTTGTCAACAATACCAGACCATTTGCCACCCCTAGCCGCCGAGCCTTCTTGCCCTAACCCAGCGCGGCTGACGAAACGCCCCGAGTCTTATGCCTTAATTCCAGTGCGAGTAGTAGAAATCTAGTTGCACCTACCACCACCACCACCAGACACCAACCACCGCAACTACCAACTTCACACTCCCTGTCCTCTATACCCTGGAAGTAAACTCCCCAACATGTACGCCACCCCACTTCCCACACGGTCACGTGGCCTCACGCACCCGTCACCCGGCCATGCGAAAATTTTTCAGGCGATGCGATGCGATGCGCATCTCTGACAGGCCCTGGCCTCGACCGCCTACAAGGATGAGCATATGAAATATGCGAGTAAGTAGTTTATGCGGTGTCTCTGCTCCCCACGCACCAACACACACAATGTCCTCCAGTGAACCTGCCAACAAGCTGAACTCCACGCCGGAGATCCTTCTGCGCAAACGCAGAAACGCCGACCGCACCAGACTCGAGAAGCAGGAGCTGGTCAGACAGAAGGCCGCTGAGCGCAAGAAGAGCCAGCAGCGGAACAAGAAGAAGTTTGTCCGTGCTGAGACGCTTGTTGCCAAGACGCTGGCTACTGAGCGTGAGAAGGAGAGAATCAAGCGTGTGTCTAAGCTGGAGCTGAACAAGACGAAGAAGCTGAACGGCGGTGCCGATGCCGAGGCGATCCACCTCCTATCTGAGCGCGACTTCATCCTGAAGGTCACCGAGAGAAAGCCAGAGGACCCCGAGTACGACGCTGAGGCCGCGGAGGACGATGACGAGGAGGACAAGAACCTCATCAAGGAGAAGGTTGTCTACTCCGGCGAGCCCACCCTGCTGTTTGTCATCAGGGTCAAGGGCCCTGCTGCTGTGAACATCCCAGCGAAGGCGTTCAAGATCCTGTCTCTGTTGAGACTGACCGAGATCAACACCGGTGTCTTTGTCAAGCTGACCAAGACCGTGTACCCGCTGCTGAAGCTGGTCGCGCCATACATCGTCATCGGCGAGCCCTCGCTCTCGTCGATCCGCTCGCTGGTGCAGAAGCGCAGTAGAATCATGTACAAGCGCGCGGAGGACAAGGAGGAGCACGAGATCGGCCTCAACGACAACAACATCATCGAGGAGCAGCTCGGCGAGGCCGGCATCATCTGCATGGAGGACATCATCCACGAGATCAGCTCCCTCGGCGAGTCCTTCCAGGACGCCACGTTCTTCCTGCTGCCATTCAAGCTGAACCGCGAGGTCTCCGGCTTCAGCTCCATGAACAAGCTGCGCAGAATCAGACAGCGCGAGGACGAGTCCAAGTACCGCCACCAGTCCAACTCCGCGGTCGCGCCGGTCGTTCAGGTCGACATCGACGCGCTCATCGCCAAGCTGAACTGATCGTTGTGCTCATCCTAACTGATTGACGCATCCTCCAAAGCTGCACTGATCACTAGGGTTGCTCTACGCATGTTCCAACTAACTCTGTATATTACCGTATATCTATGTATGTGCATGAATCACCACATAAGGCATTGACACGCGAGGGCAGACAGGTGTTACGAGAAAACACCAAGTAAGTATCACATTGTATGCAAGTTGTCCTTTCACCGCTTTTCCAGTTTCCTCATGTTCTTACAAGCGCCTTTATTACGCTAGTCATTGTTCGCAACAAATTTATAATCACCACGCAAATAATCACGACAAATAATGACATGCACAACCACAAACGTGCGACGACATGCATAATGCATGGCCCCATGCACAAGCACGACTGCATGCACACCCACTGACACATACTTATTACCCATTCGGTAGCACAACTGTACATCACGCACGTGACAGCGCTCGCCCAGCGGTTCCGGAGCCCAACGCGGGACGCCGGCCCCGCTCGCCGGTACCGCTCCCCGCCGCCGTGAAGCACGCCGGTCGAGCTTGCAGAGGCCGCAGACGCAACTTTGACCAACTCGAGGACGTTTGAGGCCGGCTGCGGGCCGGTGCCACTTGACGTCTAGTGTTTCTTTGCGCTGTATCGCCGCGTTGACTCAGACCGCAAGCCCTTGACCGGCGCGGGCATCCCGTGCAGCAGCGGTGCCGCCTGGCTCGGATCCTCGCGATTATATAAGGGGGCATGTGCATAATGTCTCAATTGCATGGAAGGAACCTGTTTCTCTTGTTTATTCTTGTTTGTTTGTGTTCACAAAAGGGTATACTACTATTCCATTGCACACAATCCATCATGTCCACTACCAAGACCATCGTAGTTCTACCAGGTGACCACGTCGGTACCGAGATTACCGAGGAGGCCATCAAGGTCCTCAACGCCATTGCCGAGAAGCGTCCAAACATCAAGTTTGACTTCCAGCACCACCTGATCGGTGGCGCTGCCATTGACGCCACTGGTGTCCCTCTCCCAGACGAGGCCCTCGAGGCCTCCAAGAAGGCCGATGCCGTTCTTCTAGGTGCCGTCGGTGGCCCCAAGTGGGGCACTGGCGACGTCAGACCAGAGCAGGGTCTGCTAAAGATCAGAAAGGAGCTCGGTCTGTACGCCAACCTCAGACCTTGCAACTTTGCCTCCGACTCTCTGCTGGACCTGTCTCCTCTAAAGCCAGAGTACGCGCGCGGCACCGACTTCACCGTCGTGAGAGAGCTCGTCGGCGGTATTTACTTCGGTAAGCGCAAGGAGGACACCGGTGACGGTGTCGCCTGGGACTCTGAGCAGTACTCTGTCCCAGAGGTCCAGCGTATCACCAGAATGGCCGCCTTCATGGCCCTGCAGCACAACCCTCCACTACCAATCTGGTCTCTTGACAAGGCCAACGTTCTTGCGTCCTCCAGACTGTGGAGAAAGACCGTCGAGGAGACCATCAAGAACGAGTTCCCAACCCTCTCCGTGCAGCACCAGCTGATCGACTCCGCCGCCATGATCCTCGTCAAGAACCCAACCAAGCTCAACGGTCTTGTTATCACCAGCAACATGTTCGGAGACATCATCTCCGACGAGGCCTCCGTCATCCCAGGTTCCCTTGGTCTGCTGCCTTCTGCCTCCCTTGCCTCCCTCCCAGACACCAACAAGGCCTTCGGTCTGTACGAGCCATGCCACGGTTCCGCCCCAGACCTGCCAAAGGGCAAGGTCAACCCTGTCGCCACAATCCTTTCCGTCGCCATGATGCTGAAGCTCTCCCTAGACATGGTTGAGGAGGGTATCGCCGTCGAGAAGGCCGTCAGAAAGGTCATCGACAACGGCATCAGAACCGCTGACCTCCGCGGTACCAACTCCACCACGGAGGTCGGTGACGCCATCGCTGCCGCCGTCAAGGAGTTCTTGTAAATCTAGGACACACGGGGGCACAGGGCGTCGCCAGCGCGAGTTCGCCGGTGCGCATGTTCATCTCCACACGATATATTTATATAACAGCGTATACTCCCGCAGTATCATCTACAATATTACGAATACGATAAATAAAACGAAACCATCGACGTTCGTGGAGGAAAGTCTCAGCGTGCTTTTCTGTTTTTTCTGTTTATTTACAATACCGTTTGATTAAATAAGATGCTCGTAACCATCGATTAGCAATAGAGGAAGGAATACATACGATTAGTGACCGGACCACTCAATAGAGTTCAGGTCAATGCCCTCCTGAACCATCTCCCACAGAGGCGAGAGCTCTCTTAGGAACTTCACACGCTCGGAGATGGCCTTGATGACATAGTCCACTTCGGCCTCGGTGGTGAATCTGCCGATACCGAATCTGATGGAGGAGTGTGCCAGGGCGTCATCCTTACCGAGAGCGTGCAGCACGTACGATGGCTCCAGGGATGCAGAGGTGCATGCAGACCCGGACGAGAGCGCGATGTCTCTCAGCGCCATCAGCAGGGACTCACCCTCGACGTAGGCAAAGGAGACGTTCACACATCCTGGGTAGCGGTGCAAGGCGGACCCGTTCAGGTTGGTGTGGTCGTTGGCGAGGAGGCCGTCGATCAGCTTCTTGGACAGTCTGTCGATGTGAGCCTTGTCGTTCTCGTACTCCTGCTTCATGATTCTGGCGGCCTCTCCGAAACCCGCGACGTTTGGAGGCGCCAAAGTACCGGATCTCAGACCTCTCTCCTGGCCACCGCCGGAAAGGAGGGGCTCGAGTCTCACTCTGGGTCTTCTTCTCACGTACAGTGCGCCGATACCCTTTGGTCCGTAGATCTTGTGACTTGAGACAGACAGCAGATCGATGTTCATCTCGTTGACGTCGATGGGGATCTTACCGTAAGCCTGGGCGGCGTCGGTGTGGAAGTACACCTTGTGCTTCTTGCAGATGGCGCCGATCTCCTTGAGCGGCTGGATGACACCGATCTCGTTGTTGACCGCCATGACGGACACGAGACAGGTGTCTGGTCTGATGGCGCCCTCGAGCTCCTTCAAGTCTATGAGACCGTTGGCGTCGACGTTGAGAAACGTGACCTCGAAGCCCTCGTTCATCATGGAGCGCGCGGCCTCGATGACACACTTGTGCTCGGTCTTGGTGGTGATGATGTGCTTCTTGGTGTTCTTGTAGAAGCGCGCGACGCCCTTGACGACCATGTTGTTGGACTCAGTGGCACCGGAGGTGAATATGATCTCCTTGGAGTTGGCGTGGATGACATCAGCGACGTACTCGCGCGCGGCCTCGACGGCCTTGTTGGTCTCCCAGCCGTAGGAGTGTGTGTTGGAGTGGGGGTTACCGTAGAGTCCCGTGTAGAACTTCAGCATCGTGTCGAGGACACGGGGGTCAGTGGGGGTGGTAGCCTGCATGTCCATGTAGATGGGCCTTGTACCGAAACCGGTGTTCTCACGGTATGCGTGGTTCAAAGCGGTGGTTCCTGAGGAGATCGCATCCGCAGTAACGTTGCTGCTGATGTTGCTGTTGGTGCGGATATCGGTCTGCTCCTTGTTAGCAGCCTGGACATCCGTGTGGGTCTCGATAGAGAGCCCCTCGTCGGTTTCAACGGCCTTGGCAACCGCAGCAGCGGAGGAAGCGTACTGTCTCCGCAAGGAGACGTTAGATCCCAGGGCAGAAACGGCCCGGGAACTCAGGGTAGCGGGGCGCATAGCTCCAGCAGAGCGCGCAAGTGTAAACCTAAGCATATTAGGCTATGTGTGATGTGTATATGTTGCGAAACGTGGGAACACAGCGAATAATCTGTGTGTTGGACGATATTTATACTAGAAAAGGGTACCAAATAGCAATCCTATGGCAGATCTAGCGATAGCAACTTAGCAATATCCTCAAACCACTACAAACAACAACAAGAGAACAAAAGAACATCGACAAAACACCAACCACATCCTTCATATACGCCATCACGGCTGATTTGTAATGCCCAGTGACTGATTGATAGGATACAATACTGCGCAGCCTGCGAAGGGCGATGCTCGCGCGCTCATTTGCCGTGGGCGGCCAAAAAAGGGTGCGGTCACGTGCGGTGACGTGGTGCGTGGGTTTGTTACACATGTGATATATAAGGTGTATATTAGGCAGGGCTGGGTAGTGAGCTTCGTTGTGAAGAGAGTAGTAAGCAGAGATAAGGCGTTGTTACTCACACTGAGTATTTGGGGTTGTATTTGTATTGTCTCAAAGTGTGGATGGCTAGTTCTGTTTCCTACATCTAGAATACCTATAACACAACCGGTTACATCGGTTGTAAATATTTTCTCTTCTATCTAACGTATTACTCTCTTTATTATGTGGAGCTCACAAATCAGCCTGTATTTTATATAACCTATATTTATCAATTTTATGCATGTTTTATTATTAGGGGTCCCGAATATCACGCGAACAGACGTCCCGCACCTGATTTCCGAATAAGGAAATCAGAAATGACGCCACTTTAGGATGTCGTCGTCGACGTCAGTACTTAAGATGCGAATACGCCACCATAGGTGTGGTATGCCTTGTAATATAATATATTTATATAGAAGAAACCAGAAAACTCTTTTAATAATAATTATAGCCCAATGCTTGATCAATATCGCGTAGCGCTCTAATACCTTTAAAGTACTCATTAATATTCCGGACAAAACAATACAAAGATATACCTTTTTTAAATCCTTTTAACATTAACTTAGTATCAACTATGACTGCAGTAACCAACAGAGTCGAGAAACCTTTATCCGGCGCCACGTCCATCGCAAGACGGTTTAGGAGGGAGTATAAGCGCCCAAGGCGATTGGCAGTCCCGCCCCCTGGCGTGACCTCACTTAGACACCCCTCAGCCTAGATTAATACTGGACACCGGAGCCGAAGCAAACTTCACGTTTGGCCCCATGTGGGACCAGCAGGCGGAATGCCAGATCGACCGAATTCAGATCACTAAACGGGCACGGCGATCATGCAAACCCATAATGGTATCACCCGCCTTTGGTATCTCCAACCTGATCAACGAGCAGATACAGCTGGAGTTACGATTTACTAGCTCCGCGGTCATCACCCCGTGGTTTTACCTTCTTCCCCAGCGCAAATCTGGAGCTTTCTTAGGTAAGCCGCTTCTGCGCTCGATGAAATTCCAGCTCCACGAGACAAACGACTCCCTTACCATCAAGGGTGAAACGGTAGATCTCCCCCATACTCAACGGATTGTGCGGCAGGAGACCAATTTACTACTGGTTCAGATGACGGATCCACTGGAAGCTCTCAAGAAGGATTTCCCCGAACTCTTTTCGGCAACTTTCAACATGAAAGTCAAGCACGAATATAAAGCCCGAGTTACCCTTCATGGTTTTCAACACAACAAACCCAGGGCCCGATTCAGCACTGGAGACAAGTGTGCAGCTATTGAAGTGTACGTCAAACAGTCGCTAGAGAACGGGCTGCTTGAGCCGATCGCTTCCAACGAACTTGTCGCATTAAGTCCAGTCTTCCCGATTCGACAGAGTGCTGACAAAATTCGAGTGGTCACGGACCTACGCGAGGTAAATCGCTCCCTGCAGTACACACCTCGGCCCATCCCTACGACACAGTCGATTCTGTCGGATTTATCGAAGAAACGCATATTTTCGGCCATCGACATCCGTAAGGCCTACCAGCAGATACCGCTGGAAGGTGACGCTCTGGGTATCATCACTGAGTTTGGTAGTTTCAAGTTCAACCGGTTGCCGAACGGACTTGCCTCGGCCCCGTATTAGTGGGGTGAGTTCCTGCAATCTATCCTCGCGAAACTACCCAAGCACCCGGGTACGGTCGTCCACTACTACTATGATGATATCATCATAGAGTCCGAAGACACCCCGGCCCACCGAAAAGTCCTACACGAGCTTTTCAAATTGCTCGTGGAATATGGATTATCGATATTTTTTGTATTGTTTTGTCCGGAATATTAATGAGCACTTTAAAGGTATTAGAGCTTAACGCGATATTTATCAAGCGGTGGGCCGTAAGTATTATTAAAGAATTCACTGAATTAATATATCTAGTGTACATTATATTACAAGGCATATGACACCTATGGTGGAAAATTCGCGTCTTGAATATTGACGTCGACGACGACACCTTAAAGTGGCGCCATTTCTGGTTTCCTTATTCGGCAACAGCGTGCGCGACGTCTGTTCGCGTGATATTCCGGTAACACCCGAATAATACAATGCGTATTACATATTGATGAGATGCGTGGGTTCTGATGTCGTCTTCCACGATGCAATGGGCGGTTATTACCTACAGGTGTATTACATTATATGCTTGAGTTCTATTATCTTTAGTCACGAGAATTATGACCTCGAAGTGACGATGACGTTCTTGCCGACCTTCCGCCTGCGCGCGTACTTCATCACAAAAGAGTCTATCTTGAGGTGTTTCGTGTTGAGGTCGGCGATGAACGGCTCCAGGTCCTGCATGTCCCAGGAGCTCTGTAGCTTGAACAAGGTGCGGAAGCGCTCCTTGGCGTCTCCTGGGAGGGCATCCCTAGAGATATACTGCAGTTGTTCCGCTTGCGGGTGGAAGAAGTGGCCCCGCAGCATGTTCGTGTCGATATCGCACGTGAGGAATGGAGGAAAAGTCGATTTCCACTGTAGCATGAACTCGTCCACTGGGACACTTGTCTTGGCCGCGTACTTCTTGAGTGCGAACACACCGTACCACGTGGCCAGCGTCGTGCGGTTCAGCGACCACAGTTTCGGTGACTGCCCGGGCTCGCTTGTGACCTTGCCAAACCTATTCAGCACGGTCTCCACCACGGACTCAGAGTAGGGGTTAAATGTTTCGTCCATGTCCTTGCTGACAGCAGTGTATGCACCGTCCAGTGCAATCGCATCGAGGTCCATGGACTCAGCGAGCACACTCATTAGCGTCACATGCAACGCCTTGTGTAGGAAAGTAGCGCTCAGGAGACACGCTTGGCCAGCAACCATGCACCCTGCAAGTCTGTGCCATTGATCAAGTGCTTCCTTCCGGGAGGTGGGAGAGTTGTTGACCAAATCCTCAAACGTGAGCGCCGGCTTGTCACCTTCTTGAGCCTGGAAGTTAGGCCCACCATTGTACACCGGAACGTTGTCCAGACTCAACTGACCCTCGGTCTTAATGGTCTCGTACTCGTACGTCGTGCGGGCATAGCCTGTGTAGTCGCTTATGGGAGGTGGCAGGCCGAAACACGCACTAGGGTCCAGGACGCGTTCCGTGTCAACCACATCTTCGCGCATCAGCATCGACAGGTTGGAGTGGTCCTTCTGGCGGACAACCCACGTCTTGTCGGACGAGCACAGCACCACATGCGACCCTTCCTTGTCCAGGGATTTGAATTGTAGCCTACTATCGGATTCCTTGTCGCGTAACTCCGCCAGCAGCTCGTCGTTCAGCTCGACCAGCTTATACGTCCCGCTGCTCTGCGCGAGACCCAGTTCCGAGTGCAGATTCACAGACATTGGTAGTATCAGTCGATTGTATCACTAAATGGATGCACCAGCACAACTCTACCCTGGCTCTTCTGTAACCAGCAAACGTGCCTCTATTGTTCGTGTTGTGCTGGTCCACTGTTAAAGCCTCAATGGCCTGAAAAAATAGTTACTGCTTCGGGAAATTTAAACAACACTGGTAAACAAAGCGGCTCGGTATCTTGATCTGTTTATAACTGAGGGCATCATCTCTGGCTGACACACCACGCGTAACAGAGGGTAAACAGTTCATCCAGATCATTCGGTAGTTGCACCGCCGTATTTGATTAACTATTTTGCCTCTCAGTGCTATATTTTCTTCATACTACAGTTTGAAAGCTCTGCAAGTTGGCCAAAAATACATCAACAGACCACACATTCGCTGATTAATCCGGTGTGTCTGTCCATTATAAGTACCAGTATCGCTCCCAACTGTCTTCAACTATACCCATAATGGTGACCCAGGACGTCGAAGTGGTTGCCAACGACTTCTCGTCGCTCTACTCCCACGATTCCATAACCGTGGAGAAGCACATCGATCAGATCATCCACACTACAGAAGTGGAGGCATCGCCAGCGGAGCCACCTTCGGATGACAACCAAATAGTCATGTTCAACAACCTTCTGGATGCGCTGCAATCAAATCCACTCAAGAGAAACATACTGACGGCTGCCGAGAAAGAACGCTGGACACAAGCCGCGTTCGACGAGTCCGTTATCTTAACCAACACGGATAAGCTTTTCTACGGTAAGTTCTTGATTTGCATTCACAAGAACGGTGCTAAGAAGGAAGAGTCTACTTACCGTTGCCTGATATTCGATGACTTTGGTCTCACCACCATCGAGAAATTGAACATATCGAGCGGTTCCCCATACCAAAGTGCGATCAACGCGCTCAGTGCAAAGGACCAAAAGTCGGATATTAAAAAGTGCACTGCTGTTGCCTTAATGCAAAGATTCGCCACGTTGTCAGAACCACAATTAAAGAAACTACAAGAACTCCGTCCTGCCTCAAAAGTTGAAGAGTACAATAACGCATATGCGGCCGAGCTCGCAAGCGGGTGTACAGAGGTTGCGGATATTACACCACATGTGCTTGGCGAACGAATCCTTTCTCAAGGATACCTCGGGAGCCATATTGTCAGATCTACACTCCTGGATGTTATTTACCAGAGCAGTGAAAACACAATCGAACTGAACAACCGTTTGGTGTTCCACCTCGGCGAACAATTGGAACAGCTATTTAACCCTATCACCGAATACTCCCCCGAACAAACTGAATATGGCTACAAAATACCAGAAGGCGATTTCCCCACAGAGGATGACACATCTCTGATCAAGGCTGTTTGCAATGAACTGTTGGAGGTGCAGTCTAACTTCACCTTTACGCTGGTGGAGTTTCTCCAAAAGTTCCTAATCCCACTTAGAGTTAAGGTCTTGAACAATGACGTTGAGGGTTTATCCACAGTAAAATTGAACAGATTATTCCCACCAACAATCGACGAGGTGACGCGGATTAACTGTATATTCCTGGATTCCTTGAAATCGGCTACTCCATTCGGATCATTCGAAGTTTTGTCTGCCTGTAATATCACGATACCATACTTCTACAAGGCATACACAAGACATGAGGCAGCAACGAAGAACTTTAGTAAGGATATCAAGCTCTTTTTGAGGAATTTCTCGGATGTTATTCCTCTAGAGGATGTTTACTCAGAGATGAAACTTGAAAGTATCATCAGAGGACCACAAGAGAAGATCCTGAAATTGAAGCTCATCATAGAGAGGCTGTACAAGAAGAAGGTGTGGTCTGCCAAGAACAGTAAAAAGGCTGAAGAATATTACTCCAATGTGATTGATGTCATCGATTCTTTCGGACATTTAGAAGCCCCGATGAGTTCATACAGTACAAGAGTCTTTACCCCTTCGGGAAAAATTTTGACTGAGTTGGCAAAGGGTTGGCCGATTGAACTACAATACAAATGGTTAAAGAGGCGTATCGTGGGAGTGTTTGATATTATCAATCTTAACGAACCTTCAAAAAGAAAACTACTGGTCATTTTCAGTGACTATGTAGTATTCCTAAATATCATGGACTACAAAAAGTACTACACGACAGATGAACACAACAACAAGCCTCTGATTTCTGACATTTTGATGAACTCCTTGATAAACGAACAACCTCTCCCACCAAAGATTCCAAAGTTACAAGTTGAGTACTATAGTTATATCAAGGACATTCATACATCTGTCACTGACGAGAACATAATACGATTTGACTCAATTTGTAAAGAGGATGATGTTCCATTTTCTGTAATTTGCAAACTGACCCTGAAGAACAAGAACGCTAATGAAGTAGCAGATTTGATAACCAAAGCCAAGATTTTGGAAAAGGATACTGCTTTCCATCTGTTTAAGTACCAGAATGAAAATATGGTTCTTTACTTTACCGCACATGAACTAGAGGCTTATACTGGAGAGAGAATAAAATCCAAGTTTGCTTTGTTTCTAAACATAAAGCCCTCAGAGGACATTCTAATCGAGAACGAACTACATTCGGCTGCCTTTGTTAAATTTGTTAATCCAGATCAAAATAACACAGTTGAACTAGATCTGATATCGCGTAACAGTAACCAGAAATACGATACCCTGACAATCGAAGCAGATGACCTAGTTCCTACATTACTTAACCTGTTATCGAAAGAAATTCCATTGTGCTATTCTTCTATATCGTCTGATGATGCTATTCCACTAACAGCCATTAACGGTATCATAACAACCAAACTGATGGGAGAATCAAACCCTGAGACATCATCCTCGTCGAGAAAACCTACTCCGAACATATCCAACGATCTCAACGAGGAGACTAAAAAATCATATGGCACCATTACAACATTCAGAAGTGATGTTAGTGATTTGGTCAATGTACCTGTAAATGATCAAGCTGCTTCTCCTGATAAGGAGAATATTACTTCTACGAAGCCCGTTGTTACTAAGACTAGTGAAGTAAAAAGTGTTCCAAAGAAAGTTTCCCCCCAACCACGTCAACAAGAATCTCCCAAGAAAAAGAAGATTACAAAGAAAACAGTTGCCAAGGAGGAGAAACATCCTCAGAAAAAGAAACGGAATGGATTCTTTGGTGCTATCAAGAATGTCTTCTCCAGCGGCAATAATGGTAATAAATCCAAAAAGACAATCAGTAACCCGATTTTGGTAAAACCTAAGAAACAAACAAAACCGAAGTCTGAGAAGATCAAGAACAAGCCTCTTCCAAATAGCCCAGTTAAGACCAAGAATGAGTCAAAGGAAAAATCTAAACCTGATTCCCCTGTGAATAAAACTCGTATTGAAGAACCGCAGCCGGAGAAGACTGAAGTTAACATAAATCAAAGGATTAGTTCAGTCATCCACAATATTGGATTCAACAAGTCAGGTAACCAGAGTGACAAGGGAGATGGTAATGAAAAGATAGCTGATAAGGAGGAGTCACATAAAGACCAAGACCCTACAACACCAATCGAGTTGCCAGTCGGAAAGGATACTGACAACCATTTGTCGGAGACAGCTGCCAACACCAATAAATCAAGCGTTGAAGTCAATCCACCTTCTCCTGTTTCAATCAAGCTGGAGCAGAATGATAAATTACAACAACTAGAAGAAAGTCTGAACGCGAAAGTTGACCAGGTCAACGTTGGTGATGATACAGAAGAGAGGCTTGCTCATCCAATAGGACATCAAGGCCAGCTCTTTGATGATGATCTCTTTGGTGATTTTTCTCCAGATGATGTTAAGAAAAGTAAAAAGATAACCTCTCAAGAAAATGACACTATGTCAAAAGAAAGGGATGTTCCTTCGACTGATGCACAATCGAAGCTGTCGACGGATCAGATTGTTCCTCCTCCTAATGAGAGTGCTCAGAAATCTCCACTAGAGGAGAATATTCCTTCTGCTATTTCGATTGACCATGATGATAAGAATACAGAGAATGAAATAGAGCCATCGCCAATGAAGAAAAAGACTCCTATTTTCCCTGAAATAGCCAAGGTTGAGCCACCTAAATCACAGATAAAGTTCCAAAAATCGCCTTCTTTTATTGAACTATTCCGTGATATGCGCACTGTTCTTGATGACACTGACGCCAAATACAATTGGAAGAGTTTATCTAGTGAAGTGTCGTTAAATGAGAAATACCTGGTCAACAATGGTGCCACTGAGGAACACAATACTCTAGAGCCAATTACAGAACAATCACAGAGTTTGCCTCGTCCTACTTCCCCTGCAATGAAGTTTCAGACGAACACCAGCGCATCGCCTACTAGACAATCGCCAGTAAGGAGTGAGGGCTCTCCATTCCGCGCTCTAGCTCACCATAAGATTTCTGAGATATCCTCTAGTCCGGTAAGACAGCAGCCTACTGCTAATATAAATATTCCTGTTCTCTCTAATAACCAGTCAGAGTTTACGGCATCTCCTACATTCCAATCTCCTCAGAAGGGTAGCCCACATGATGTTCCATATGTTTCCTCGAGGACCCCTTCACCTACGAGACCTGGCGCTATATTCAAAGTAATTAGCACATCACCTAGTAAATTTGCGAATAAGATGGCAGAAGATTCGATGAATGATGTTACTAATCGCGTTAATGAGCAAAGGAGAATTGTCAATAAGAGTTCTATGGGACTTGGTCTTTCTAGTGCCTCCACTGCTGGAGTAAGAGCAGATGGTACTTTCCAGGCAGACGATAAAAATGCTTACTCTGATTTCACCTTTGCGTCGATTAACAACGATACCAATAATCGTCTCGTTAAACTTCAAGTTAATTCCAAGGAGGAGCTCGCTGATGAAACATATCATACTCCGCTGGAAGAACCTTCGGAGACATTTTCTGAAGGTATGTTTGAGAAGTTTGGTAGTCCATCTTCGTCAACAATGAAGCTGTCTCAAAAGGCTGTCTCCCCTCAACAGAAAACCCAGATTCCAGCTAGTAATAACACCAATATTCACCAGGATACAACTGAGGAGGACGATGATGGAAATATCTTGGATGACCTTGAGTTTAGTTCATTCGATATGACATTTGGAACGACCAATGGATCTAGTAACACTCAATCCCCAGTTGCATCGGATAAAAAGGAGCAAGGTAATATCATGCACGGTTTGAGGTACTCCCATATTCCGAAGATGGATCCTCCTGTCATGTATCGGTACACCAGGGACTCGGCAGTTGACAACAAGAGCAGTCCGAACACCGCAAGATCCAATGTGGTGTCTTCCAACCGCACTACTTCTACTGATGACGATCCATTCTGGATTTCGCCAAGTAAGCTAGACTTTACGTCTGTCGCAAACTCTGCAAAGAAGAACGTGAACAATCAGCGGACCTTGGACAATTACGCGAAACAAGAGGTAGCAAAGAAGGAGTCGCCAACTCAGCAGAAGATGAAGACCCATCCTACTGAATCTACGTTAAGTCACGACATGTCGTTTGCCTTCCTGGGGAACTTGGTAGAACTGACCAGCACCGATGACGGAAATGAACGCTCAAAGATGTACGCTGGAGATAAACCCACACGTCTTCACTTCAACTGAAGGAAGCTCAAAAAAATATTATATTAGATATATATATGTAAGTACAGAACAATAAAGAAAAAATAGTTGATGTAATCAAATAACAGAGAAACCTGGATACTTCTGAAAAAGCCAGTGTTGTTGCACGTTCAACGATCTCGCTGATTGATTTAGTTTTAATAATAATATTATTAGTGTAATGCTACATTGAGTATCGTTATAGAGAACGTGCCTGATTCTTTCAGAACTAAGTCACGTCTAGATTGCTACTTCTTCTTTCGGTTTATTTTAATTAGCAGTGGCGCGCTGACCGTACGACACGCTCAGGTCGTTGCCACCATAGTTGTAGTTGTTAAGCTTGCTGACGCACAGGTCTGCGGATGCTATGTCGTCGTAGTCGACGACAGCCTCGCTTGTTGGCAGTCCGTTAGCGTCAAACTTGAGCTCTGCCCTGTTGACTCTCCCCAAACTCTCGAACAGCTCGTATAGATCGTTAGCGGACGTAGATACAGGAAGGTTGCTGCAGAACACGAGGCTGCCTCTCTCTCCGTTTGGCGTAACTCCCTCGATAAAGTGCGCGGCGGATCCGTAGCCGTCGTCTGCCCTTGAGTCGCCCATGGAAGAGGCGGACTGTGGAGGCATGGACATGTCGGCTGGGTTGTCGTCGTAGCGTATTGTCTCGCGGGCGTCCTGGAAGGACCCGCGACGGCCGCGGCCACGGTCTGCGCCCGCAGTCTGTGGGTTAGATCTGCCCTCTCTGACCTCCAGCACTCTCCCCTCTAGATTGAATCCGTTGAACATGTCAATGGCCCTACGCATCTCCGCCTCGGTGGAGTAGAACACCATACCGAAACCGCGGGAGTAACCCTGGTAGTCCAGCTCAATGTCGGCCCTGCGAACATCACCTGCCCGTCTGAACAGGTCCTTCAGGTCCTGCCATGAGAAGGAGTAAGGTAGGTTCAGTATGAAGGCCTCGAAAGTGGCCGGAGGAGGAGCCTGGCGGTCGCGCTCGTCGTAGAACTGGTTGGACTGGACCCTGTCGAGCATCGAGTTGGATGCTGGAGCGGGCGCGCGCTGCTTTGGCTCTGGAGGAGGACGGTCTTGCTTGACGAAGATGGTGCGGCCCATGAACTCCACGTCGTTGAAGCGGCGGATTGCCTCGTCGACTGCCGCAGCAGTGGAAAACTCGACGGTTCCCATGCCTCTGTGGCGGCCCCTCCGCCTGATAATCTCGGCAGAGACGATCTCGCCCACCGGCTGGAAGAACTCGCGGAGCTGCTCGTCGGTGGTGTCAAAGGACAGGTTTCCGACGAAAACGGTGTTTTCGAAGTTCCTGTTGGGGTCGTTGCCAGTGGTCCGGCGGGAGCCCTCGTCGCGCATAGGACCCTCCTCCCTGCGGAAGTCGTCGGCGTAGTCATCCCCGGCTGGACCGTAGTCAATCCCCCGGTTGCGGCCGCGGCCGCCGCGGCGGCCCCGCCTTCTTCCGCCCCTTCTCCCGCGTCTGTGGCCGGATCCAAACTCCCCCTGTGCATCGTACATCGCACCGCCGTCCCTGCCAGGTGCATACCCGTCGTCATCGCCCATAGAGCGGCGCGAGGGAGACCGGGACCTGCTGCGTTGGTCGCCACCGTTGTATCCGAGTGCCTGGTCCATTGTTTACTGCTGAATTGAGTGTGTGTGGTTGCACCAATGGATAAACTAACGAAATAACCCCCAGACAGAAGAATACCGCTCTTCAACACCCTTGTGGCCCTCCTAGTCGCCGTCCAGGGCTCTTTGGAACTGTTCTTGCAGTGTGTTTCCTCTGT
Source organism: Maudiozyma humilis (assembly GCA_037102785.1). Taxonomy (NCBI): domain Eukaryota; kingdom Fungi; phylum Ascomycota; class Saccharomycetes; order Saccharomycetales; family Saccharomycetaceae; genus Maudiozyma; species Maudiozyma humilis. The sequence goes on along the minus strand of BTGD01000008.1, from coordinate 882,381 downwards.
CAAAGTGGCAAATCGCGAATTCGAAACACGCGAAAATTTGCCATCCACCTCGTATCGAGTGATGTTGATGATGGATACAGTGGACGTGACGGTTATGAGCAGCTGCACCGCCGTTACTTGCTGGCCGGGGTCGCTGATGCCATCGGGAAGGGCAGGACGAGTCTGCGGGGCACCTCTGTCTCCTTGTCGACCTCCTCCTCGCCGTCGAAGCGCAGGCGGCAGGTCCCGTCGCGCTTGTTTCCGCTGACCTCGGCCGGGTAGAAGGTCGTGGTCTCTGGGTAGCGCGCCAGGACCTTGGTTCCCGTCGGGTAGTTCATGGTCTTGGTGCGGGAGGCCGCAGCGTCCGGCGTAGGGATCAGCAGCAGCTCCTTCCAGCTGCACTTGAACACCTTGCCGGTGTTCCCGAGCTCGTCGGGCTCCGGGTCGCGTACCTCGAACCGGATGCCGTCGTTAGAGACCTTGATCACCTCACACTGGAACCACTCGCCATCGCCGCCCTTGCGCGGCTTGTAAGCGACCTCGGAGCCGACGATGATCGGGTCCGGCGCGTTGTACTGGCTCAGCCAGTACTGTCTTCCTAGCGGACCGGAGTAGTCGCTGGAAGAGTTGCTGGCAGAGGGAGCTTTGCCGGAGTGAGCTGCGCCAGATGCCTTCTCGGCCTTCTCTGCAGCTGCCGCCTCCGCTTTCTGCTGCTCGTCGATGATCGACGAGAGATTGTCTTGCGTCTTCTCCAGGAGCGCCTTCGCACGGTTCAGGTTCTCCAGGTGTTCCTGGAACTTTGCCAGGTACGACTGCAGCTGCTCCTCCGGCAGCGAGTCGAAGTTCATCCGCTTTTCCATCACGTCGTCGTCAAACGGGATCGCCTCGTTCGTGTTGTACATCTCCTGCAGCGAGGACACAACAATGTTCCATCTGTTTTCCACCATGCTGATAGTGTGAGTGTATTGTTTGTGTGTTGATTGTGTGTGTGTTGCAGTGAGTACTGGTGTGAGGATCTCTGCCCTTCCATCCTTCTTAAGTGGTGATGACCGTCGCTTTGGAGGGTCGCCCGTTTGTTTGTTGGCAGCGGCGCGACGGCGACGCCGAAATGACAGCGACAGGCGACGCTGGAGGTGTGCTGGAGGGGAATGGCAGAGGCGGTGGGAGGGGTGGTATGGGTCTTATTGAAATGTTGCGTGAGTCTGGTTCAATTTTTGTCGGAGTCTTGGAAATTACGGAGAACTGGCGTTAATTGGGTGTGTATAGATGAAATTGAATAAATAATGATAATAGACAGGGGAGTGGACAGGAGAGTTGACCGGGCTGTTTATAAAACGTGTGAACGCAAAAGCGTATTGGTAATGTGAGTGCTAACGACTTTCGGATTTTCCCTTCCCCATTTTTAGGAATTAATGCTTATAATGATAAATAAACATGTGTTTAGAATTTTCCCGGAAGAGGTGAGCATTATGGTAAAAACGCCGATAATGTGAGATGAAGCTGTATGTCGTATTTACTACAGGTATTTAAATTCCTGTTTAATCGTTGATAGAAACCTGAAAAGCCAGACTTTGATGGAAGTTTTAGACCGAAGAATATCTTCCACCGCCCCTTTTTCAGATGAACAACATCGCAATTATGAACCTTGTCACTGAAACATCTACAATCAAGATACTTCTCGCAATGCATTTAGTATTGGAAGGTATTCACCGACAATTTTGGGTGAAAAGAAAACGTTTCGACCTCTAAAATTACCTCACTACAACTCATGAATTAAGTTAGTGACATTCATTGTAGAGACACCCATAACTAACACACACCCTCCCATCACCTTTTTGCATTCCACCTCCAGCTCTGTAACAAATTTCACCATCTTCTAAGCGGACTGTCGTAACATCTTAATCCCTCTTAGTGATGTCAATGCATCAGCGATTTGGTAACCTGTAAAAGACCTTTAAGTTCACCTCCTTCATCAACACTTAGCTTAGCTCTGTTCCATACTCAAATACCTACCACATATAGTTTCGTAACCTTACCAGTCAGTTCAGAGCACTTCCTAAAGCATTACACTTTTCAAGGACCATTTCTGTTCTCCATACCACTCTCTCTTAGTGTAAAATTTCCATCAAATAATAGGGCGTGTGGTCTAGTGGTATGATTCCCGCTTTGGGTTTACTCAAATATGCGGGAGGCCCTGGGTTCAATTCCCAGTATGCCCCTTTTTTTTGCTGTGCTTTCCAGTATCACGTGATCAAGAGATGTGGAACCGTATTGTATTGCACAACGGTATACACACATTCCTTCAATTGCAATGGGTCAACACGTAGATGTATATATGTTATTTTTGTAGTAATTTCATTTTGTACATGTTCGTTGGGCGGAGCACTTTCGTTCGCAATAGATTAGCCCGGTGGGAGCTGGGAGATGTCGACGATCTCGCTGATCAGAGTGTCCTGGTCCTCCTCGGCCTCCTCGTGGGATGTCTTGAGGGGAGTTCTTGGCAGGGCCATCATGCCGCTTCTGGTGCACTCTAGCACGCCAAATGGTTCCAGCAGCTTGATGAACGCGGAGACCCTGGTGGGCTTGGCGGCGAGCTCGACGATGCAGTTGGTCTCTGAGATGTCGACGACCTTGCCGCCGAAGTTGCGGGCGAGATTCTGGATGTCGGCGAGGTGCTGGTGCTTGAGCCTGTGGACCTCGGAGGGCAGCAGGTTTGAAGGGTGGTACTTCTGCTCCCTGATCTTCTTGATGGTCTCCGCGTTGGCGTCGTCGTGGTGGTGGTTGAGCAGGAGGTCCTGGAAGTACTCGGAGCCGAGCAAAGAGATACGGGCGAGGACGAGCTCGCGCTTGACCATCATGGAGTTGGTGTAGTTGAGCACGGCGTAGACTGGGACGAGGTCCTCGATCTGCCTGCGGGCCTGCTCGATGATGCTGTCCTGGCCCTGGAGCACAATGGTCATGCGGCTGAGGTCCTTGACCTCGGTGTTGCAGACGACGAGGGAGTCGATGTTGAACCCACGGGCCGCCAGGGTCCCGGAGATGCGGGAGAGCACGCCGGGCTCGTTCTGCACGAGACAGTTCAGCACGTGCTGGTGCTTGGGCTGCCTGGAGGGCGTGGGGGTGTCGTAGAGGATGGAGGACACGGCGGTGTTGGCGTCCCAGACGGGCGTCTCGACGGTGGGGAGAGGGGGGCGCTTGGCGTGTCTGTGCAGCTGCTTGTACGCCATGGCGCTGGTGGACGAGGAGCTGAAGCGGGCGCCGGCCGAGCGTCTCAGGGCGGTTCTCAGCATGGCAAGGTGTGGGGAAAGCGTTGAAATACTCTCTAACCAAAATACACAGATTAATTAAACGCGAGAAAGTAATGGGTGAGCGGGGCAATATCAATGATATGTGTATATATATGTGACTGCGGGAATGGGAATAGGAATGGCCCAGGCCCGCAGACCCAAAGCCGCGGGCCGGGACAAAAAGCGCGAACGGACGGCGCCGGGCCGCTGTGCGCTGTGCGCCGCTGTGCGCCGCTGCCGTGGGCGGTGAGTCACACCGCGGGCGAGCGGGCGGGCGGCGCCGGTAGCGCTGGGCGGGGAGCGCTGGGGGGAGGGAAACTTCCCCTAGGCGGAGACTGAAGCCCGCGCGAGGGTATCGCGCACCTGGAACTGGCGCGTGGCGAGGAGGCGCGTCTGGCGGACGAACTGGTCGACGGGGAGGGCGCCGCCGTCGAGCAGGCGGCTGCAGAGCTGCACGGCGTCGCTGAGCGCGGCGTCCAGGGAGACGAGCGCGTAGAGCGTGTCGTTGGCGGTGCCCAGGACGGTGGCCGGGGAGGGCGTGGAGTCTCCCCTTAGGCGCTCCTGCTCGAAGCGCTCGAGGGCGGCGAGGGCTGCTGTGAGCTGGGCGCGCTGCTGGCGGGCCTGCTCGGCGGTGTGGCGCACGCCCGCCTGCTGGTGCGCCAGGTTCGCGCGGAACTGGTTTGCCACATCCGTGTAGCGCTGTGTGTTCGCGGTGTCCTCGGCGGCTAGGCGGGCTGCGTCCTCGGTGGAGAGAGTGGAGAGCGTGGTGTGGAGGTCTGCTAGGAGGGCCGTGTGCGCCGCGTCTGGGGCCGCGTCCAGGGACAGCAGGTCCGGTGCGGGCGAGGCGCTGGTGGTGGGGGCTGTTGCAGGGGATGCTCTGGCAATTGGTTGGGGTGGGCGGACCGGCAGTGGCATAGGGGGGCGTTCTCCCGTGGGCTTGGGCGGCAGTGGAGGTGCCGTAGTTTCGAGCGTTGGGGTGGGGGAGGTTACCCCTCCCCTCCCACTGCCCATGGGCTGGGCGGCAACAGGCGCGAGCAGGCCCGGCGCCAGCTGCTCCACCGCCGCCACCACCTGGGCGATGTTGCACCGCTCAGGGTCCCACGGTCCCTGCTGCCAGTGCACCTCGCCATCCCCCGCCACGGTGTCGCTCGGCAGCAGCCGCCTGCGGGGTGTCCCCGCGGTCCCCTGTGCCACCGCCTCCAGGTCCACGTAGACCGTGGGCGGCTGGCGCGGGTAGGCCGCGGGCACCCACAGCTGCACGGGGACGCCGCCCAGCTCGCCCCACAGGCAGAGGAGCAGCTGCGACGTGCCCGCCGCGGCGGTGTGCACGCGCGTCCTGGGGCGCAGGCTGCGCCAGTGTGTGAGTGCCACCATCGTGTCGTGGAAGGTCGCGCGCGGGTCCGCCGTGTACAGCGGCTGGATCACGTCGAACAGCCAGCGCACCACGCTGTCGGGTATGGGAGGGGGCGGCGTGTCCGTTCCTGCTGGGGGCTGCGTGTGTGGTTGTGATGACGGGGGTGCCCGCGTTACTGGGGCTACCGGGAGCCGGGCGGGTTTGGCAGGTGGGGCTGGGGGGTGTCCGTTCATTGTGGTGGTGTGGCAATGCGGTAGTGGCGGTGTGGTGGTGCGCGTTGTGCGTTGTGCGTTCTGATCAGCGCCGTTCCTTTGTGCTGTGGCGTTTGTCGGCTCGGAAAGGGATGCCGCGGGCTGGGTCGGCGGTCGAGTGGTAGTCGGCGCTTAGCAATTCGAGGGGGCTGGTGCTATTGCAAAGCAGACAGACACTAGGTGAGTTGGCCTGTATAATGCGTTTTGGCACGTGCAGGTATAATGCGCTTGGGCGAGTGTAATGTGTCTAACGCGCACCAGTACGCACGTGTTTGACTTACGCCAGTGCAAACGTGCCTTGATTGTATAAGAAATATGTAGAAACAAGAGGGGTAGTACTGTGACGTGTGCAGAAACAACAGCATGCTCCTCTCACGATTACATAATTTTACGATAGCACAACTTTTTATATTTTGTAGGCTGTGGTGGACTGACGCGGTTACATTTCAACCGCTCATGTAAACAAAAAACCAAAAGTGATAAATTTACGAACCCCCCAAAGCATTCATGCTCTCTTCAAGAAAGTCAGAGCCCCATCCCACTTCGCTTATATGCCCTATCCCATCGCCATATACGCCACGCCACACCCGTCACTATGTATCTCAGCCTCCCCTGCCCTGCGTCACGTGCCGCGCAGAAATTTCGCGCGCTGTCAACTTGCAGCACCAGTTTCGGCTGCAACACGCCGGCTGCTCAATTATATATACGCAGCGCGGCTGGCAGCGTGTACGCTCATCTGCTTCAGAGACCCACACAACCACACACATCCATCCCCTGCACTATGAGTTTGTACGTATACCCGTTTGCACAGCGTCTTGCTGTTTTTCCCCTCCCCACACACTATACTAACATACCACAGCTACACCGTCGTCGGCGTCCTCATCGTTGTCGCCATCTCCTCCTACGCCTTCTGGATCCTCGCTCCAAAGGAGAACAGAACGTATGTATAAGAGTTGCATTATTCCCTCGCGCATCCAAGCCGTCCTTACTAACAACACCGCCGTGAACGTGTATCCCCACGCCTCATCGCCCCGTCACCCAGAGTCTGGAGAAGCACCGTCATCCTTGCCCTCGCAATGATGTACCTGATGTGGGCCATCACATACCTGTGCCAGCTGCACCCGCTCGTGGAGCCCCGCCGCTCGGACATGCGTCCTGAGTAGTGCAGCGCTGCCCTTTCCCCTCCAAGCATATCAACCTATATACAGTCACCCATACTCACACATAATAATCAATAGTTATACACTCATACGTATTAGAGCAATAAGTATACACTCACACGTAATAAAACAATAGGTATACGTTCTAAGGTGTAAGTTTACACAAGAAACACAGCTACAGCGATATACAGATATGTAGCGCGCACCGCCGGAGCAGGGAACTCCCGAAGGGGTCCCGCCCCACCGCCGAGGCGGTAGAAGGCAGCGACATCGCACGGTCCACCGGTGGAAGCGGCCTGCGGTTGTATCAGTTTATGGTGCAGACCTGTCCATCAGATGGCTTTCTCTTCTCCACTATTAGAACCCGCCGCCCGTGGAGGTGTAGGGCGGTGCGGCGGGGCAGAAATCGGAGTGGCTCGGAATGGCGGAGCAGCGCCTTTCCACGTTCAGCTACACCCAGGGTGTACTTGCAACGTGCACATATCCTTATGTGTAGGGCGTTGTTCCGTCAAAGTCGCATATCCTCTTGAACCAGAGGAAATTGATATATTCCATACTTTTCACACACCCAGCCTTATATACGCCGGACGGGCACCGCTGTTTTTTGCGCGGGCGCGGGAGCGCGGCGGGCAAATCTGTTAGGGCTTCTACATGAAGAGGCTGGGGTTCCTGGGGCGCTTATATGGGTGTCAGCGCTCCTGTGCACGGAAGTAACGACTCTGTTGTGCTGAAAGTACCCCTGGATGTCGTACTTTTCGCCATACTTTGTGGCAAGTGCCACGGTGGGTTTGTTGCGCGGCTGCTGCGGCATCTGCTGGCGTCTGATCGCGGCTGTGGCGAGCGCCCTCCGGCAGCTCATCGGCGCGCTGGTGGTGATGCCGCTGGCAACAGCGGGACGAGTGTGGGTCGGCCTGTGTCTGCTACCTGTAAACATACCGCTGCGGCTGGTCCTCGGGGTTTCTGTGCAGGGGCTGGTGGCGCGCTCGCCGGACTTTCTCAACGCGTACGTGCTGCTCACGCTGTTGCAGTACTCCATTGTGCTGGCGCTGTTCGGGATCGTCCTGGGGAGCCTCGTGGGGTGTGTGATGGGGTATGTGCATTACTCCGCGCGCATTCCGGACGTGTACCTGGATGTCTCGGCACTCCTGGCGCAGATTAAGCGCCGGGTGCTGGGTGCCCCTGCGAGATGGGCCAATTGGCTCAGGGATACGGTGACGAGTGTGGTGAAGAGGGTTGTGGGAGCTTTGTCCCGTCGGGATAAGGACACCGCAGAGAAGAATGCCGATGAGACAGTGAGTGAGCGGACGCTGACCCCGGTCTCTGTGCATCGCAAGGTCACAATCGAGACACCGCCACGCACGCCTCCTCGCACTCCTCCACACACACCAACGCAAACAACACCACAAGACCGGGACTCGCCAGGAAACGAGGACACGACAGCCGACATGTCGGACCTGGAGATACTGTTTGACCGCTACGACACATTCACCTCGGATAGCGCGCTGCCGAGAACCGTGAGGACCGGTCAGACGACAATGCGCACTACAAGGACAAGCAGGCGCAAGCAGAGGCCGCATGAGGACAGCCCAGACGCATAGCTTGAGGTTAGCGGGATACACGCCGGCACTCGCTGCCGCTTCTCTATCGATATATAGCAACTTAATCATCCATTCACGACCAGTCACGTGCGGGCGTGCGTCTCCGCGTTCTGCTTCTATTTCCGGAGGGGGCTGAAGGGGAGGGCATCTGCAACAGCTGTTTCTCCTCTGGCATTGGCAACGTTCAACACAACACATAACGCCCACCCCACTTTATTCTAAACAGTAGATGGATGTATAGTGCCCTGACAACCGCCAAAACACCCCTATCGATAGTCCGCACTCCCTGGATAAGACACATCTCCAAGACCGCCGCGCTCTCCATGTCAACATCCACGTACTTTGACGCATTCCGGCAGAGACTCGTGCCGCTGAGCACGCGATTTTACCTTCAGAAGGGCGAGATCGAGGTGCTGCAGCTGCCTGCGCAGTTCTACTCCACTATGAAGGACAAGATCTCAACCGCGCAGCACAGAATCTTCTTTGCTTCGTTGTACCTCGGGAAATCTGAGCAGGAACTCATGAACTGCATAGACGACGCCATGGCGAAGACACCGTCGTTGCAGGTGTACTTTTTGCTCGATGGCTTGCGCGGAACAAGAGAGACCCCAAAGGCGAACTCATCTGCGTCGCTCCTGGCGAACCTCGTGGCAAAGTACGGCGACGACAGGATACATTGCCGATTGTACAGGACCCCGGCCTTCCATGGATGGAAGAAGAAGCTCATCCCCAAGAGATTCAATGAAGGACTGGGACTACAGCATATGAAAATATACGGTTTCGACAACGAGCTCATATTGTCCGGGGCTAACCTGTCTAATGATTACTTCACAAACAGACAGGACAGGTACTATGTGTTTAAATCTAAGGCTCTCACGGATTACTACTTCAAATTGCATCAACTCATTTCCTCGCTGAGCTTCAAAATCGAAGCCGTAAAGGATAGCATCAACCCGTTCGCAAATTACAATCTGACATGGCCAAAGACCAACCTGGCTGTTGATCCTACTGAACTAGGGAACAAACATCGGTTTTTGTCAGACTCCTCAAAAGTTGTGAACGAGTTCCTCCACACAGACCAGAACACCACGCAATCTGCCGACCAGAAGGAAGAGTCTTCTACCATCGTCTATCCAATCTCGCAGTTCACCCCACTGTTCAAAAAGCTAAACGATCTCTCGACAGAGAAACCCACGGTCCTGTCCATCATATCCGGGATTACATCACCTCAACTCAACTGGCTATTCACCGCGGGCTACTTCAACATGCTACCCTCCATCAAGCACAAGCTCCTCAAGACGCCGTCGACTGATAGCAAAATCATCACAGCATCGCAGTACGCCAACGGATTCTTTGAATCCAAGGGCGTATCTGCCAACCTCCCCAAGGCATACATCCACCTCTCGCGCAAATTCATGAAGAGCCTCACGCTCTACGGCAAGTCCGACCAGATCCACCTCATGGAGTGGCAGAAGGGCGTTGTCACTCAGCCCGGCGGCTGGTCGTATCACGCGAAGGGATTCTGGATATTCGACGGCGTCATTCCCTCGAACCCATTCCTGACCATCATTGGCTCCTCGAACTACACGAAGCGCGCATACTCACTGGACCTTGAATCGAATGTAGTCATTCTGACGAAGGATGAGCAACTGCAGCAAAAGATCGGCTCGGAGGCTTCCCACCTTCTAAAACATTGCAAAGAAGTAACACTACAAAACTTCAAGGAAGACGAGGACAAACAAGTGGGTATGGGTGTGAAAATGGCCACCAAGATGCTGGGCAAACGGTTGTAACTAGTGGGAGAGAAATAAACTGTATCTATAGTATCTGCAGACTTAAATAAACCCGTGTCATATATAACACTTGTAAATAACAAAAAAAGAAGAAGAAATGAAACCCATCATTAATGCAAAAAGAGTAATCATACTACTACACGAAAGAGCTCTTTCTGAGACTTTGCTTGGGCAGAGTAGGTTTGTGCCTGAAGTAGATGAACTGCGCCTGGTAGAAGATTAGGAACAGACCGAGTAAGTCCGCTGACACCACAACGATCGGCGTGGCGTTGAATGGCCAGGCCCAGAAATCGACGGAGCCTGTCCACACGGTGAACATGTACCCTAGCCACCTCACCGCATTGGCGACGCACAGAGTCATCACTGAGCGGCTGGAGACTCCAGCACAGCAACTGCCCATCCAGTTTATACATATCTGGGAGCAGAACACGAGCGATCCCACGATCTGCGCCATCACCCACATGATATTCAGGTGGTCGAGGTATGCGAAGTGGTATATGTTGAAGTAGGCGAGGTAGAGCGTCAGGACCGCGGGGACCACGATGAACAGCGAGAGGAACATCAGTGCGATGAGGGAGAACCCCTGGTGCGTGTGCCGGGTGCGCTTGTACAGCGACATCTGGCGCCAGATGCGCAGGTGCGAGAGCAGCAGGAGCCCCTCCGCGAAGAGCAGCGGAGTCGACACGGGGATGTCGTCCCAGCTGTTGTAGAAAAGCGGAAACCGCGCATACAGCTGGTGTCTCACCTCCGGGTTGAACTGGTAGCTCAGCACCGTGTACAGCACCACTGTGCTCTTCACTATACTGAGGATCGTTGTGTCATACGACAGTCCGTAGACCGAGTTGTGCAGCGCGTTGTAGCGCCTCTGGTAGTGCAGGGCAAGCGAGGAGAGTATGCTCCCCGCAAACTGCGATATCAGAAGAACCAACATTACCTACTTCCCATGGGATTATCCACTCTGGAGCGAACTGCCGGACTCCTCTTGTACCCTGTCCTGTGTGTACAGTGGACGGCCCTATAAGCTGCTTGTTCGCCCGCGTAGTCCGCAGGAAAAACCCGCTGAGGTAAATAGCGGGCCCTGAACAGGAGACCGTGGCATGCGGCGGTGCAGGTAAAGCAGCCTGGACGGTGGGAGAGTATGCAGTACATTCGGACAGCAGACCGTGGTATCCTTTGGTAAGAGTATACTTCTGTGCCACCATGCAATGCAGCATAAACGCACCACCGTGTCACGTTTCGGACCGAATGCTTGCGTAAGCACCGCACCGCACCCGTATCGAGGTGCATATGCACAGCGCGAGCCCGCGGCACTGCCAGGACTTGATTACGCACCAGCACCAACACCAATACCGCTGAGTGCACTGCACACCCTCCACACAGCCACAACGATAGTAGACACCCTCTTGTGCTGAGACTGCCCAAAATGGGTGTCTCGCCCCCCCTGCGGCCCCGTCTGAGCGCCGTTTGGGGTGTGACACAATGAAAAGCTGCACAGAAGCGGCCGCACGCCGAAATCTGGGGATGCGATGAGCTCAGCTGAGTAATACAGTTAATACGGTTTGCCTGGGATGTGCAGGTATAAAGGAGGCCTGGTTCTGTTTGGTGTGGGATGGTTGTTGTTACAGTTCTGGTAGAGTTCAACAATACCACACACACACACACAATGAAGATCGGTTACATTAAGCAGAGCTCTAACGACAAGAGCCAAACAATTATCAACCTCACCCCCGAGGACAAGGAGGACCTATTCACGATATACCAGATCATCGACCCGGATGACGAGGTTATCATCAAGAAGATGTTCACTACAAAGCAGGAGGACAGCAACAAGAAGACGGTGACGGAACTGCACGAGATCAAGCTGAAGATCCTGTCGTACGAGTTCGATATCAAGGACGAGTACCTGCGGTACAAGGGAGTCACCATCCCCGACGAGACCGGAGTGGCCAACAAGGACATATCCATCGGCAAGTTTCTGAGTTTCAGCATCGCATACACGCATCCAATGACCATCTACAAGCACAACCTGAACAAGTACGCCAAGAGGCTGCTGCAGGACGCCGAAAACGCAATGAACAAGTCCGAGATCGGCGCCGTTGTGCTGCAGGAAGGTATTGCGCACGTATGTCTGCTGACGTCATCGTCTACCATCATGAAGCAGAAGATTGCCGTTACGCTGCCCAAGAAGAAGAACGCAGAGGACGCCACCAAGTTCAACGACCTCAACGAGTCATTCTACAGGAAGATCTACGACGCGATGCTGGCGCACTTCGACTTCAATGAGCTCAAGGTAGTGCTGCTGTGCTCCCCTGGATTCTTTGCTGATGCGCTGCAGAAGCACATCCTCAAGTTTGCCGAGCAGGAGCAGAACGAGGACATCTTGAAGAACCAGGAGAGTTTCCTCCTGGCGAACTGCTCCACTGGATACCTGCAGGGCATCGACGAGGTGCTCAAGAACCCCAAGTACATGGAGAGGCTCGAGGACACAAAGTTCGTCAAGGACGTGAAGTTACTCGACCAGTTCATGGAGCACTTGGACAACGACGACGACATGGCGTGGTACGGCCGCTACGAGGTAATGAAGGCTGCGCGTCTTGACGCCATTGATACGCTTCTCATGTCCGACATGGTGCTCAAGTCCAACCGTGTCGCGAAGCGTGAGAAGTATCTCGACCTGATCGACCTGGTCGAGGCCAATGGCGGCAAGGTGCACATCTTCAGTTCGCTGCACACCTCTGGAGAGGAGCTGAACCAGCTGACGGGTCTCGCCTGCATCCTGAAGTACTCGATTCCGACCCTCGACGAACGCGGCGAGGACGAGGAGGCGGACGACGATTTCTCTGACTCCGGTGCCGAGGGCACTGATGACGAGAAGGAGGAGATGATCACCTCCAAGGCATAAGCGAGTGTTATTCTGATGCCCTCGGGGTTCTCCAGTGTACTCGCAACATACTTGCATGGGCCACGTGCCCCTCCGCGCTTAATCTAGGTACATAGACATATGCATTGTATTGTAATTGACGCGATTGACTTTTAAACGGCGGGGCGATATGCCTGCGAACGACTATGAGAGCTTGCGAATATACCTGCATTGACTAATCACGTAGTGTATATAATAGTGCAATCCACATATAACGTTGTACATATATTAGTGCAATGGACTATAAACGCTTGTGAATATACCCGCGATTGACTATAAACGTTATTCGGGCACTAGTGCAATTGACTATAAATGCTTGCGAATATATCTGCAATTAACTAATCACGTCGTGCATATAACAGCGCAATCCACTTATATTGTTGTGCGAATATACGTTCAATTGACCATAAACTCTTGCGAATATTCATACAGTTAACCTATAACGTTCTGCATTTCATAGCACAACTGCCTTGCAGATAACTCATTAGCGGTAATATTCATTTTCGTTTGGATGGTTGCTATTGCATAGTGGATATGTGTGTATATAAAGGCGCGGAGCAGCGCAAGACACATCGCGCTCAGTGCTGGGCGGAGGACTGGCGGTTGCTTGCGTTTTCCTTGAGGGCGATGAGCTGTCTTGCTCTGAAGCGCTCGTAGTGGATGAAGGAGGTGGATTCTATGAGGTCCTGGAGGTGTGTTCTTATGAGGAACTCCCTGAGGTAGACGAACTCGCACTGGTTGATGTCCTCGACGTTGATTGCGCCCCAGCGGGTCTTCCTGCCCCTGACTGTCTCGCCGTTGATCTCGATCTCCTTCTCGGAGGCGACGACGGCGAAGGGGATGATGGACCTGATGCTCTCGTTGAGCTCCAGCTCCTCCTCCGTGAGCTCGTCGGAGTCGTACGGGTAGATGGAGAGTCCGTGTCTCTTGAAGTCGCGCTGGACGGTGTTCCTGAACGCCTCGCGCTCGGCGAGGGTGAGCGTGTCGGCCTTACCAATGACAGGGATGACATTGGCGATCTCCGCGAGGCGCTTGAGGGTGGCGACGTCGAGTGGCGCGAGCCCCTTGGCGGTGGCGTTGGGCTCGAGGAAGTAGAGGACCGCGTGGACGCGGGTGTCCCTGATGTGGCGCTCGCGCTGCGCGGTGAGCTCCTTGCGGAGGTAGTTGGAGTGCTGCTCCTTGATGTACTTGACGATGGGCTCCCAGACCTTGTTGTTGTTGATCTGGTCGCCGAATCCAGGCGTGTCGATGATGTTGATGTTGAGGCGGACCTTGTCCTCGACGAGGGTGTGCTGGGAGACCGAGATCTCGGTGGTCTGGGAGATGGCGGGGGCGGCAGCACCGCTGCCGCTGCCGGCGCCCTGGGAGTCCACGAGGTGCGACGCGAACAGTGTGTTGACGAGCGTGGACTTGCCGAGGCCGGAGTGGCCGACGACCATCACGTTGAACTGGAACCCTTTCTTCACGAGGCGGTGCTCGATCTGGCTGGTGATGGTGTCGAAACCGACGTACGAGCTGGGCTGTATCTCAGACATGGGTGCTGGGTGTGGTAGTGCCTGTCTGTGTGATACTATTTGGAACAGCACACATAAGAACATATCACCGTCCCTGTGTACAGCTTTATGTACACACAAACTCGATCTGGCAGACCGGCCACGCGTCCAGACCACCCAGACACCGTGGTAACAGCACCCACACACCAGACGCCAAAGTAAAAATAGCCGGACCGGGTAACTGCCAGCAACCGCCGGGTAACTCTCAGAGTTACCCGCACCTCGGCAACGACCAGTTTCGGGCCGAGACGGACCCTTCGATGCTCCGAAACTGCACCCGCGCTGCACCCGCGCCAACTGCACCCGCACCGGGAGGCAGTGCAGGCTGGGCGGGATGCGAATGTAAAGGGAAAGATACAGGAGAGAAACGCAAGAGAGAAACGCAAGAGAGAAACGCAAGAGAGAAAGACAAGAGAGGAGCAGACACCAGTGGCTGAGTTAGGGTTGTCTCGATGTAAGAACCGGTTAACGCTTCCTATCTTACCTTATTGTATAGTTACATAGATACAATCCGCAGTCTTTCGTGTGACTCACAAACAATGCTTTGTGTAGAGTATAAGGTAGCTTAACTACACACTCTTGTCGTACACGCCCTGGACAGCAGCACACCGTTACCCTGCGCGCCCTGCACTCCCCACTGCACCCGCGATTTTCGCAGAAGCGCGCTGCGTCCTTTGTACGCACGTTTCTGCGCCGCCCTATCGGCTATCGCTGCGATGCGGGGCGCGGGCCCCGAGGCGGGCCGCCCCTGCGATACGGATAGGCGATAGGGGTGGGGTATATATAGTGGCGGCCGGTCTCGCTGGGCGGGGAGTTTTGACACCTTCTTTCGGCGGCTATTTTCTCCTTCGGGAAGTGTTGATTGTTATCTCGTATTTTCCTCCGTAAAGACCACACCACCTCGCTAATATGATCGTGCACAGCAGCGTACTGTACTCCGCGGTCCACGCCAACGCGAGCCAGTGTGCCTACGGGTACCGGCCGTACATCGATACCGCTACGAACGCGCTCAACCCGTGCTTTGTCGCCCTGCTGGGTGCCTCCGTGGGCTCCCTGCTGGTCGTGTGCGGGCTGTGGCAGCTCGCGTGGTTGTTGTTCAGCCGCAGCGATGAGTCCCGCCAGTTTAACAAGGTTTTGTGTAAGCAGTGGGGTAACTTGCCTCCACGCAGGGTTATGGCGCTATGCGCTGTCTCTTTGCAGGCTGCGCTGTACGCAGTGCAGCTGGCGTTATTGCGTAGTGCGGACACACCTTCCCCACACATACAGGTGTGCGCAGTGACTGTTAACCTGCTCTTCGTGCTGTGCGTGTCCCTGCCCACACAGTACTTCCAGTACTTCAAGAGTATATGTGCACTGGGTAACCAGCTGTTCTTCTACCTCTGGCAGTGCGTGTTGCTTGGTTTTCTGCTGGCACAGCGGGCCGCCCACTGGCCCAGCGACGAGTACAACATGCTTCCGGGGACACTCGGCGCACTGCTGGATGCCGCGCTGTGCCTGAATGCCCTCGCGATCCTGGTCACTGACCTCGCCGCGTACCAGCCACACTCTGTGATCCTGGAGTACTACGACCAGCACAACATGTTCCACACTGTCAACGTGTTCGCCAACTACACCTACACATGGATGAACAAGCTCATCACCGAGACGTACGACAACGGCAAGCTCAAGGACCCCAACCACCTGCCGCTCTCCCCCGTCGACCTCAACATCAAGGGGCTCGCTGTCAAAGTCGAGAAGAACTGGGAGATGGAGAAGCTCACACGCAGAAACTCCTTGCTCAGAGCCATATGGAAGACGTTCGGCGCCACCATCCTCGGCGCGATGGTCCTCGAGCTCACGAAGGACCTCCTCAACATCCTCGAGCCCCAGGTCCTCCGCCTCTTCATCAAGTGCTTCAGCACTTTGCCGGGGGAGTTCACCTACCCGCTCATCCACGGCGTCTTCCTCGCATTCACTTTGTTCGTCTTCAACATCGCCTCAACGATCTTGAAGAACCAGTTCTTCATCATCATCTTCCAGGCAGGTCTCGGCATCAGGGGAACCGTCCAGAGTCTCGTGTACCAAAAGACACTGAGACTGTCCGGTGCAGCCAGGGCGGACTACACCACCGGTGACATCCTCAACCTGCTCTCCGTCGACGTCCTCAGACTGCAGCGCTTCTTCGAGAACGCACAGACAATCGTCGGCGCGCCCATGCAGATCGTCACTGTGCTCATCTCCTTGTACTTCCTCCTCGGCAAGGCCATCATCGGCGGCGTCGTCGTCATGGTCGTCATGATCCCTGTCAACTCAATGCTCTCAAAGAAGCTCAAGAACCTCACAAAGACACAGATGAAGTTCAAGGACACAAGAATCAAGACCATCACAGAGATCCTCAGCGCGATGAAGTCCATCAAGCTGTACGCGTGGGAGAAGCCCATGCTCAAGAAGCTCGACCACGTCCGCAACGACATGGAGCTCGACAACCTACGCAGGATCGGTGTCGCGGAGAACCTCATCGAGTTCGCATGGAATTGCGTGCCACTCATGGTCTCCTGTTCCTCTTTCCTCATCTTCGCCTACGTGAGCGACCTGCCTCTGACTCCAGAACTCGTGTTTCCCTCTTTGTCCCTCTTCAAGATCCTCAACATCGCAATCTACGAGATTCCCTCGACTATCAACAGCGTCATCGAGACTAACGTCTCTATGGAGAGACTCACCAAGTTCCTACTCGCCGAGGAGATAGACACCTCATTCATCGAGAAGTCCAACGAGGTGCCAGCAGAGGGCGACGACGCAGTGGAGATCAAGAACGCAACATTCCTATGGAAATCAAAGAAGAACCTCGAAGAGTCCCTCGCCAATGACGAGGAGGCAAACATCAGCTCTACCGAGGTCGCCCTGAACAAGATCGACACATTCACCGCCAAATCAGGAAAGCTAACCTGCATCGTTGGCAGGGTCGGCACAGGTAAGACCACATTGCTCAAGGCTATCTTGGGCCAGCTGCCTTGCATCAGCGGCTCTGATCCAAACAGTCCTCCAAAGCTATACATCAGAGCTGAGAAGATCGCCTACTGCCCACAGGAAGCCTGGATTATGAACCAGTCTATCAAGGAGAACATTTTGTTCGGCCGCAGATACGACGCCCACATCTACAAAAGGACTGTCAAGGCCTGCCAGCTGCTACCAGACTTCAAAATCTTTGCGGATGGCGACGAGACAATGGTCGGTGAGAAGGGTATCTCGCTCTCTGGTGGCCAGAAGGCGCGTCTTGCACTGGCCAGAGCCGTGTACGCACAGGCTGACGTCTACATCTTGGATGACGTTCTGTCTGCTGTGGATGCAGGTGTTAGGAAGAATATTATTTCTCAAGTTCTCGACGCTGAGACCGGTTTGCTAAGGGGCAAGACTATCATCTTGGCCACCAACACTCTTCCAATCTTGAAGGATGCTAACATCATCTACGTTATGCAAGCAGGTAGAATAGTGGAGGCTGACACTTACCAGAATGTTACTCAGGACAACGCCCCAGACTCCATACTAAAGGCCCTCATCCAAAACTTTGAGACTAATAGTGCCTCTGATTCTGATCAAAGTAAGGCCAGTAGTGACGTTTCCGAGAACAACAGCGACGAAGCGGAGTCTGCAAAGGATCTTTATGAGACTATCACTGGAGCAGACGAGGAGACTGGCGACGCTAGTTCGGAAGACATGGAGGGCGAGCTTCTCAGAAGAGCTTCCTTTGCGACATTGAAATCAATTCCACTAGTTGACGTTACCAAGGGTAACCGCAAGACTGAACAGAAAAGGGAGAAGATGGAGGTCGGAAGGGTTAAACTTGACGTCTATATTGCATACGCAAAGGCATGTGGTCTAGGAGGTGTTCTACTATTTGTTATCTTCCTGCTGGTTTCAAGGGTATTCGATTTGGCTCAGGGTTTCTGGCTGAAGTACTGGTCAGAGTCGAACGAGAAGAGCGGAAACAACGGAAATGTATCCATGTTTGTCTCAATGTATGCTTTAATCGGCATTGGGTCAGCTGCTTTCAGTGTTTCCAAGACAATCATTCTGCTAATTTATTGTTCTATTAGAGCATCAAAGAATCTTCACAACAACATGGCATTCTCCATTCTCAGAAGTCCAATGCAGTTCTTTGAAACTACACCAGTTGGCCGTATCATCAATAGATTTTCTACTGATATCGATGCCATTGACACCACCATTCAAATGATATTTTCGGTATTTTCAAACTGTGTCCTAGACTATTTGGTCACAATTTTACTTATCGGTTACAATATGCCATGGTTCTTTGTCTTTAACGCTTTCCTATTGGTGATATACTACTATTATCAGAAGTTCTACATGGTCCAATCCAGAGAACTAAAGAGATTAACAAGTGTTTCGTACTCTCCTATCATGTCGCTGATGAGTGAAACGCTGGGAGGTAAAAACGTCATCTCCGCCTACGACCAGTTCTACATGTTCATTCATTTTAACCAGCAACGCATCCAAAACAACATTGACTGTGTATTCACATACAGATCAACCAACAGATGGCTGACAATTAGACTCCAAGCAATTGGTGCCTTTACTATATTGGGAACTGCACTTCTTTCACTTTCCACTGTTAACACTGATAGACAACTAGGAACAGGTATGGTCGGTCTACTGATGAGTTACGTATTGAGTATCACAATATCTCTCACATGGATTGTCAGATCGTCTGTTTTACTGGAGAATAATGTTGTTTCTGTTGAGAGAGTGTTGGAATACTGTAAGTTGACCCCGGAGGCTGATAGTATCGTCGCAGACCACAGAACTGAAAAGGGATGGCCAATGAGAGGCACTATTCAATTCAAGAACTACTCTACTACATACAGAAAGGACTTGAACCCTGTTTTGAACCAGATTACATTGAACATTGATGCATCTGAACGTGTTGGCATTGTTGGCAGAACAGGTGCCGGAAAATCATCGTTGACGTTGGCCTTGTTCAGATTGCTAGAGGCAACTGAAGGTGCAATCTTCATTGACGGAATTGACATATCAAAGATTGGATTAGAGGATCTGAGAAGCAACCTAGCAATCATCCCTCAAGATGCTCAAGCATTCGAAGGTACCGTGCGTTACAATTTGGACCCATTTGACAAGTTCCAAGACGAGGAATTATGGGAAGCTGTTGAACTGGCCCATCTAAAGCCACACTTAATAAGGTTGGTAGAAGGTGACGAGTCAGATGTTATCCCTTCAATTTCAGATTGTCTAAACTTCCACGTTGCGGAAAACGGATCAAACTTATCTCTCGGACAAAGACAACTAATGTGTCTAGCAAGAGCCCTGTTGAACAAATCCAAAATTCTAGTACTGGATGAAGCAACTGCTGCTGTTGATATGGAAACCGACCAAATTATCCAGGATACAATTAGAAGCCAATTTAAGGATAGAACAATTCTAACAATTGCCCATAGAATCGACACCGTCCTTGACAATGACAAAATCCTTGTATTGGACAAGGGCTCGGTGAAAGAATTCGACACTCCATCGAACCTTCTAGCAGATGAGAACAGTTTATTCTACCAATTATGCCAAAAAGGTAACTACTTACCACAAAAAACAAACGATCCAAAAGCAAACAAATAAAAAACAGACTCATATATAAATATAAATTAACACATTCATACGTATAAATTTAAAAAAGTAAAAGAAGAGTTACTTTGACAAAGAAAAAAAATATTTTTTACAAATATATATTACAGAAAATGATACCGACCGTATACAGAAACTAACAAATTGGACAACGCAATGACTGGATATAACTAGTGGATAGATTTTATAGATGCAAGTACTGGTAGACTACTTAATATTCCCAGTAGGAATGAAAACCGGCAAATTTGGAACCCCCCAGATTTTTCGGTTGGATATTTAGAAACAAAATTTGAGCGAATTATTTTGAGTAAAATAATTGCAATTTTTTTGAAAGTTCTTGATAACCACGTAATAAACAGTCCAACGTTCTCATTAATCAAAAAAATAAACCATAGGCGGCTAGAGTGAGCTGCCAGGAGCAAAAAGTAATGAAAGCTATGAGATTCGAACTCATGCATCCGAAGATACCAGAACCTAAATCTGGCGCCTTAAACCGCTCGGCCAAACTTCCAATTTTTATTGAAAATTTCGATACTTAAAACACAATAAATTGTGAAGAAAAATCCGGGTAACAAAATTTATAACATCCTCAATATGGAATATTAATAGACTGTTCTTCCAAAGTGTGAGTTATGAGTCTCATACGTTTACATATTAGATATGCTGATTATCTGCATCTCCAATTATACCTGCTAAATGGCTGCGAAATACATAGTTATCTCTTTGTTTTGCTCCTGGAAGAGACAGATCGGTTTAAAATGGAATGCTTTTTGCGCTAACATTGCCACATCTAGCAACTGGATAATCATGGAATATACTATTCTTGAATGATAGATATTTGTTGTTTTCATTTTTCAATTTGGGCCCATGTTTAGTTAATATTGATGAAACTGAATGCGTGGGTTACTTTGTGTGTATTATCCGGTAATTTTAACACCACCTGTTCATGTGAATTTAACTAACGACCAATCAGCTGTTTTTTCTACATGTACGTATTATCTACCTATCTTAAAGAATATACACATAAATGTATTGAAAGATTACTCCAGTTCCTCCTGAACTGGCTCTGGTCTCTTAATGACGGCATTTGCCCACAGTTCCGTCAGCCCTTGCTTGAATGTGTCAACGTTGTAATCGGCTATGGTAAGACAACTGTCGACGTCTGCACCATTGGGTCTAATGAGAGCCACTAATGCAAGACCTCTAATCATTTGCTTGAGGTATATCATAACTCCATTACCTAACTCCGATACGCTCTTCAATTCCCGCTGAGGCTTTGCTACCTCTTTACCATCTGCACCACTAGAAGTAACACCTGCACTCTGTGCTTTGTATAGATTGAACAGGTCGATAGTGACGTCCACGAATTCCGCACATACCTCATACACTTGTATATCAACTGGATTTGAATCTGTCGACACATATATCTTGGAGTTAATATCAAACAGGAACGCCTTTTCTATCTTCGAATGCTGTATTAGGTTATCTAGCATATTTTCGAGGTATGATATCTCTGGAATAAGCTTCTGAACAATTCTAGAAAAGGCTTCGTAGATTGAGTGGTCAAAGATAGATGTGAGGTAGAAGGATACCTGCACGCCGTCTAAACCAAGTTCCAACAATTCCTCACCAGTTCTCTGCATGATATCACGCTGGGCATCGACTTTGAAATCTTCACTGAGACCGTCCACCTTATGTATTAAGACCTCAATATTGATCTTTGGATTAACCTTGTGCGCGTACTCGATAATCATAGCGAGGTTTGTAATCGCATTCATATACTCATCCTGGGAATCTATAACATACACCAACCCTCCCACATTCTTGAATAGCCGTTCCGAGTCGTAGCTTGGTTCAAAGTAATTCAACTGTCCAGGGAGTTCCATGACTGCCAGGTCTATCAAAGTAGAAAAATGCTCCACCGACGGATTCGACGTTGATTCCAGATATAGGGTATCCAGCGGTTGCATGTTATGAAATACAACCTTACATATTGACGATTTACCACATCTTTGCCATGAAGTTTGTGAATGTTAGTATTGAGAGGTCTTCTAAAAGGCCGCTGGCCTGTGAATGATGACGCCTACTTTAGAAGCGCAAAAGTATACGAAACATACCTCCTAAGACCCATCAAAAGGATCATAGCCTTCGAGTCATCTTCCTGATTATCCATGTTTGCTAGCAATTCAGTAGTTTAGCGATAGCTAAGAATGGATATATCTCTTGGGAAATATTACTACCTGTCTGCCCACCTTAGTCATTTTGTAAGGTGTCCCAATTTTTGAACGGAACAACCTTTTTTTTACACCTCCAGGTCCATTGCCGGCGGTCAACCCGCTCGCATTTTTTAGCGCTCACTTAGAGGGAAGCGACGGCTTTGACGAATATAGCGGAAGACATACAAGAATTGCCACAACGGGGAATCAGCTCATCATCAATGGAACATTTCTAGGTTACACTACTCGAGATTTGATTAAGATACATATTTAAATACAGAAAAAAAAGTAGTTCTAGATAGGTTTTAGTTCATTGTTGCTAAAAAGAGCTTTGATGCAAAGAAGAATAACGGCATCGTTATGCATAAAGTAATATCCTTGAAACCTATTATTCTATATTATTTATTAACGGAAGAAACATTCTTACTTTCGACCTTTTGTCCCACTTTACACGAAGGGTATAGAGCGGCTCCTATATTGAGCTGTCCAGCTTTTGTTTTGCTAAAAACAATGACATTTATTCTATTATACGGAACGTCCTTTGAACTATAGTACTAATTTACAATTACTCGTCGTCATCGTCGTCGTTCATCAATGCACTGAACATGTTGCTTGGCGCGGCTGGGGCTGGGGCCTCCTCCTTTGGTGGCTGAGGCTTTTGGTTGTTTCTCTGAGAGAAGGATCTAGTTGTGACAAAGTTGTCCTTGTCTCTGTATGATGCAGATTGTTGGTGTTGGTGCTGATCTCTTCTAGAGCTGTTTCTGTTAGAGTTGTTGCCTCTTCTAGAGCTCTGTCTCGAGTTCATCTGCTTCTTCGCACGCTCTCTCTCATCCTCCTCATGAATCTGCTGAATAGTCTTTGGACCAGCGTTCTTCTTGTCGCTATTCCAGTTCTTCTTCTCTCTTAATTCTATAATGTCAAGAAGCTTGAACTTCATTCTATTCGATATATCGCCCTCTTCAACAAGGCCGGATATAATGGAGAATAGACTGTCCAGAAGAGCGGAACCCTCTAGAACAGCTGGACCGGCGTTGAAGCTGTCAGACTCGAATTGTTCACCGACGGTGTCTATTAGCTCAACAACAGACTCAAGGACATCCTCAGATGGATTATCGTTCAGATCCTTCATCAATCTTCTGAAACACTCGAACATCATCTTACCGGATAGTAGGTTCAAACGGTACAGGTAACCAATGAAACGGACCAGACCAAGACCTCTTCTTTTAGCAGCGGCAGCCTGGTAGTACTCCTCGGACATCATCTCAGGCTCTAGTGGAGAGCCATCCTCGTTAGTTGGTAGCTTGTCAGTCCAGCCCTTCTGGAACTCGGTGTGACATCTGTCAACAAGGTAATGTAGGACAAGCTTTGGACCAGTTCTGTTCTCATCAGCCTCGTCAGCAATCTCTGGGTTCAGGTCCTTCACAACCTTACCACACAGCTGGGCGTACATAGACGACCAGTGAGGCTCATCACAAGCCTTCAGGAAGATCTGCTCAATAACAGCCTTCAGAGAGGTACCATCGGTCTCAAATCTGGAAAGATTAGCCAGCTCTAGAATGTCGTTAGAAATTGGCTCAAACTTTTCTAGCGTCAGCTTGTTCAGTAGAGACTTAGTCTTGCTCTCGATCTCAGCCTTGTCAAACAATTCAGTGACACCATCTGGCGCGAACTTCTTCTCAGCCTTCTTAGCTCTGGACTTTGGAACCCATCTGTTAGCAGAAGGAACAAGTGGAGCAACATCCTCCTTTGGCTTGTCGTCTCTCTTCTCCTCGCCTCTCTCGGAGTTTCTCTCACGGTCCCTTCTAGAAGTGTATGATCTGTTTGATCTTCTGTCATCCCTCTTGGATCTTCTCTTGGAAGAGTTTCTGGAACCGGAGCCATCTCTCATAGAGTTGCTTCTGAAGTCGCCACCACGACCGCCGAATTTGCTTGGGTCTCTGGATCTGTTACCTCTGCTCATACCTGGTGGAATGACAATCTTGGAACCAGTAGACTGAACCCACTCAGGGTCAGCAACGACCTTTAGTGGGGTTTGGAACTGTAGCAAGAATGTTGGACCGTAGGTGTACTTGATGTGCTCCTTCTTGTATCTCTCCTCTGGACCCTCAATACCCTCTGGGTATTTGAAGTCGAAAATGTCGGTGATAGGAGGAACCTCGGCGACTCTCTTTAGGATGTCAGAAATGGTAACAGCGTTAGGATCAATCTCTGGAGTTGACTCCTCAGCCTTAGTCTCAGCAGCCTCGGAAGTCTCTGGGACAGCAGACTCGGAAGCCTCCGCGGACTTCTCCTCACCAGCCTTGGACTCGGCCTCAGCTGTAGTTGCCTCAGCATCACCAGTGGCAGCTGGAGTAGCAGCAGCGCCTTGCTCCTGCTCCTTTTGCAGCTTCTTTAGTTTCATACGCTCAGCAAAAGTCATGACCTTTGGCTCGCTAGAGTCAGCAGCAGCCTTAGTCTCCTCAGCGGCCTTAGCCTCCTCAGCGGCCTTAGCCACCTCAGCAGCCTTAGCGTCCTCGGCGGCCTTGATGGCAGCCTGCTCCTCAGCCTTAGCCTTGGCCAGAGCGTCGGCCTTGGCCTTGGCCTCCTCAACCATCTTGGCCCTAGCCTCAGCCTCAACCTTAGCCTTGGCCTCCTCCTCAGCCTTCTTCTTTGCCTCCTCCTCGGCCTTCTTTCTCTCGATCTCGGCCTTGCGGCGCTTGACCTCCTCGACGAAAGACTTTCTGGTCTGCTCAGCCTTAACCTTGGCAGCCTCATCCTCCTCAGTCTTCACTGGGGATGCGTTAGCTGGGGCGGCAGCACCATCGGTGGCACCTGGGATAGCATTTCCTACTGGTGGTTGCATTGGGGCGTAACCGGCATAGCCGTTGTAGAACTGCTGCTGCTGGGGCCACTGCATGTTAGGATTGTAGTAGTTAGAGTTAGCATTGAATCTGGTCTGCTTGTTATAAGTACCCTGGGATTTGCCCTTGGCATTGTTGTCGTTCTGAGATTGCTCTGGGGTCTGTTGGCCCTTTGGTTGCTCAATTACGTCTTGGCCGCTCATCGTGGGGTTGCAAAACACTGATATTAGTCTAGGGTGCAACGAGACCTGTGATAAGTAGGTTGCTTAGGACAAATATCACAAAAAAAGACAAGAAAACACCTCGACTCCTAAAAGGAACTGATCAAGCTCTCCTACAATCTGCTGTATGAAAGATTTATATTTTTTTTCACTCTCGCCCACTCAGATGCTCCATCGAGGTTGATGCCCATTGCATCGAAAATTTTTCAGGACGCAACTTCGTGTGGAGTGATTTTGGGTGACAGGGTGTGGCAGGGAGGAGAGAGGAAGACAAAACTCCTCTTTAGTTTGTAAGAAAGTGGAGCATGCCACTGTTGTAACTTTTGCAAACATGTATGTTGTAGGACACTTTGTGAAATATTATCATACACTGGAAAACCTGCAATACATTCGTTACGTCCTAAGTAACATATAATTATTCCGTTTATCTTCAAGTTTGCGAGTGAAATACAGTTACATGGGTGCATGAAATGAAGTATGCGAGGAGATATAATACAGCTTTTAAGAAGTACACCATTTACAACAAAAGACAAGGTGTTGCTCACTCGAAATACAATCACCAAACCTCTTTCAATTATCAAATCTTTCACATAAAAAAAATAAGGAACAAATAATGCAAAAATTATACTAATTTGTTTACCAAAATATTAGTTGAGTATTGTTATAGATTTATGCCAATAAAACAGCAGGAGAATGGCCTGTAGCAAAAGCACAAAAAGTTGAAAAAAATGATTTCGCCCAGGATCGAACTGGGGACGTTCTGCGTGTTAAGCAGATGCCATAACCAACTAGACCACGAAACCGGTTATTATTGTCAATTCTGGAAATTGTAGATGTTGAAGTCTGTAACTGGAGATCACGTGATCTGATGTGAGATATTAATATTGGACGTGTTTTATTGATTTAGAAGCTACGATCAATGCTATAATATGGACACCATGAATGCTTGTCGAGAATACACTAATGCAGGTTTGTGTGATTGGTGTGAAGGCAAATATATATCCAATGTATGAGAGTTTTCTAAAATGATCGAAGAATATAGTGATATAATAATCAGAGTACTAAAAGTCAGAATTTGTAGTCGCAGTGATAAAACACTAGTCTTAAACAGGACGAGAAGAACAAAAATGGATAGAATTGAATATAGATAAGTTGATAAAATAAACTAAAGAGTATTAATATAACACTTCCCTGTTATACTTTTAGAGCGTCTTTTATATTGCATAGAATAGTAACAGTTATATTTTCAAACAAGGCAACAACGTTTCAACATAAAACAATGAGATGTGGTGAAATACAGTTCATTGCCACCCCCCTTCTGCTGAGTCTTTGACTTATTTCTGAGGAACTTACTTGGGGTTACTATCTTCAGATAATTATTACTTAATTTCACGTTACTTTTGAAATTTGCATTGATACGACATCCAAAGCAGATACTAGTAAACCAACGGTTTCAATGTGAATTATCTCACTAGAAAGGGAGATTGCCAAAAAAAATTACAGAGGGTTTCCCCTTATTTTAAAATAATAAGCTCTTCGAATATAACAAAAATTTGAAAACGGAGATTACTCAACACTTAAAACAGAAAATAGAGGTTGCGCTATTTTGTAGTTTCTTTACCTCCATTAAAGATACCCGTTTTCTTTAATTCTAGAATGAATTGTCTTCTCTACAATGAAAAATGCACTTTGATATACAAACTGAATAAAAGGCTGACCATTCTCCCACCCCCCAGATTTGAAATACATGACCAATGCCTTGTGAAAAAGGTTCTACTGCATATTTCGTAACGTTCGCATACCAATATACTTGATTTTCAATCAGTAAGCATTTAAGGTAGAACATCCCCAATCGACACCTGTCTAATCTGCAACATTTATTGCGTAGTATTTATACCTGACAAGTTTAACAAATGCACATATAGATGATATCAAATAGAGTATTTTACACATTGATTAAATAAAGTATACATATTAACACTAGGCCAAACCAAAACCTTCTGAACCTTCATTAATTGCCAATAAGAGAGAGCCACGCAAAGCTTCATATGAGGCATATGCTGGAAGGTTAAGCTGATTAAAGCAAGTGTGAGAAGAGGGAAGCCTGTCAGCTGAACCATAATCACGATGTATAGAAAACTGGCACACACCACCAACACCACTTAGTTCCTTGAAACCGTTCAGTGGTACTTTACTGGTACCTGTAACAAACTGTATCAGTTTAGCTCGTTCTTCAGTATCAAATGATCTAACTGCGCGCCAGAAATAACCAATTTCTCTGCTATTGGCGGTGTAGTTGACATATTTTGTATTATTTTTCCAGTCATCGACGTCAATGTCAGGTAAACCGCTAATTAGTAGTTCAAGTTCTTGTTCATTGAATATGGAAATAAGTTCTTTTGGAATTAAAGAGTAGAATCCCTGGATTAGATTGTCGAGTTGTGCTTGGACAGATTTGCAAAGCTTAAACTCGATGATCTTCTTAACGTATTCATGCTTATTTTCGTTTGTCACAGCAATGTTTCTTCCATTTTCAATTAGATCAACGGTCTTGTGTTCTCCGTAATCATCAACGTCAATGGAGAATGTTTCTTCAATAATGTCAGTGATATCATTTTTAAGAATCCAAACCAACGATTTATAGTAATCAGGGTCGACAGAATCCATATCCTTGAGAGACACGGGCTTTCCAAGTATGCTCTTATAAACTTCCCTGCTGAAATGGCAATCCAAATAACATTGATCTCTAATGGCTTTACCGATTATCATGCCTGTGAATTTAAAAAATGAAAGATGCTCTGGATTGACTCCGGAGCTTCTATTAGGATGGAATGTGGTTTTGTCAGAAGGTATGGGTAGAAACAACGCATAATCAGGATTAAACATCTGTCTAGACAATACCTGATACCATTCTCTGGTCAGTC
This sequence comes from Maudiozyma humilis, assembly GCA_037102785.1. Lineage (NCBI taxonomy): Eukaryota > Fungi > Ascomycota > Saccharomycetes > Saccharomycetales > Saccharomycetaceae > Maudiozyma > Maudiozyma humilis. Next base: position 854,657 of record BTGD01000008.1, on the reverse strand, counting down.
CTCCTGCGTCTACACCACTCTCGCCGTTGAATGTGATCTCCAATTTCGAGTTTTTAATTTCATCACTGCTCTTGAAGAATAATGATCGATAGGAATCAAGAAAAACCTGATCTCTTCTCACACTAATCGGTAGCTTGGGAATCTCAGTAGAATCTATCTTGAGTTTAGCAACGAAATAATAGCGTTTATTATCGAAATCTAGAATTCTTGGATTTTTCACTAATAATGCGAAGGGACCACTCATTAACTTGGGATTAGATCTGATCATTTGATTCAACATTTTCTTATGAATGTCTGTGAAAGGGAAAAACAAATTTTCAACTTGAATACTAGAGAAGTCCATAGTCTTTTCCTCTTCATAGGTCAATGATCTGGTATTCTCTTTATTGATGTTCGAATGCTTACATACAACCATCAAAGATTCGATAGATGGAAGTAATATCGTTGCAGACGTATTGAGATCTTTTCTCTTCTCAAACTCAGATAGGCAATCGCTTAATGAACCCCAGAGTCTTCCTAGGTTCATGTTGTTGTACACTTGCGCCAATTTGTCGAGACCTAAGTTATCTTCTCTCTTCTTGTGGCTGTAAAGATAGTCCAGCGCGGTTAAAATCTTGAGTAATTTAGCCTGATCAGAGCTAGGAACAGTCATTCTTTGAACAAGGTCATTGTCCATCTCATCATCTTTAGCATTCTTTGAGGTATTTGATGCTAAACTTAGGAGATCGTCAGACAGTCGTTTGACGATTTCAACGGATCTGTTGGTCAATTCATCAGTAAAAACGCTAAGCGAATTGTTAGCGTACGATAAATGATACATCACACTTAACGTTTGTTGGAAGATTTTCGTGTTACAGCTATCCTGGTCAATAATGGAGACAATCTTACCCAAATCCTCTTTATTAAACTCAGGAATCTGAAATATTTTTTTAGTTGTCGGCTGTCTTGAATTTCTTACCAATGCAGGTATGGGTTTAGTGCAAACTTGGAGTATGTTCGTAAGCAAATCCATTAACACGGTTTCATCTGTAATCATCTTACGGCCAAATAAATCAAACAAATATTTCACAGGCCATCTCTCGGGTTTCAGTGTGGTATCTTTCCTTGCTTTTGTGAATGATCTATTTATCATCAAATTATCATGTTCAGTGATAAAGAAGAATTTTAGACGTTTGTCGGTGTCTATTAAGCTTTGTAATATTTCAATTGTTTGATTAGCGACAATTAGAGGTGTGCAATCCGGCGGTAAGCTCCTTGTGGTATTTGTTTGAGATTTACCTGATCTATCTGCTCTATTATTAATGGTGTTGTACATCCGCTCCAGAGAATGTTGATCCAATGTACCTTCTGTCAAGATGAGCAACAGAATGTTAACAATATCGCTTCGGTTTTGCTTGCTTGCACATAATCGATAGAACAACTCATGATATATCTCACGCTTAATATAAGGCTGCGAGATGAAAATGGATTTCATTAAGGCGGCCACACCAGGACGATCTAACAGGTTTTCAAAGTATATCTTTTCTGGCTTCTTTTTAGTTGGCTCCGACGAAACATGAGGGTCTGATTCTTGGGTATTCAAAATTGCTTCTCTGTGTACGTCATCAGAGCTGTGTGTATCACCGTTCTCATTGGGTCTTGCGGATGGGAATACAGATGATTCATGTTGTAATGGCAACCCACCAATGATAGGGGCAGTATTAGTTAAATTATCACCAGCTGTTATATCTTCTCTGATATTGGAAGGTAGTGCGTTCAAGAAATCGGGATCGATCTCCCTAACATGCTCATGCTGGGAAAAGGAAGCAGCCCTACGTTCCCTGATATGTTCTGCAAAAACCTCGGATCTCATTTCTTCAGGCAGTGCTCTCAAAAACTCTGGATCGATATCAGTACCACCAATATCAACATTTTGACCGTCTATTGTAACATAAACAGGTTCATGCTCAATGATATTACCATCAGCATCTGTATGATGACCGGAAACACCACCAGTGTGAACTGGCATAGAGTCAATTGAAATGTCACTATCAGAAGAATACCCTTCATCACTGTAATCATCCTGACTTGATTGTTCATCCGAGATTGCTTCGGTACCCTTTAGCTCCTCCAATGCACGTTCAACTTTCTTTTTGTACATCTCAAAACTCTTGGCGTACATTGCATTCATACTTGCTGCTATAACGTAATGTCCGTAACGTTTAGAGTTATGAAACATATCAAAGCAATCCTTCCAACGCAATAGCGAAGACTTCAAAACTATTCCTTCAATGGAATGTTCATCAAATAGCTCACCCGATAATAAGACATCCGAAAAGTGAGTTCTGTGAGGTCTTGGCCTAATACCAGATCTAATACTTGAAAGTTGTTCACTGATAGTGTTTTCAGTTTGTTCTAAGCCAGTAGGGCTTAAAGGATTCAATAAATTGCTTTGGTTTCGCCTGTTACCTCTGAGTAATGTAAGGGAGGGAGGCAATCTGCTTGGGTGAAGATGGCTTCTGGAGAACCTTTGATGATGATGGTGGTGGTCAGGTGTATTATCATCAATTCTGAATAACTCCTGAGCGTCTGGATTAAAAGTGTGTTGAATACCTTGGAATATTCCACGTGTTTCACTATCAGATGGTTCATCTTCTAATACAGTTCCATCACCAAACGTCCAAACTCTTCTAGCACTGTCATATTGTGTGGTTGAATTTGGGATGGCGTCCTCGTCAGAACTTGACATATCACTGTTGGACGCAGACAATGCAGATAAACCAGATTCCCAATCAGTGTCATCGATACTATAGTCACTCAAATCGATATCTATCAAGTCACTATTATTCTCGGAACTATCAAATGAAGATTCATCTTCATTGACACTCACGACATCAATCTCGCTCTCGTTGGCTCCCTCACTCCCACTGTAGTCTTCAACAGAGCCGTCTTCAACTCCATAATAAGAATCAATGGATGAATCGTCGTCAGAGGAATGGCTCGAATCTTCATCATCATTAGAGTCTATCATTTCAACTTCGATGCCATCTGTGTCTGTAGCATATGTCATGTTACTTTCTTCAGATGCGTCAGATGCTTCATTTTCGTCTTCGATTGCGTTGTCATCACTGCATACAATATCGTAGGCAGCCGGATCATCGTCCACAAAAGCTATATCCTCGTCATCTCCAATCAGAGAGTCTTCATCGATGTCCGCATCGTCGTCCTCTTCAATGTCATCCACATCATACATACCTAATGAGGAGTTCTTGAACATGTTTGAAACTTCGTCTTTATCAGATTCAACATCATCCACTTCGTCCTCATCGATACCCTCTATTTTAAATAGACTCTCGAAGTCGTTTCTTGTCGTGTTTATCGCATTCAACACCTCCACTCCTGAATTGAAAAGTTTTTTGCTAAAGGGTAGGTTAATGTCAACAATAGCCATGCAATCTGTTATGGCAGCGGGGATATCTTGGTCAATCATCATCCTGCAAATTTGGTAACGGTCTGCATCGATGTTATTCGTATCCAATAATAATCGTAGATATGGTGCCTGGACGTAAACCATTAGAGAAAGAACATTGAACCAGGAGTCAATCTTATTAACGTTTGTTTCTAATGCTTGTTCGCTTACAGAAACATTTTTTAATGCCCTAATAATGATGTCTATAGTGAATTTTCTAACATATGCCATATCAGGATCAATTTGTTTGAGATCTCTCTTTGTTGTGCTCTTATCAATAATCGATGAGGTAAATCCAACAATTACAGACCTTGACAGCATGCTTATAACTTCTCTTCTCTTCATTTCGTCTCTGTTATGTTCTTGTGATGATGTTTCGTCCAATAACTGATATAGGAAGAAGTTTAAGGCAGTAGATCTGGGTTTAGGCTCTTCCATATAAACATGACGTCTGTCGTAAGTCAAAAATTCGTATTTGCATTGCTTGTAACTAGTGATCAATTCTACCAATATTTTGAGAAGGAAGATCATGTAAGCACATACTGGATTCCGTGATGGATCAGGTTTATTACTTGAAGTTTTTCCTTCATTGTTATTATCCGAACTGTTAGGTGGTTCCGAGAGCCAATCTTTCTTAGATGCTGCCATGAGTTGCGATATAATAAGATGAACAATACCAGTACGTTTACTTCTAAAGTCAGAAGAATCAGTGCTAGCGACTTCTGAACCTACGTCATCATCTCCATTTCGCTCGAGTGTGAAATTCCATAACGTTCCATCTCTATCAAATTCAATGAACTTGCAAGAGGAGGAGAGTTGTTTAATAAATTCTCTTGGATTTCTAGCGACAATATGGGCTTTATCCTCAAGCAGACTGGTAAGCTCTCTGCTCCGTTCTGTATGATTTCCCAATGTCTTTGACACGAAGCTATCTTTTACTTCGTGCTCGATCAAATCTGAAATAATACGAGGTGTCTCGAAACATCTTCTCAGTAATAGAAGATATGATGCTTCCAAGAAATTTATCTTCTCATAAAGTTGATAAGCACCAATGACCTTGAGAATTTTTGGCAACATACGAGAGTGAATAATATCTTCAATTTTTTTCTCATCCTTACAGTATATCAACAGTATTCTTGTTATGGATACAGCAGAATAGAAATTTGTGATATCACCCACACGAATAATATTATCAAAGATTACCTGTTGAACATTCTCGGAGATATGATAGAAAGAAGGAAGCGGTGGTAGACGGAAACGCATTTTTATATTTTCAGAAAGCTTCTCTTCATGTGGAATATCGGATCTTGCAAACAGTACTTCATACGCGTATAGCGCCTTAGAGAACCAAATAGTGTTCACATGTTCAGGTCTTAGAATATCTGTAAGGTATGACATGAAATCTGACAACATCTCCTCAGAATGGAGATAAACCTCTTCTTCATTAAGCAGTATTCCAAGAATATGGATCAGTGACGATAATTTCGAAGTGTTCTCCATTGGAGTCGCCTTAATACTCTGGAATATATTTTCAGATATATCCCTAATCGGTTCCTCAATACATTTTAGCATCTGAAGAAGTGTCTGGGTGAACGAGTTAATCAATTTTGGATAATATGGTAACACATTGAAGAATGATGATGAAAATTGTTTCTTGAAGAAATCAATTCTCAATGCATTGAGAGAGCTTTCTGGTTTAACAACAGGAACCATGGATACTGCATCTGTTAAATTGTCGGAGTGCTTTAATAATTTCTCGTATCTTTGCCATTCATCATCACTGAAGGTAGATGTATCTCTTTCAGTAGGCAGCCTATCATTTTTCTCCTCTAGATAGGCTTTGGCAACATCTTCACTGATTCCTGCTTTCATGAGAATCTCAACCTTTTTCTGGGATGGAGGAATTACTTTCCAATCAAGCTCCATAAGGTCAGTAGCATCATCGGATGGAGACTCCATGTAAATGTTGGTGATTACTGTAAGAATAGCCTTATAAACTGGATACGGGATACTCCTGGATGTCAACTGTAAAATCCGCTGGTGCTCACATAATTCATAAATCATACAGAGTGCTGACTTCTTCACGTAAGAAGAAAACGTACCAACAACATCGTACTTGCCCTTCATAGATGGAAAATATGATTCTGCATTTTTGATTGTTTCCATCCCCCCTATTCTGGTAGATCTGTTTATAAAACTTAGGGCATTCACCATGCAGCTCACTGTTAGAATCAATGGAGAATCTTTAACCACAAATGTATCATCAATAGAATTACTCGTCTTTATGTTCATCATCTTAGGAAATAATTCTAGAATTAATGAAGTGTAAGCAGAATATCCTCCTTTCTGGTAAAATATTAGGGCGGGCAGTGTCTGTAAAATATCATTGGTAGTCATAGTAGTTCTTGAATAAGTCATCACATAGGTGATAAAATGTAGAAGTACCAGATAGAACGATACGTTGTTGTCATTTAGACCGATTCCCAGCATATTAACCAATTGTTGAACAGTTTTATCAAAAATCTGTATTTCAATACTCTTATCGTTAAGTTCAATACCCGTGGTCCTGGTATGTGTTAAGCGTAAGAAGCATCTGTACAGGAGAGCTGAAAATGTTTGCAGCTTACAGACAATGCTTCTTACCTCAAGAGTATTCTTGAATTTTGCAGATGTTTTGTTATCTTTGATCCCTCCCTTGATTTTATCAACAGCATAAATCTTTATCGGAGGTAGGTTGAAAAGACTATCGGGCGTTGTTTCGTCGACAACAGTTGGTGGAAGGGATTGACGGATATACATTTCTTCAAGCGCACATCTTCTGAACAGAAGTCCGATATATGTGATAAGGTCGAAGCCTTGCTCGTTGAAATAATCGGTAATTTGAAGCAGTCGAGTTGGCGATAGAGACGAAAAACTTAGGTATACCGATGTAACGACGTACATCAGGGAGGTAATACGTGAAAGTTCCGCCGTAACGTTATCCAAGTATTGAAGATCCTTTTTGTTGTCATTTTTAGCCTTGCTTAGAAAGAAACTGGAGGTGTCATCATGGTTTAAAAACGCATCTAGCTCACCGAGTCGTCTTTCGAGAAGTTTTAGCAAAGGTAGAAATGCATAATCTTTATCATGTTCGTCAATTAATTGAAGTGCATCTGTTATGTTCAGCATAGCTTGAGATGACGAAAAATCAAACGGTGGTCTCGCAGTATCTAAAATGGCAATTAAATGTTTAACATCAAGTCGTTGCGAGAACTTCTGTAGAACAACATTTTCCAGACTCATGCCGTACAGAAGATTGGAGAAGCAATCGATCACTACAGAGCTCTGTTGAGTATCCCAGAAGCATAATTCGGTTGAGTTTTCTTCGTTCTCTACTACATTCTCATCTTTAGAATAGTAAAATGAGTGGCCATTAACGTGAGAGGTGTAGATGAATGGTTGCGAAAACGTTACAGATGAAGGAATTCTTTTAATAAAATCACAAAAACTGTCCAAAATAGGATCTTTCAAATTCGGATAATGCCTGGCTAGTTCATCGATAAAAGTTCCGAATTCTGAAGCTTCATCTTTCCATGAAATAGCTCGCGCAAATTTAACTTCAGTCATGACATTAAATAACTGACCAATAATATTCTTTTCTTTCACCTGGTTAAGCCCTTCGACATTCAAGCACAGTGCCGAGATAAGATCTGGAAGGAGGTATATCATTTCAGAACTGGGGACCAGAAGTTGTGAAAAATTATCGAAAATATATGGAATCAGTCCTGCATCTACTAAAACTTGGTAGATAGTTGGTTCACTGTTGATCACCTTCTGAATGATATCCAATGTAAAAACAACTAGGATATTTCCAAAAATAGTTGGGTTGTTTAATATCTGACTCATCGATTTAAGGAGTGGTGAATCGATCAGGTTTCTAATTCTATCTCCAGAATCTGTTTTCAATAGTTTTACGACCAATTTTAGTAGACTGCGAATATACGCCTGTTGTCTAAAGGACACACTGTAACTCTCTGATGCATATGGCGATGGTTTACCACTGTTGGGATTCTCTAATACAAAGTCCACCTCATTTCTCACGGCATTTATCAAGATATTGAAACCATCGTTGGTAATGAATTCAGAAGTTGAGTCAGCATCATTGATGAAGACCTCTAGAAGGTGTGTTGCCGAAGTTATTGTCCGCTTATATTTGGTCTGTGACACTGATACAATGTCGAGTAAGCATGGAATAAACCCTGCAGATAGTAAAGAACTATGAAGGGACTTCACATCTGCCACATTAGAGACCAGATAAAAGAATCTAACGTTGTATTCTTCGCTGATCTCCTCATTCTTAGATCTTAGTAATTTTCCTATCTGTCTCAAGATCAGAAATAGAGCACCATGGGCTAAATTACCACCTAGATTTCTCATGATGTCAGAACACCAAACATGTCTTAAAGAGATGCATTCCAATGCAAACAGACAGTCCAGTCTTAATTTAGAAGGTATCTTTGGCTCGGCTAAAGAAATAAATTCAGACAAACTGTTAAATGTGTATGGGTCGACTTCGAACAGTTTAGAGCTTACCTGTGGAGCTGGGTACACGGTATTAATATAGGCTACTGTGTTGAACTTGGTTCTAATAATGAGATTCAATAATTGGTTGGATGAAGGACTGTTATCGCTAAAAGCCTTTGCAACAGTAACTCGTAAAGAAAAGTCATACCAAAATTCATTAGGAAGTGCATGCATTCCTTTATCAAAAAGTTCTTGAAGTGAGCTGTTCACAAGTTCGTTGTTATTGATGGTGAATTTTTTCATAAAAGTTGACTCTGAGCTGGATACCGCGCTCTCGTCCTTCTCATTCTTCTTCTTTTCTGCGATGTGATACGTGTACTTAAACTTGGACCATTTATCAGGATAAGACTTATCTGAGGTAAACAGATCAACCAACGTTACATGCGAACCGCTGTCATCAGACACAGACGAAGGTAGTACTAATGCCAACTGCAATGCCTTCTTCTTGAGATTATGGTCGCTAAGAACATTATTCGAATCTATACGTTCTCTAGAGACCTGGTATCTCTCGCCCATTATAGCCAGAATCTTGATGGCACCTAGCTTTATTTCAAAATTAGGACAATTTAGAAGATTGTTCATGACGTCCATGGACGAGTATATGTACCTATTCTCGGTATTGTAAAGTAGTCTGCAACTGAATTCCATTAATATTGTACACATGTCGATATCGCTCTTGTTCATGCAAACCAACTTGACTGGTTTCATTTGGAAATCATTGGTACGGTACCCATATTTGTCGATTACTCGAGATAACATCTCGTCGATTCTATTAAGAACAGGTATCCATACGTATAAATCATCTCTGGCTCTATCCCATTCTTGAATGTCAATTAATTTGGTAAGGAATGATTCATCATTACAGGTTGTAAGTTCGTCTATTAGAGGCTTAAATTTCTCCACTATTTCGTCCTTCTGGTAGATCTCAAGTCTGCTCAATTGGAGCATATTGAAAGGAGTATAATATGAAACAGGTTAGGAATGACACTCGCAATAGTGATAGATTATAGGACCTTAATTTGAACTGGTTATTCTTAGAACTGTGCAATTGTAAGTTTAGCTGATTACGTAATAACTAACACCACTTCCTAATATCAAGTTAGGAAATATTGCAATGCCGTCGGCTCAAGTAATGCTATATCAAATTTAAAGGTTCAACAACTTTCCTGCTCCTGAAGATCTTTTTGCCGGGTAGTATATGGAATGTTGGCGTTGCCGTGTATCCCTGTACTATCTGTTTATACACCTTGTAAGATCATCTTAGAATATATTAGGACCCCCCCATCTCTCTACTGAAAATTATCCGCGCCGCGGCGGGTAACACAAAGAAAAATACTAACGGCGTATAACAGAATGGCTAGGGTGCTAACCGCTAAAAATAAAGTGAAAGCACAGGTAGACAAATTTTGCCATTGTGCAAATGTGCGGTTTTAAACTAAAGTATTTAATAGTCATGAATGTGTATAAAATTTAAGTTATATTGTAAATGCTTATATCATTTTTGTCTAGAATCAAAGCCAGATGGGCTGGGTGAATTCTGCGCAGATGGACCATTTGTCTGGGGTTTTCCATCTAGAAATACAGGCTTCAGTACATGATCATCAAAATTCTGAAACCACTGGGAATCTGAACGGAAAATAGTACTTATAGATTCCTTGAGGTTATTTCCTTCTTGTGTACTGCCACTTGGCGCATTTTCGTTATTCTGGGGTGAAAGAACAGGGCTGTTGTCTAATGATATAGCACTGTTTGTCTGATTGATGAAAGTGTTTGCATCCTGAAGCATTGCGTCATCAACGGAAAAGTCTCTGCTGTTTACATTGTTATCAACGTAAGGTCTCCGGGAGGTTGGTGCGTCAACATCATTCTGTCCGGCGTTGTACCTGTTAGCCGAACTTACTGCCTCGATATCAAATTCATCATCACTGTCATCATTTTCATCAACGCATCCAGTCTTAATCTTGAGAACTTCTAACATACCTGCTGTGGTACCACCGAATACAATGACCGTGAGTACAACGACAACCAGAACAATGGCAAGTAAGGTAAACTTAAATTCACCTTGAATTCCCAGAGCAAGTGCTACACCGACAGCACCGCGCAATCCAGCCCAAAACGTCATTACTTGGTAGTTGTAAGGAATTTCCTCTGGAATCGACACGTTGTTGCCCAGTGTAATACTAGACGCCCTTTGTGCCTTTATTCTGTACATCCAGTTAACAAAACGAGATAGAGGGAAAACTGCACACCAACGAGCGATACAAATCGATATGGCAGTTACAATGATTAGCATAGGCTTGTATACCAGCTCGACCTCGGTGAACAACTCCAGACCCAGGTAAATGAAGATGAAATTCTCAGACAACCGTGCCAGAAGTTGAAAAATATACTTGATTGTCAGTTGTGTGCGACGAGACATGTTATAGTAAGCGTAGTGTTTCAGTGTGATACCACAGAATAAGAGCGATACGATACCCGACATGTGACATCCGTTAGAGAAGAAGTACGATTGATACGCAATCAGTAGGATGAGACAACTCTCAATCTGTGGGTATCTTCTGATATGCGAATGCTTGAGCAGTAAAGCAACTAGGATACCGATGAATACACCAATTACCAAGGAAATCGAAAAGGTCATTAAGAAGAGCCCCGCACCTTCAAAGATCGAACCAATTGTAGCTGGTTGTCCTCTGAATTTCTGACATGTCTCAAACATAACGATAGATATAGCGTCATTTAACAGAGATTCTCCGAAAATAATAGTGTACAGTTTGGGATCCACTTTATAAGCGTTGAAGATTGAAAGAATGGTTACAGGATCGGTAGCAGAGAGAGTAGCACCAACGGACATAGCGTCGACAAATGAAATATCAACAGACTCTAACCCTAGGGCGGTCCATAGAAACAATATAATACCAAGCACACATGCTGATATGAAAGTACCCGGAATTGCAAATGTTAAAATTGAAACCATGTTGTTGAAGAAATTTACTTGATTAAGTTCGTAGCCTGAATTTAAAATGATAGGAGGAAGCAAAATATTGAAGAAGTACGAGGAATTGAAGGTCACAGAACTTTGTATGTAGTGGCCTGGGGACATTCTCAAAATTAGGCCAACCACCATACCATAGAAGATCGATAGGACAGTCTCGTGTACGGCTCTGATACGACGTTGGGCGAGATAATAACTAGACCAAAGAGCAAATATTAGAAGGGATAACATAATGAAAAGTGCCCAGGAGGAGAACATTTCTTCAGTTACAGGAGAAATGTCGCCATCGGGGTCTCCGATTAGTGGATCGGTCTTGCCAGGAAGATCTGGAACAGGGAGAAGTTCATCCTCATCCCCATCGTCTGAGGAGACTGGAACCACACATCTAACCAGTGTGGGTAGTATTATTTTAAGCAGAAGAAACTTAAGCATGCAGTTATGAGGTTGTCCGTTATAAAATCGGGGTAAGCTGTGTAATAATGAGATAATAAAAAAGACAATGCAGTGGGGACGTAAGTGCAACAGAAATGTGAACTTGGAACGATTAGATGAAGCTCTATTATCTAATTGCTCCTGGTAATCACAAATGCGGTGTTGGTTATGCTATATAGAACACGACATCAGCTAAACGAGTGTCTTTGTCACACGACTATGGAAAACAGCGATATGTCTTAAAGGGCAGGGGGAGACAGAGCCCTACTTGCCCGCACAATAATCCCCTCCTCGTATCAAGTGATTTCAATCAGGAATCAGAGAGAAAGACCTGGGATGACAGGTGACTAAACTGAAGAAACGGCATCAGAGGTGAGTACACATATGAGATATTTACTCTAGTTTATTAGTTTGTAATTATTGTTTGGGGACTTTATTGCTTCGAAATGATTCAATATCAGCACTGCAGGCGAACTAAGGCTCCCGATAGGTACAAGATGATCATTTTCAAGGCAAGTATATTTTAAGGCATTTTCCACGGTTTCCGGAATGTCATGTACAATATCACATAATTCCTTACTGTTCCCTTATGTCATCCACATCCCATTACACTAACTCCCTCTTGGTTCAACTTGGTAGAATCATCTTGATGTAGTGTCCCCCACTAAAACAGCCGTACAACAAAGACTCCTAAGGCAGACGCGAACCGTCTTGCGTGAAAAATTTTGGCGCGATGCACCAAATCTGCCCATACGTCAACATATACGTGACAGAGGTGCATAAAGTATTTGATAATTTCGATAATGTATTAAAGTTTGGCTCAGTCGTTTTCTTCCCCTCTCATAGCCCCACATCCAAGCATATCTAGCATGTCCAAAGTTATCGTCCTATCTGGTCCAAGTGGTACTGGTAAGTCCACTCTTCTGAAGAAGCTTTTCGCCGAGTTCCCAAACAGCTTTGGTTTCTCCGTCTCCTCTACTACTCGTCAGCCACGTGCTGGTGAGGTTAATGGCGTCGACTACAACTTCGCCACCGTCGATGACTTCAAGAAAATGATCGATGAGAACAAGTTCATTGAGTGGGCCCAGTTTTCTGGCAACTACTACGGAACCACCGTGGACTCCGTCAAGCAGGTCATGAACAGCGGCAAGACCTGTATCCTTGATATCGATATGCAAGGTGTCAAGAGTGTTAAGGAGAAGCCAGAGTTGGCCGCCCGCTTCCTCTTCATAGCTCCTCCATCTGTTGAGGATCTGCGCAAGCGTCTGGAAGGCAGAGGTACCGAGTCTCAGGAGTCCCTAGACAAGAGACTCAACGCTGCCATTGCTGAACTGGAGTACGCCGAGACGGGCGCTCACGACCACACTATCGTCAACGACGACCTTGACAAGGCCTACAAGGAGCTAAAGGAGTTTATCTTTGAGAAGTAAATAGGAACACCTGATCTCCCGCAGTCTTAAACTGATTCTTTTCTTTTTTTTACCTTGCACAACATATGTCATAGCGAGGTGATAAAGATATGTAGAAATAATGCACATAACCAAATACAATATAAGATCTCATAACATGCTTAACTATGTTTACTGTGGCCGGAAACCAAGGGGCAGACAGAGCACCTCGTAATCATATAATCTTAAAAGGGTCTAGCCCGAAACTGATATTACCCAATACGAGGGTGCAATTGACACCATCCAGAGATAACTGTAGGAATCCAAGTCTACATTTGTCCTTTTTGCTCTCTCCCTTTCTTTCTTCCTTTCTTTCTTCCTCTCTCTCTTTGTCTGTGTGGGCTCCAACGAACCTCCTCCCTTCTCGGCCTTTCGCTCCGTTACCTAATGCCCCTTACTCTCTGGCCCGCTCTGTGTTCTTTTAGGCCCGCTGGAATTTAGTCAGACGGCGCTGTGCGGATCGGCGCGCCCCACCTGCGCGTTGCCTGTGGATACGTCAGTAAGGATGAGCAAAATAGCGTCGTTTGTTAGGTAATGCGCAGATCGATGTGAAAGAAAGGGGAAGCGGGCTGGCCCGGCCTGGACTGGCAGGTTTGCGGTTGTTCTCCTTTTTCCCATGGTTTCTACGTTCGGGATCCCTTGGGGACAGATTTTGGCTTTTGTCATTATGGACACATATTCTTGTATAAATATGAGGAGCACTTATACTTTATTGATCATGGAAAGTGTTTCTTCCTGTTTGTTTTGTTAATTATGTTCTACTTATTCTCTTATAATAAGACAGTATCAATTCAGCTCTAAACTGTTTTAACTAACACATACACTAATACAAACACCCACATCATCACAAAAATGGTTGCCCAAGTTCAAAAGCCAGCCCCTACCTTTAAGAAGACTGCCATCGTCGATGGTATGATTGAGGAAGTCTCTCTTGACCAATACAAGGGTCAGTACATTGTTCTATGCTTCGTCCCAATGGCATTCAGTTTCGTCTGCCCAACTGAGATCGTCGCCTTCTCTGACGCAGCCCCACGTTTCAAGGAGCAGGGTGCTCAGGTGCTATTCGCCTCTACCGACTCTGAGTACTCCCTACTAGCCTGGAGCAACATGCCAAGAAACGACGGTGGTCTTGGTCCAGTTCAGGTCCCACTTATCTCCGACAAGAACCAGCAGCTTTCCAGAGACTACGGTGTCCTCGTTGAGGAGGAAGGTGTCGCTCTAAGAGGTCTATTTGTTATCGACCCCAAGGGCATTGTTAGACACATTACCATCAACGACCAGCAGGTCGGAAGAAACGTCGAGGAAGCTCTGAGAGTTGTTGAGGGTTTCAAGTGGACCGATGACAACGGTACCGTTCTACCATGCAACTGGACCCCAGGCTCTGCTACCATCAAGCCAGATGTCGCAGCCTCCAAGGAGTACTTCGAGGAGGCCAACAAATAAGCAATAGTATTTGGTCGATAATTCCCTCCCTATATCTATATTCAGGTTGTATCAGCACTATTGCATCTTTCTCCAGTAATGCCATATGAAGAAATATGATATTTGACTGATTTCATGTGTTTGGTTTATTGATCTTTATTTTCTGCTATTTTACATTTGTAGAAAAACCTTACATGTATTAAATATGAATTTATACCTAATAAAATATCGTAACATTATAATTAATCGTCTTTGTATCCGGAAGATATGAATGCATTGCCCAGGAAGTCCTCCCATTCCTTGTCGTTCTCGCAGAGCTTGGCAGCGAGCTCAATATAGTCCTTGACAAGAAGCGAGTTAGCCTTGTATGGTTGGTCCTCGGACGTATATTCCACTTGGTACTTGAAAGCTTTGGATGCAGCCTCATCCTTACTCTTGCCTTCTTTTAAAAGAGCTTTGTAATCCTTATCTATCTGCTCCAGGTCGGCATAGTACTCTACGAACTTAGTTGGAGAGAATAGCTGACCGACATAAGCTGGGCCCAATGGATATTCAGCTGGCTTCTTACGGGGAATTGTTTTGTCTGCTTTCTTTTTGCTTTCTAAATCCTTCTTTAATGTGTTGAATTGGGGTTCTATATCCTCTTCTTCGATTTCTTTCTGAATCTTAGCATCCAGTTCCTCGAAGAAAACGTCCCAGGGTTTGTATTCTTGAATATTTAGAACGTCATTAGCACTAGAGATGTTGTACTCCCATATTCTGAAGGATGGGTTAAAAGTAGGGATTACCGATCCTGCGATGTTTACGATGGAATACTTCTCGTATATTTCATCTCTGGTCTCTTTCTTTTTCTTATTACCCTTTTTCTTCTTACCACCCTTTTTCTTTTTGCCGCCTTTCTTCTTCTTACCACCTTTGATGGTTCCTGCAGGCG
Source organism: Maudiozyma humilis (assembly GCA_037102785.1). Taxonomy (NCBI): domain Eukaryota; kingdom Fungi; phylum Ascomycota; class Saccharomycetes; order Saccharomycetales; family Saccharomycetaceae; genus Maudiozyma; species Maudiozyma humilis. The sequence continues at coordinate 839,418 of BTGD01000008.1, read as the reverse complement.
AATTCTCCGAAATTGTATCACCTTGAAGTTCACTAACATCCGTGGAGGCATCGAGTTCCTTTTGAATGTTCTCATAAAACTCCTTCTTCACCTTGTTCATGTATGAAACTTTGTTAACTGGCTTGGCTCCCATCAAGTGAGCATCGCTTGCTGCTTCAGCGTAATCAGAAATTTCGTATGATTTCTGAACATTCCCAAACTCATCTAACCTGTATTCATTTTCCTCGAGGTTCTTCAGGTCCTCACGGGCTTTCTCCCCGTCAACAGGAATAAAGTGGTCCATATTCATGTGACCATAAACACCACCGATAATAATGTCCCTGTACTCGTGTGTCCAGAGGGTAAACTTGTCGTAGCAGCTCTTGTCAAAATTTTTGGCAATAGGAGGGACGTGACCCGAGAGCCAGACCTTCATATTTCTCTGCCTTAGTTCTTCAAGAGTGTTTCCAAGCCAGAGAAGTAATTGGTATCCTGGTTCACTCTTTGAGTCACAGTTATCGACCAGCGGATTAGCTTTGTACAGATACAAAGTGTTGATCGACAGGACGGCAAGCTTTCCTGGGATAACTTCCTTTAGGAAGGTGACACCTCTGTCAAAGAATCTCCTCTGTTCCTGGGGAACAAATACATCCCAGATCTTGAACAATTCTCTTGTCTGTAGAGTTGGTCCCAGCGAAAACATGTTGTGTGGGAAAACATCGTTGTTTCCTAAACTTGGAATGACGTCCACGTCAAAATCTCTGGGATCTGGAGTACGACTATTTCCAAATATATCATGGAATTTCTTACTAACCAACTCGTTCATATCGAATATCTGGGCCTCTGTTCTTGGTATTTGACGGTCATTATCATGTCTGATGTTGTCTCCTGTCCAGATGACGAAATCGATGTGATCTCTTAGTGTTTCGTTTATCCACTTCATCGTGTATTCCATGAGGTCCACGGGTGCATCACACCCGGACATAGCCTTACCAAACCTTGGTGCAAGGTCATCATCGTCATTATTATTTCCGTTCTCTAAACCCTTTGACTTCTTGTCAGGATGGCATAAATTCTGAATAGAGGCATTTTCCTCGTAGAACCTGTCTGGGTGGATGTCGGTAATGTGCAGGAATCTGCCGTGCAACTTCTTTCCGTTACCAGTTCTCAGGTCACGTATGACGACTGGTTCCCTGGGAGTTAGTCCAATATTTTTTAAGAAGTCGTAATTCGTAGGTTTATCTAACTCCGAGGTCTCGAAGGTTCCTCTTTCCGTCCAAAAAGTGCTGATCTTGAGGTAACCTGAGAGGCTCCAGAGAGATATAAGAAGGAGCGCAGTGGAAACTGTCGAAAGCATCACTCGTTTCATAGATACTCTCCTCGCCTTAACCAGATGTTGATCATCATTTCGTAATATCATTGGTCAGTAAGACAATATAGCAAAAAATAATGTGTGTATTAGCGCAACAGGAATGTAGCAAAATAATCTGTTCTGATGAGGTTTCAACAGAACCTAGCAACTTCCTGGTTCGTAACGATATATCAACAAATACGACTTCGAGAAAACACCCCTCCTTATACACTTTCCGCTGTTACCCTAGTGGCTGTATAAATGTAGAGAATGAGATGGGCAGTCTCGCCGCACTGGCCCCCCTCTCTGCCTCCCCACGTTCTTCCACTTAATTTTGCCTTACCCTAAAATGCGTAGGAGGCGGATGCACAGTAATCCCGCAGCGACGGACAAAATCGTGCCGGCCTCTGACCGAAGAAGCTCTCGGGGCCGCGGAACATTCAGCGCCAAACAATATGGTGCACATATGACGCGAATTGTAGCGTGAGAGGCATGAGCGGTATGGTATACACGTATATATGAGTTTGAAGGTATTTGCGATAGGAGTCAAATATAACAATGAGTTCATTTTTTGGCGATTGTCCCATTATTGGTGCATACGCAGCCTTCTGTTCTTCTTGTGAGATTGAACGATATGTTTATTTCTAAAAATAAAGTATGTAAAAGTTGAATAAGGATTCGACAAGAGAAAATAGGGCGTTATTGATTATAAACGATGGTCTATTTTCCTGTTTATCTTCTTCTACCAGTGGTCTTGGTGTGCTGACCTCTGACACGTAGACCCCAGAAGTGTCTGATACCACGGTGGGCTCTGATCTTCTTGAGTCTCTCAAGGTCGTCTCTTAGCTTGGACTCGACCTGGTTAGCTAGAGTGTGGTAGTCCTTACCGTCAGCAATGTCTCTCTGACGGTTTAGGAACCAGGTTGGGATCTTGTACTGAGTTGGGTTCTGCATGATCTGGACAACTCTCTCAAGCTCTTCCTGGGTTAGCTCACCGGCTCTCTTGTTTAGGTCGACATCGGCCTTCTTGCAAACAAGGTTGGAGTAACGACGGCCAACACCCTTGATGGTGGTTAGGGCGTAGACGATCTTGATGTTACCGTCAACGTTGGTGTTAAGCAGACTGTGTGTAACTGTGTGCAGTGTGATTTGCAAACAAAATTGTTAGTATTTCTGAGTTATTAAAAAAGGTAGTCGTGGGTGCAACTCTCAAAGTTCTGTGATAGATGTGTTGTGCTTGAATTAAATGATATTTGTGGTGCTAATCGCGAAAACGTTGGGCTGGATAGCTTCATACGTTCTTGTTTCCTTTATTGGGTTACTCGGTTGTACAGTAAGAGGCAGGATATATTACTTTTGACATCAATGATATCTTTTGAAGCATGTTTTCATTGTTACTCTGTGTGTTCTCTTCCATACGCTCGTGTGCTCCCGCTAACTTTACATTTAATAACTTCATAACGTCTTCAATCTTAACTCTTGCCTATCTCAACCCCATATATCAATATCAATATTCTCCTATTGATGCGCAGCTACATCATCTTATCACATATAGTATAACTGACGTCTGTACTATCTATATCACTTTGACTGACTCCTCATATCGTAAAAACATACCGTAGAATGTGCTGGAAAGAACCTTGCTCCTGGACGACTAGAGACATTGCTTAGCTGTTTTCTGTGGTGTTATTCGACCCTTTAATTAAGAAAGTGAACTACGAGCCTACAATTTATAAACACTTCATCAATATAGAGCTTACCTACTAGAAATTTCACCCTACAAACGAGCAGCAACCCTCTGTTCCAGCCTGGGGGCATCAGACTAACAACCTGGTGAAACTGGCCCAGCCTACAGTACTACCCGTACAGATCCAATCAGGCTCCCAGCCGCCACCAGAAGCTCTGAACAAAGTCGGGTGGCTCCGTAAGCCAGGTAGGAAGGGGGGAAGTTGGCTCTGTCTGCGCTAGGGACTTTGGCACAGGCTCGACAGTTCGGTCCTCCGTCTAAGTTGAGATCGTCCAGGCTGGGGAATTTCACTATGCCAAATTTGCCGAGCCTGGAAAAGTTCGGTTCCAGGCCGACAATTTCTCGCTAGGCGGAGACGTTTCCAGTGTCTCACTAAAATGGAAAATGATGGCGCGGAATTCACCCAAAGAGAAATTTATGGTGTACGGGTGTATGTATGGGTGTTTGTCCGAGAAATCATGGCACAGTTTTCGATAGAATCATTAGAGGTGAGCCGAAAAGCACTAGTTAAATTGGTATGACAGGTTGAATACACCATTTCAAGGAGACAACATTATTATTTCGTGTTATGTTGGGTGTTTATTCTTCGAAGTTGACAAGCCAATAACCCCATGGACATCGAATAAAGGTATGATCATGTTTTGTTTTGAAGTATCTCGAGAATTCGTCTGCTCTCTGTTAAGTACTTTTCTAATTAGCTCCTTAGTAAAAATTAGCAATTATTGCTTGGCTATTTAAAATAGTATTTCTTCTTCAAGAGGCAATTTAAAGAATGATGCAGGACCGATCTGAAATTATGTCCGCACTGGCTGAAAACATTAACTAATAACTAAAGGTACACATTTCATATTCACAATAACATATACAAATTTGTAAAAATATATAACGTATATCTTTGATTTCTCCAGGTTTTAAATTATGTATTATTCTAAGGGTGTAGCCATCGACGATAAGCGGTGTATGTGTCCCACTATTTTCTCGTAGCACCGGGCTCATCGCATATTTTCGAAATTCGGCATTGCGCTCCGCTGCAGATGAAAATTTTAGAACGCTGAAAGTTCATCGAGCTCATCGCTATAAAGAAATGTTCATTAGTAACACTTGATACAAAACCTAAGTAGCATCAAAGATAGAGACCAATAATGTCAGCTAAAACTAGATATTATCTGGAGCAATGTATTCCAGAGCTGGATGATTTGGTGGACAAGAAGCTGTTCACCAAGAATGAGATTTCCAAGATTATGAAGAAGAGAACCGACTTTGAGCATCGTCTAAATTCCAGAGGTTCCAGTACCAATGACTACTTCAAGTACATTGCATACGAGACTAATGTTGATAAATTACGTAAGAAGCGTGTCGAGAGAATCCTGCAGTCCAAAAAGACCAACAGTATCTCCGATTGGTCCATTTCCCAGAGAATCACATTCATTTACCAAAGAGGTACGAACAAATTCCCACAGGATCTAAAATTATGGGCCATGTATTTGCATTACCTAAAGACTAGAGGTTCTGAGACTTCGTACAAAAAGATTCACAGTGTCTACAACCAGCTGCTAAAGCTGCACCCATCGAACATAGATGTTTGGATCAGTTGTGCCAAATACGAGTACGAGGTCCACGCCAACTTTAAGAGCTGTAGAACTATATTCCAAAATGGTCTACGCTTCAATGGTGACTCAGCGAAGCTCTGGTTTGAGTATGTTAAGTTTGAGCTAAATTTTGTCACAAAATTGCTGAATCGTAGAAAGGTCATGGGTCTCATTAACGAGCGTGAACAGGCTCTTGACATGCAAAACGATGAGAAGAAGAATGAGAAGGACGATGAAGGTATTACTCTTCCAACCACTGGTGATGTCATGAAGGATAAATTAAACGAGCTCCCAGAAGCTGACATGAACATGTTGGGTAGTGCAGAGACGAACCCTGCCCTGCGCGGTGATATTGCCCTAACTGTGTTTGATCTAGCTATGGAGACTCTTGGAAAGTACTACATCAACAAGCACAAGGGATATTATGTCGGTTCTGACCGTGACTTTGAGAAGCAGCTTAACAAGGATGCCGTTGAGTTTCTGTTTGAGACTTCGATGGATTACATTCGTCTATTTGACGATTTCGAAGACCTTGATAGAATATATCTGATCAACCACGTTATACAATATTGGAGACAGGAGCATTTCTCTATCAACTTGGAGACTGACCTGCCTGAGCAAAGTCTTGACTGTGTCTTCCTGGACCTTCTCCTGAACATCAGATACATGACTGTTGAGAACATGGATATTGACCAACTGCAGCTCTCCGTTAAAAAATACATGGCTTATAAAAATAAGCTAAACCCAACCGACATGAAGTCTCTGCAACAGAAATACAAGGAGTATATTAAGGAACAGTTCTTGAGCGAGATGGACAAGGAGAGCAACCCAGGCTACAGAATTTTAGAAATGATTTACAATAAGTTGTAATATCGGCATATAATTAAGTAACAAATTAACTTTTTTTCGAATGACACAGATAGAATTATAAGTGTATATTTCTATATTTCTATGTATATCATTTCGTTACATGGTTGTCTATTCATATACAAGTAGTGTTATATATCTTAGATATCGGTTGGTTGTATACAATAGTGTAGTTGGGTAGGGTAGTTTAGTAGGGTAGTTGATAACTATGGAATAAAAGTCATCATATGCATTTTTTTCTATTTTGTTTGGGGTCTTTAATAGTATTTGTACAGTGGTTGTTGTAAAAAACGTCTATTTTTTGTTTCGTTTTACATCCAATTTTGGGTTTGGAAGAAGTCATAAATCTTATTTCCCTTTGAAGGATCGATGTTTAGCAGTTCCTTGCATGTCTTCTTCTTTAGATTGCCTCCTGTCCTCAAGAGCTCGCTGAATATAAGTTCCTTAATGGCGAGATATGGTTTAGGTAGGATTTTTAGCTGAATACACAGTTGCTGCTCATCCGGTGAGAGTAGTCCATAATCGCTGCCGTGCTGGATATCACTTATCGTTAGGTTCTTCTTACGGTTGGCGTGGTTATCATTTGACGTTGTCGCGGTAGGAGTAGGGTGTGTCGTGGCGGCAGGTGTTGCCCTGCCGTGTCTCGTGCTGATGGGGCCGCCGTTGCCGGAGCCGTCACCGTTGCCGATCTTTTCTAATGTAGCGATTCTAGCTGCCTTGTCTCTCTCGTATTTCAGACCCGCCTCCATGGTGGTAATTCCGTTGGTTCTCCACTCCTGGAGTTGGTGGATGCGGGATCTGCAACGCAGCTCCTCCAGGAAGTCCTTACTGAACTCCTTGAAGTCCTGAGCTGACATCAACGCTGCATACGGCTTGATCTTGTTGTATAGCTCCTTGACCTCCTTTGGTCTGCGTTTGTCGATTCCCTGGAGTTTCCTGTACTCCATGAGGTTGTTCTCAAACAGCAGTCTCTTCTTCTCTGTTCTCGTCGTTAGTCTAGAGTTGTAGATGTCGAGGATGGCAAACTTCAACTCGATGTCGAGCGGCTGGTCATCCGGCTCGAACACCATGTCCTTCACTGGGCCCTCTGCCTCGTTCTCAAACTCCGTTTCGAACTCCAGACGCCCGGGCATGAACCCCTGTACCTCATGACAGCTGGGCACGGAGGCCATGGTCTTGCGGGGCGGCTCCAATGGCTTGTCCCTGAACGCCTCTATGCGGCGCTTACGCGCGTTGAGGAATTCGTCCTGAGGCACCTGTATATTCTTTGTGATGTCGGGGATCGGGTAGTAGTCGCTGTTGAGGTAGTACTTCATGTAGTGGGCGGCGACCTCCTCTTTGGTCCTTGAGCCGACGTTTTCGGCGATGTCCTGCCAGTTTCCGAGTCCGAGGGACTGGGCGCCCTTAATCAGTGACAATTCCTCATCGGCACCCCAGTCCTCGGAGAGAATCGGGTAGCAGTTCGTCTCGATGATGCGGTAAGCATGGTACGGTCTGTGGTTGCCATTGTACAGGCCCTGGGAGAAACAGGGGACACACAGGTCGTACTCGGGGCATACCGCGCAGGAAATACGCACTCGGTTCGTGCAGTCAGCGGAGCAGACATCGCAGTGGAATTTGTTGGACATGACTTGGGAAAATAATAATGACAGGAAAAGCGATAATAATAAGGGAAAGGGTGGGGGGTGGGATACAGTTTTAATATGCAAAAATGCAGTCTCTTGCTATATTAAATAATGCGATATGCAATTAGCAAATGCAACCTATAAACAATGCACTAGCCTATGGCGTAAAGATGGATCGCTCTGTCAATGCACACGGTCCTTGCGTGTAATGATAGCCACTGCCAGCACTATTTACCCTAGTAAAACACACTACAACAATTATACAAACTAACAAACACCCCATAACAACAAAACAAACACACTCATACAGCAATTGCCGCCCAAGTCCCACAGCCCTCCACACAGGGGCGCATGTCCCGCCACACCGGGCTGCAGGCGTTCGGGAGCGGAAGGGCGTTGCGTGTGGGAGGGTGTTGGCCGGCCGAGGACGAGCGTTGTGTTGATTTCCCGGTGGCGTTCCGGCGTCGGCGTTCGTTTCCCGCGTGTTTTGTTGCCGTTTTGGGACACGGGGGCGGGGCGGGTTTTGTGACTGCTGTGCACCCGTGCATTTGAGACACCCGTGCATTTGTGAGCTCCATGTCTCGTTTTCGGCAGCGCGATTTGGTGAAAAATAAATTTCACGTGGCGGGGTGTCTGCCTGTGCGTCAGTGTCTGGGCAATAGGTGGCATCGCGGGTGGCACTGCCCTGTCCCATTACGGCGGCCACAGTGCCCACGTCTGGCAGATAGCGGATGAGGCCCAGGGCGGGCTTCGCTGTGTTCGTGGCAGGGCACGGCAGGGCAGCGTAGCGGCGGGCGGTCCGGGCGAGAGCCGTTAGTCGCTGGGAGCTATATGAGGCCAAGAGCGGGCAGGATCCGAGGTTACGTGGGCGCTAATTGACAGTTTCAGCACCCCAATACACAAATTCTGATACAAAATGGTACGTTAATATATGAGCGACTTATTACAGGAGGGAGAGCCAGCAGCGCGCAGTTGAATCCATGTCGTGGAGAAGGAGTAGCATTATTCATGAATTTGAGTAGGATCAGAGGTATACATTGGATAGACAGTATTTCCTGATAGAACTGATGTCGTGGATTGCAGATAAATTCATCACATACTGCTGTTTCGCTCTGGCGCACACCTACACCTGTAATTTTGCAAATAAACTTCCCCGTATGTCCCAGTTTACTAACAACCGCATTGTTTGAACGCGTGCACCGCACCACCAAACTGCCGAATTTCCACAGGGTAGAGTTAGAACCAAGACCGTCAAGCGTGCCTCCAAGGCCCTAATTGAGCGTTACTACCCAAAGCTGACCCTGGACTTCCAGACCAACAAGAGACTCTGTGATGAGATCGCCACCATCCAGTCCAAGAGACTCAGAAACAAGATTGCTGGTTACACCACTCACCTAATGAAGAGAATTCAGAAGGGTCCAGTCAGAGGTATTTCCTTCAAGCTGCAGGAGGAGGAGAGAGAGAGAAAGGACCAGTACGTCCCAGAGGTCTCTGCTCTAGACCTATCCCACTCCAAGGGTGTTCTAAACGTCGACAAGCAGACCGCCGAGCTCGTCAAGTCCCTCGGCATGAAGCTTCCTCTATCCGTCATCAACATCTCTGCCAACAGAGAGAGACGTTTCAACAGAAGAGCCTAAGCGGCGTGCTACTGCGCGGTGAATACCCCTGCAGCATCACTTCTTGTGCCTTCTTTTTCCAACGCCTCGCGTCAATTTATGTAAATTATAGGATAAATACATAATAATCTTCAATGCAACATATCAAAATAGCCAGATGTCAGAGACACAATCTCTTTTCTCACAGCAAGTTGATCATGTCCTTGCCGATACTCCTGATCTTCAGCAGCTTTCGGAGACACAATCTCTTTTCTCACAACAAGTTGATCATGTCCTTGCCGATACTCCTGATCTTCAGCAGCTTCTCGTCAAGTTGTGTCTCCTGGGCGACAAGGTGCTCAGCGTGCTCGTTGATCATGTCCACGATGACCTTGAACTTGTAGCTGAGCCCGACGCGCAGCTCAACAAGCTGAGTAACGAGCTCCGCATGGCGCTTTGTCAGCCGCTCGCCCTCCTGCACCCACTCCCCAATGGACAGCCCCGTCTGTTTGAGACAGAACTCCATACCCTCTTCCTCCTTGACCTCATCGAACACGCTGTCGATCAGCGTGGACATATCCGCGATGGCGCTGGGGTCAGGCAACCCACTCACTTCAAAGAGCAGCGAGTGCAAGCGCTCAAGCGGTGGCGGATTACGCGGAGGAGAGTCGAGGGGTACTCTCTGGGCAGAAGCGCGAGCAGAGCGCGGAGTGGTATCTGTGACGGAGGGAGATGTTATATTTGTGGTGGAGGTGCTAGTAGTGCGCTCTGTACGCGGTCTCTTCTGCCTGTCGCTTTTGGAAGACACCTTACGCTGCTTCTTGCCGCTCCTGGAGGAATTTGCACTGGACACAGTGTCAGCACCGGCACTCCCACGATGAGACGTCTCTGAGAAGTGCAGCGCACCCTCACTCTCCCTCTTGACAAACAGCGCATCCCTAGGCGGCCCGCCCTTGGAACCGCTGGACTGTGTTGTACTCAGTATAAAGCTCTGCAGCATACTCAGATTGTTCCTGTCTCTCTCCGTCCCCGGGTGGTTCACCACGGACACCTGGGAGCCGCTGCTACTACTGCCACTGCCGTTGTGCTCTCCGCCATCTACACCTGCACCCATCTCCGACTTTACCGAGATCGACATTTCCGTGTTGGTGTGTTGCTATACTTACGTGTAACTGTACACAGCCAACCCCTGCAAATAGCCGCCGAGCACATATACCAGGGCACAGGGCCCGAATACCCCAATGTATAGGGCGCGTCCCGAGCGAAAAAAATATATACTCTGCCCGTACCCGCCCATGTCCGCCCGTGTATCCGCAGCCACCCGCTAGCCGCCGAGCCCCACCGCGCGGCACGCGGCGCGGCAGCACCACACCCTGACGCCACAGTTCCCGCCGCCCGCCGCCATGGCAACAGGGTGACAGCACCCCCTCGCTGCACCCAGCCCTCCCCGCACAACACCCACGCCCCTCCCCTCATACTCCCCTGCGCACCCACACACCCCGACCGGCCCCATCGGCGCCAATTCCCACCCGCCACCCGCGGACCACCCGCGCGCCACCCGTGAACCGCCGAGGCCGCCACATCCGCGCAGCCCGCCACAACCGCCAGCACAAGTCACGCCGCGGGCCACAGTCGCCGCGGCACGGCAAAAAAATTTTCACAACTGTGAAAGGCCGGCGGCCCCAGAAACGCCGTGCAGCTTCCATCCGGCGCTTACGTGCGCTGCCCGCCCTATATATATACATGTATACATAAGGTTCCGATTATACAATGGGAGTTTGGAAGTAATACCGAAACATAGACGTAAACGTACATATCCATACACACACATATACACTTCCCCATGTCCTACGATACCAGACACGACGTTATCGACCTCGTCGGCAACACCCCCCTCATTGAGCTGAAGAAGCTGCCCAAGGCGCTCGGCGTCAGACCCCGCGTCTTCGCCAAGCTCGAGCTGTACAACCCAGGTGGCTCCATCAAGGACCGTATTGCCAAGTCCATGATCGAGGATGCCGAGGAGAAGGGCCTGATCTCCCCGGAGCGCTCTACCCTCATCGAGCCCACCTCGGGCAACACCGGTATCGGCCTCGCCCTCATCGGCGCCATCAAGGGCTACAGGACCATCATCACCCTCCCAGAGAAGATGTCCAACGAGAAGGTCTCCGTGCTGAAGGCCCTCGGCGCCGAGATCATCAGAACCCCCACCGCCGCCGCCTGGGACTCCCCCGAGTCCCACATCGGTGTCGCCAAGAAGCTCGAGCAGGAGATCCCAGGCGCCATCATCTTGGACCAGTACAACAACGGCATGAACCCAGAGGCCCACTACAGGGGCACCGGTAAGGAGATCCAGGGCCAGCTCGCCGAGCTCGGTCTCTTCGACAAGCTCAACGCCGTCGTTGCGGGTGCCGGTACCGGTGGTACCATCACCGGTATCGCCAAGTACATCAAGGAGCAGGACCCCAAGATCCAGATCATCGGTGCCGACCCCGTCGGCTCCATCCTTGCGGTCCCAGAGGCCCTCAACAAGACCGACATCGCCGAGTACAAGGTCGAGGGTATCGGCTACGACTTCATCCCAAAGGTCCTCAACCGCGACCTCATCGACACCTGGTACAAGACCGAGGACAAGCCCTCCTTCATCTACGCCCGTGAGCTCATCTCTAACGAGGGTGTCCTCGTCGGCGGCTCCTCCGGCTCCGCCTTCGACGCCCTCGTCCGCTACACCCAGGACCACCCAGAGCTCACCGAGGACGACGTCATTGTCGCCATCTTCCCAGACTCCATCAGATCCTACCTCACCAAGTTCGCCGACAACGAGTGGCTAAAGAAGAACAACCTGTGGGACGACAAGGTCCTCGCCAACTTCAACCACGCCAAGAAGACCACCAACACCAGCTCCGCCTCCGACATCTTCAGCGGCGCCACCGTCAAGGACCTGCACCTCAAGCCTGTCGTCGCCGTCAAGGACGACGCCAAGGTCGCCGACGTCATCGCCATCCTCCGCGACAACGGCTTCGACCAGCTCCCAGTCCTCAACCAGAAGGGCCACCTCGCGGGCCTCGTCACCTTGTCCCAGCTGCTCTCCAAGCTCTCCAAGGGCGAGCTCACCAAGGCCGGCAGCATCGCCGGCGCATACCTCGACTTCAAGAAGCTCAACGACTTCGACGCAGTCTCCTCCTACAACGACAACAAGTCCGGCAAGAAGCAGTTCGTCAAGTTCACCGAGGACTCCACGCTCGCCGACCTCAACAAGTTCTTCGAGAAGAGCTCCTCCGCCGTCATCACCGACGGTCCAAAGCCTGTCCACATCGTCACAAAGATGGACCTGCTCAGCTATCTGGCTTAGGTGACGCCCTAGTGGCTCACTGCTTATATATCATATGTACATCAAAAGTAATGCAAAGAACAAGCGGGGGGGTACAAGCATATAGAATGCGCATGTGCCAAATCCCAATGGCAAGTGTACCAGTGCAATCGGGGGTTTGGGCAGTCGCCCAGCCGCCTAGTCGCCTAGTGTGTATAAATAGGCCTATTTATTATGCATTGCGCTGGAAAGTTGTTGTTATGGCATGCTAGTGAAGAGCAGATCAAATGTTTTGTCTATCTTGTTACTGCACAATGATGAGGGGAATTGATGCAACTCTGAATTCCTTGTTCAATGTGCATTTTACTTTTGTCAAGTAGTATTTCGCGAGGCCCGTGGGTAATAGACGAGTGCTGAGGTGGAATTCCTAGAGTAAAACATTTCCCTCTTGGACTTACCCTCGATAAACCTATTTAAAAAACACGGAAAGTGCTTATATCAACGTCCATAATATCCTTCAATGTATTTAAATTCAGTCAGAGACTCCGGTTGTGCATAATGTCAGTTATTGTATCGCTAGGGACTACAGTCCAGGCCATTACGAATACGCTAAAAGGAAGGCAACGCCTTCCTCCACAGTGTCCAACAACATCTGTGAATGCATTGTCATTGCAATCCTCACAAGAGCAATATTATCCTGTGAATACCACCCACAACGCGCAATATATAACTCTTATACACTGCCCTGCCCGCAATGACGTCCGCGCAGGCTTGCCGCCGAGGAATATCACCATGCACGACGCGAATCGCCGCGCGCGCTGAGGCGCAGAGCGCAGTTTCAGAGGCATAAGGAGCGTACAGTCAGTATAGCCTGATAGTAGGACAATCCAGGCAGAACACACTTCAACACTCAGGATTGTTGATAGTTCAATTTTCAAGGTATACGCTTGTACTTAGAGCCATTGCAGACCCCAGCGCTGTGCATAGTTATACATAGTTCACATAACTTCATCGCCATCCGTTTATTCGGCACCGCGGCGAAATCGCAATTTTAAACACACTAATCGAAGGATAATTGCACGCAATCGTTCAAATCACAATATCGGCATCATCAGAACATTGAAGCTATAAAAGTATTTACACCTGCTTCGGTTCACTTTGATATACGAAGAAAAAGACTATAGCTTAGCACCGAGTTCTAGCACCCGCATTCCACTGGCATATCCACACAAGCCTGCTGTACATCCTACTAGCACATCTTACTGGTACATTCACACCAACTAGTACACCCACTAGCACCCTACTAGTACACATCCAACAGTACTCACTCACACCAACAATAGTACTCACTCACACCTACAGTAGTACTCACTCACACACACATACACACACACACTGCTAGCATCCCACTAGCACACACACACGAACACACTAGTGCTCGTCGCTCCGCTCCTCGCACACACACACACCGCTCGCTCCGCTCGCTGCACCACCGCTCGCTCCGCTCGCTGCAACATGGACCCCCGCCAGCGCACCTCTCGCCACACACTCACCCCCGCGAACCTCTCCACCGCGGTCGTTCTCTCGGACCTCCCGGCCTCCTGGACCGCCGCCACCGCGTCCTCCGTCGCCGCGGGCTCGGGCCCCGTCGTTTCCGTGCAGCCGCGCACGGACCCGCGCTCAGGCCGCCTCCTCTCTGTGTCCTTCGAGTACCGCAACGCGCGCGCCGCCAAGGACGCCGCGGACCTCCTCGGCGCCATCGGCGGCCTCCCCTGCCGCGTCGAACTCACCGTCCCCGCGGACTGGCGGGAACGTGGTTCCGCCCCTGAATCCCGCCCCGAGATCGAGCTCACGCGCGACGCGTACCCCTGGGACACGCCCCTGGAGCTGCCCTTCCAGATGGTCACGCAGGTGCCCATCCCGCGCCGGCCCCTCCCGGGCCAGGCCCAGGCACCTAGTGCCCAGGCGCCAAGTGCCCCTGTGCCTAGTGCGCCTGTGGCAAGCGCGCCTGTCCCCGTGGCAAGCGCACCCCTCACAGACACAACTGCGATACCGGACATTCTGGCCAAGGCGTCGCAGCACCTGCCCGCTCTGGTGCCCGGGGCCCTGCAGCCGCCGAGCCCCCTCCCCGCAGACGCCGCGTCGCGCAACCTCAGCAAAGTGCCGCCGCTGCAGCTGATCGAGGTGCTGGCGAGCCTGAAGGCGCTGCTGAGCGGGCCGCAGGGCGGCGCCAGCCGCCCGCAGCTCGAGCAGTTCCTCGGCGCCAACCGCGAAATCACGGTGGCTGTCGGCCAGGCGCTGTTGGAGATGGGTCTCCTGGACTACGCAGTGGTAGCAAGCGTTACACAGACACAGGCGCCCGTAAACACGCCCGCGCATACCCCAACGCCCCCAGTGCAAGCGCCCCATGTCGCCCCCGTACAACGCACCATCGACGAGGCGAAACTGCTGACCGCGCCGGAGAACCAGCGCGCCATGATCCGCCAGGTGCTCACGCTGACGGACGCGCAGCTCGGCGCGCTGCCGGACGCCCAGCGCCAGATGGTAGAGGGCCTGCGCAGGGACTATTTGCGCTAGGCAGCGTCCAAGGGGCGGCACGCCCCTGGACGCGTCCTACCACAGAAGCGAGAGACACCCTAAGGGGACACGCCCTACCACAAACGCCCTGCCACACGCGCGGACGCGGACACGGCACAGCGCGGGAGGCGCTCCACACTTCACATTCTGACCCGTGCCGCGCGCGCCGCGCCGCGCCGTTCCCCCACTGGCCCTGTGGTGCACGGGTGGCCAATCGCAGTGCCCAACGCCCAGTGTCCTCTACACTGTGCCCACCACTGCCGTTGCACCCTATATAAGCGGCATACATACACATACACATACACGTCACTACCCAACACCCAACAGTCCCACCGCACTTTCACATTCACGCGTCTTCACATTCACGCCGGAGTAACACCCGCCACCCCGCCCCTAATCCGTCCTGCGCTTTTTCTCTCCATTGTCCGCGCATCCACGTCCGCTCTGTACACCGCCCCCAGACCCTGTCGCCCGCCCTATCTCCAGCGCAGACCCTATCTCCGCCTGGCTATCTAATAGTTTTAACACCCGCGTATTTCACGTATTTCCCCTCTACTTTTACTCTCCACTTTCCCCATGACCACAGTACAATCTACCAACACTGTGCTGGAGGAAGAGGCAGACATGGCTACCTACGCAAAGACCAGGTCCTCGGGGATCACCTTCACCCCGCCCCAGACACACGACATGGTGCGCTCGCTCTTCGACCCCACCGTGCGCAAGTCGTTTCTAGAGCTGTGCATCAGTGCCGCGCTGCTCTTCAATCTGTACGTCGCTTACGTCTCCGTGCAGTGGTACGGTGCCGCGTTCACACGCAAGTTCTTTCTCGCACAGTACGTCTTCTGGCGGCTATGCTACAACGTTGGCATCGGCGCTATCTTACACTACCAGTCGCACTACGAGTCCCTGACTAACTGGGCAAAGAGGCACCAGCTCTTCAGCAAGAAGAATAGAGGGTACGTCGCGCGTTTTCTCCAGTTCGAGCTGGCGTCTAAGCTGCCTAGTAACGATTCGCTGTACAACTATCCGCCAGAGCTGAATACGTGGTTGCTGTACAGGCAGTTTGTTGATCTGATTCTCATGCAGGATTTTGACACATACATCGTTTTCGTGCTGTTGTCGTTGCCCTCGTTTACATCAGCGACTGATACTAACGCACTCGTGCAGCTGCTCAATTGGCGCTCCGCTTTCGGCATACTGCTCATTCTCTTCAACGTCTGGGTGAAGCTGGACGCACACCGCGTCGTCAAGGACTTCGCGTGGTACTGGGGAGACTTCTTCTTCCTACAGCTCAACTCCCAGCTCGTATTCGACGGCGTGTTCAACATATCCCCACACCCAATGTACTCCATCGGCTACGCGGGGTACTACGGGCTCTCTCTCATCACGGGAGACTACCAGGTGCTTCTCGTGTCCGTGCTGGGACACTGCCTACAGTTCCTCTTCCTAAAGTACGTAGAGACACCCCACATCGAGCGCACCTACGGTGGTGACAGCGACAATAGCTCCACATCCAGCGCCGATGCCATTGACGACATGATCGCACGCGACAACTTCGACTACTCCAGACCGCTCGTCGCGACGGGTCTCTGGCTCAACAACTTCAACCCGCTGCGTGTCTCAGACTACTTCACAGTGGGGACCGTGCTCACCCTCATCGCATGGTACTGCACCGCGAGACCTTCCGCGACTTTGCTCTTCGCCCTCGCGTTCTCCGCGAAGCTTGCTACTTCGGTCGCCACGGGTTACATCCTCACAAAACAGTCCAGGGACAAGTGGTTCACAAAGCTCTTCCTCAAGAATGGGTACACCCAGGTCTACTCCTTCCAGCAGTGGCAGTTCCTCTACAACTTCTCCCTCGTCGTATCATACACCCTCTTCGTCCTCCAGTGCATCAACAACGTCAGACAGGTCGCCTTCGACAACAACGAGAACCTCACACAGCTCATCTTCGGGCTCTTACTCTGCGCGCTGCAGGTATGGTGCGACACCGAGATCAGAGACGCAATCTCGGACTTCGGCTGGTTCTACGGAGACTTCTTCCTCTCTAACTACATCACCTCCCGCAAGCTCACCTCAGAGGGCATCTACCGCTACCTCAACAACCCAGAGGCCATCCTCGGCGTCGCTGGCGTGTGGGGCGCAGTGCTCATGGCAGACTTCGCAAGGGACACCGTCGCACTCGCCTGCCTCTGGACGCTCGCTAACTTCACGCTCGTCAAATTCGTAGAGACCCCACACATGGAGAAGCTCTACGGAAACCAACAGCGCATCAGCGGTGTTGGCAAGACGCTGCTGTCGCTGAAGCCCCTCAAGCGCGTCTCAGAGATCGTCGACAACATCGAGCACATCGTCATGCGCTCCATCCTCAGCGACTCGCCTCCGGCCACGGCAAAGTCAGACGACGACGCCAAGCGCTCCAGCAACGTCAAGGACTGGAAGAACATCATCGAGAGCGCCATCAAGAACGTCACCTCCAGACTCACGCCAAACTGCGAGTTCGACATCGCGCTGCCAAACGAGGAAGAGGCATGCGCCGTCGTCCCACAGCCAGTCACCATCAACTGGAAGCTGCCTGCCGAGCTCTACAGCGACGACGACTGGGTCGGCCTCTACAACGTCATGAGCACCAGGAACAACCGCGACCACACCCGCGTGCCGTCCTTCGGCCACTGGGTGCACACCAGGGACCACGTCACCGAGCGCACTGACGAGTGCGTCAGCGGCACCATCGTCTTCGACGCCTCCTTGCTCTATTACGAGTTCGGCATCTTCGAGTTCAGGTACCACTCCAAGGACACACACAAGGTGCTCATGATCTCCAACCCCTTCCAGCTGAAGCTGCCCAAGCTCGATATCGCTGGAGAGGAGGAGCTCCGGAAGTCCCTGTTCGACTACCTCGCCAGCGCCAACGCGGTCAAGGATGGCAAGTTCTTCGACTTCGAGCACGGTAACAAGTACCTCGACATCAAGTCCCTGCAGCGCGTGATCAAGTACAGCATCGGAATCGAGCTGTCCAACGAGTACATCCGCAAGGTCAACGGAGACATCGACGTCATGGCCAATAGGATCTGGGATATCAAGAAGATCCTCGATGAGCTGGAGTGATTTTGTGATTACTGTAAATTTCCCCCCTGTATGAAATATCAAAACGGATTAAACAGAAAAAGAAATATAAATTTAACATCATATAGCCTCCTTGGAGGGAAGCTTGTATACATACTTCATATATAGTTACGTATGAGACATGATAAAAATGAATAAATAATATTATTAAATTAGAGAGAGTTATTGTAAGGTGGGGTATGGTTATAAAATGTACAGAAAGATGAGGGAGAACAGCATGGCGAGCGGCAGGGAATGTGGCTTGCTGGCACTACCAGTTTGTTCAAGGATGGTGGAAGGAATAGCGCTGGGTGATATAGAGATGGATGGGTAGAGTATGTTGACATCAGTAGTCAATGATGCACTGCTAACTAGGGTGGAGACAATATTGGATACAGTTGAAATTCCGCTACTAGCTAAAGACGCTGAAGTGGTAATTGGAGATGGACTTTCTCTGTTGGAGGATGGAATAACTGGTGTTGAGGGTTTGTGCCTCGTCTCTTCTGCATCAATAGACTTCAAAATGGTGGTTTCAACAATTTGAGTTTGGGCTGGTAGTGTTTCAGTGGCCCGAATTGAGACTGTCGACATTATTGTAGTTTGATCGTTGATGAATGTTTGCAAGTGTTCCTTGTTCAAAGCAGAAGTGGTATTGGAATAAGAACTCACAGTACTATGGGCAGCAGAATTGGTAGTTACAGTCATAGTGTTACCTGAAATAGTAGTTATCTGAGTGGACAAGTTGTTTACAACAGAAGTATTATGTTCGGAAACAGTTACTGTAGACGTTTGTATTGTTGAATTGGAGATATAAGCAGTATCAGTTTCAATCCCTGGAGAAGAATCGTTGACGGTCTTCGAATTTTTGTGTGATCTTGAAACAGCTAATAATCCAGTAGAAGATGGTAACGTTGTGGTAATTGTCATGTTGCTTGACCAACTTGAGGAATCCTCAGTAAAAATTGGTGATGTTGGGTTATGATTTGTTGAACTTTTTAGATTTCCTTCGGTATCAGAAGTGTGGTTATGAACATCTATCATGGCAGGCGTAGTTGTGAAAGTCAATGGGGATGAAATGGTGGAAGTAGAGCCATACATGTCGACAATTGTAGAAAATATTACAGATCTGTCAATCTCGGTTGTTCTAACAATAGAAGTTCTGTTGAAAGTGGAAGTCACGATATCTGTGTTTGTTTTGGTTTCTAGCACTGTGTCGGTTATCAAGGAGATAGATGTCAAAACTGTTGTAGTTGGAATTACCAGTAAGGATGTAACAGTTTTGTTAACCAACCTGGTAGACAAGATTGTTGTTGGTATTGATGTTGTGTAAGTCAAAGTCTTGTGGGAAATATCAGTAGAAGAGAATACCTCGATTAAGGTAGAAGTAATTGGAATGACAGTTTGTGTGGTTATAACATTCGTGAGCGTAGTAGTGGCATTACTGAAAAACACCTTTGTTTCGGTGACGTACACTGATGTCTCCATTGTGACAATATTTGTCGAATTAGCTACTTCAGAAGTACTGTAGGTCTTTGTGGTTGAGAAAGTTTGAGTTTGGATTGTAGGAATAACTGTTGTTAATTCGATTACTTTTGTCATGGTATTAGTCAATTGTGTGGTGACCGGAATAGTTTGGGTTAACGTGGTGAAAATATTTTCCTCCAATACATTTGTTGTAACAACTGTCAGTGTGGTTGTAACTGGCAGTACAGTCTCGAATGTTTGAGTTTCATTTAGTATCTTAGTTTGAAGAACCGTCATTGTTTCTGTTGAAAGTACGATGTTTGTGACATTTAAGGTGTTTTCCTTAAGAACTGAATTTTCAATGGTTGTTTGATATGTGGTTGTCACGGGTACTACTGTCATCGACGTTACAGTTTGAACATTTGTTTCAGTTAAATGTGTTGTTTCTTTCAGAGTCATCGTCGAGGTCTGAACTGAGGATGAAATGTCGGTGAGTGTCATGGTATAATATTTGGTTAGAGTTACAGGAACAGTTGTTTCAATTGTATCTGTAAAATTGATGGTTTTGGTTTCATTCATTACTTTTGTTGTTAGAACTGTTTCTTGAACATAGGAAGTATCTGTAGTTGATACCACAAATGTGTTTGTAATTGTCGTTGGATGGAGAACCGTTGATGTCTCAAGTAATGTTACATCTATAGTATGTTGTGTAGTTGAAGTGACAATCATTGGTAAAGTTTTTGTCTGAACAACTGCAGAAGTAATCACAGTTACTTTTGTTTGATTCTCAGTAGAAGTGTATACCACAGTGGAGGTCTCAAGAAGAGTTTCTGTTATTCTTGTTGTAATTGTGTCGTATTCGGTATTCTTAGTGATTATAGTGTGAACTACTTCATCTGTGAGTGTTGTTACCACAACAGACGTTTCCTTCACTGTTTCAGTTTGCGTCGTTTCTGTGACTGATAATGTTACATTTGTTGAAGTTTCAATATTAACAGATGTCGAAACAGTTATGGAAGTTTTCACATCTGTAACTGGGATGATAGACGTCATAGTATTAGTGTTGTTGAAAACCATAGTAACAGTTGTCGTTTGAGTATCAACAGTTACAGAAGTTTCTTTTTGTGTTTCCTTGTGTGTCTCAGTTATGTGATTTGTTGAAGTGGTTATTGTAGTTTGGGTCACTTCAGCTATAGTAGTTACTGTTGCAGTCTCTGTTGAAGTCTCTGTTGCAGTTTCTGTATGTTGGGTTTTGAATGTGTGCGTAGTTGAATGTTCAACAAGGGTGGACATTGTAACCGTTAACGGGATTGTACTTAAATATGTCTCAATTTGTGTACTTGAAATAGTATAAGTCTCCATATCAGTCTCAGTAACCCTGTCAACTTCAGTAGTTGTTGCTACCTCAGTGACTCGGTCAGTTTCAGTGACTCTGTCAGTTTCAGTAATCATGTCTATCTCGGTAACCTTAGTGATTTCTGTGAGCAAATTAGTCTCTGTGACTTTGTCTGTTTCAGTAACCTTGTCTGTGTCCGTAACCAAAACTGTTTCAGTAACACGGTCTGTTTCAGTGACCTTGCTGATATCTGTCAGCTTGTCGGTTTCAGTAATTCTGTCTGTTTGAGTAATCGTATCAATTTCGGTTAAACTTTCAGTCTCAGAAACCTTGTCTGTCTCGGTGATTCTATCAGTTAAAGTGATCTTAACAACTTGGGTCATATCATAGGTTTCTGTTACCTTATCGGTTTCGGTAACTCTATCTGTTTCTGTAAACTTCTCTGTTATGGCCACAGTGGTACTTAAGGTTAGTTTCTCGATATCAGTGGATGTTGTAGCGACTGTCAGTGTTTGGATATCATTTTGAGTAGAAGTGACAAAAACATTTTCAGTGGTAATTTCGGTGGCGTACATAGTGGTGGCATCGGTAGATGTAACATGTTCCACTGAAGTTTGCGTTACTTGAACCACAGAAGTTACCTTATTGGTGAGAGTTACAACAGAGGTAACAAGACGTGTCTCTGTTGCTAAAGGTTTTTCATTGTTATATGTAACGCAGGATGGACAGACGGTCGATACCCACTTTGAAGTTATGGAATACGTTTTCGCTTCAACTGCACTGATGCAACAGAAAAAGAATAAAATAAAATTAAACACGTTGAATTTCATTTTTGCCGCCTAAGTTCGTTGGAATTATAGCTCTCCGAAAAAAGAATATTTTCTTAGAAGAGAACATTGATTGAAAATTCTATTTATGTGAAAGTTTTTATCATTATATATCAACGTGTATACATAGCTACACAGTGGTGATGCTCATAGTTGTATGGGTAGTGCTTGCCTTAGTGTAAATCTATCACTCAAAAAGTTTACTTTCTTTCAAAAACATTTACAACTGAGGTTTGAAAGTGGTTCGATCTGCACTAGAGACTACGTCAAAACTGTTTTTCCTCTCAAGTGACAGATTTTTGAGGTCTGCATTTTTTCTTTTTTCGCGGACATGACGCAATGCGTCCTTATTTTTTTACCGGCTTTCTTTCGGTCCGGTTAGATTTGAGATCAACATGTAATTACCAAAAGTAGTAAACTACTCATGCCTCTATCCAAAAACGACAAAAACAAACGAAATGATCGTCAGTTACTTTAACATTATTGTAATCCAATTTTAGAGTTCTTCAGGGATCGTTCTAAGTGAAAGGTAAAGTTGTGAAGAGATTTCTCGTCGTGTTGTAATAGCCAGGTGCGAAAGCATCAGAAACAAGTGTCGATACACAAATGAGTTTTCACGTCAGTGTTTCCAGAACAAATGATCATGAATTAGAAGAAGGCGGGTATATTGTGTGTTTTTTCTCCTAAAGGAAATGATTGGTACCAAAACAATGGTGGGTGTACCTATCGAAATAACTTCTGATAAAATACTCTTTAAATTGCTCTATTCGACGAACAGCTGTGGGCCAGCAAAAACATCCTTAACTTAAGAAACCGAGTAGTTAATAATGAGGTGACAATCATATACAAGAGGACTGTAAAAAGCCATATAGTTTCGTGCTGTATTCACGTAAGTAGTGTACAATTATTTATTAATAATTAAAGTGTTCGTAGAGTAATTAGAGTAGAAAGTAAAGATAAATACAGATTTGGTAGTCCATCCCCAGATGTTCACATTAAATTAGATGGAATCATCTCCAATCCAACTCCAACATTTCACAATCTCGCCCTGAAGGTCAGCTTGATTAGAAGAAATGTTCTCAGTATCTTTCTCGAGGTTCTCAATTAGCTGGTCCCACATAATGTTTTTACGGTTTAGGTCCACAATATCAGCAAGGATTGCTTCTTTCAACTGTAGGGTATGTAAAAATGGGAAGTCGGTGTCCTCTTTAGCCTGTCTTTGTAGCGCTTTAATAGCCTTTTTTGTGTACTGGTCGAGCTCTTCCTGCTGTTTATTTCCTTTCTCAATAACTCTCTTGGTAAAGAAAGAGAGGATCATTGCAACAAGAACACCCCAGATATAGTACAGATTTTGTTGGTAAAAGTTCTTCAGTTCATTCTCATATGTACATCTAAGGGAAGTAGCTTTCCTAGAGGAAGAATGTAGATATCCGACCATGTTAGCAATAGTGTCATCTTCGGAGTTATCGTCACCTGGTATCTCAAAGTAATGAACCTCTGGGAAATGCTTTACTTTTTCAACTACTCCATGCCATAATCTTTCAATCTGAACTTTTGAAAGTTGGAACTCCTCAAGAATATCTTCAGAGACGTTGTCAAAGAGTTCCTCAAGTGAAATTCCACTCTTTTCCTTGTTCAAGCTTCTACCACATTCAACCTTAGAGTTTTGTTCTCTTAAGTACTTCATAGTGTGGTCGACCATCTTCCTTATAGCTTTCTGCTCAGACTCATCTTTAACGCACTCCGCCGCGAATGGAAGGAGGCCATTCAAGGCAAAAGGAGATTCCACGGAGTTGAACCCACTCTTACAAGTCAGCTCTAGGTTAGTAGAACATACAGCGTTGTCGGGACATGGCACACATTGTGGTTTGAGGTTCTCTTTCAAGAAAGTGTCAACATTCTGTAGCAGCGCATTGTCACCAAATTGTCCAGTTATGGACTTCAGCGGAAGCTCCCTTCCGCAGAAACCAACTTGGAACTTCTGTTCTCTAATCCATACGCCATAAAGTACAGCTGAAGCAATTGCGGAAAAGTATAAACTCTTACTAACAAACTTTAATGCTCCCTTCACACATTTTTTAGCTTTTGGTTTGCAGGAATTGTTTGTCTTTGACTCTGTTTCCGTGGAATTACCATTCTCGTTTTCAGTGCTTTCGGTAGCCTTTGAGTCAGACTGAGGAACTGGGTCGACAACTAATATTTCTTCAGAGGTGCTAGCAATCTCGGATGAAGGAGCCTCCTCAGTGTCCTCAATCTTACTCTCAGTCTCAATTTCAACCTCGACGGGAATTGGCTCCTCATTCTTGATCTCAACAGGAATATTTTCTGGTTCTTGTGCTGAAACAGCCTCTTGGAGTTTGTTTCTGAATT
Source organism: Maudiozyma humilis (assembly GCA_037102785.1). Classification (NCBI taxonomy): domain Eukaryota; kingdom Fungi; phylum Ascomycota; class Saccharomycetes; order Saccharomycetales; family Saccharomycetaceae; genus Maudiozyma; species Maudiozyma humilis. Next base: position 815,676 of record BTGD01000008.1, on the reverse strand, counting down.
CTTCAGAGACGTTTAGCTTGGCTAGATCAGGAGCCTGTCTTCTACGAGGTTTTATAATTGGTTCAGAAGAAGTAAAGATAGGTTCAGTCTTTAGAGAGTGGATCTCGATATTATTAACGGAAGTATTCAAGGAAGCCGATGAGTTAGATTCGGCCTCAAATTTATCAATTTGTAGAGATTTATCTGGAGACGCGGTGATATCGATGGATGAATTTCCAACACTCTTTTTCTTCTTCTGGTCCTTTCTTCTTCTCTTCTTCTTTGAACCTTCATCTTCTTCCACGTTTTCTTCGGTTTTAGTTGGAGAAGTTTTCTTAGTCTTTTTCTTATTTGGAGTCTTGCGTGGTGATAATTCCATCTTAATATCCCCATCTCTGTCAACAATATCGATAGAGATGCTCTCTTTCTCCTCATCATTTGGTTGTTCTTCTTCCTTGACTTGCTCAATAGTTCTCTTCTTCTTCTTTGGTGACTTAGACCTAGACCTCTGTTTTGACTTAACCAGTTCAATGCCTTCAGAGCTGGGCTTAACCTTGCTTTGTTTCTCTCTCAGTTCAGGAACATGGGGCTTCACACCCTCGTTGAATAGTTTCACGAGGACGGACTTCTTTGCTTTGGTTGGATATTCAACGCGATTTTCAGTTAAGATTCTTCTTAGCTCTGCCATCTTCGAATCCTTAGGATTGAAGTCAGCGTCCAAGTAATTCATTTTTCGTATTAGTATTCTTTGTTTGCCTTATTGGAATTGTAAGTGAAATGCTTCTTAACTGATGATTAGGAAAATTAGAGTGTAATAAGGTGTTAACACTTTAAGCTCTAATAGGAATGAATGGCTTTACGGAGGTGTATTACAGTTCCGTATTTGGTCTCGAGTGTTCGACGGGGCCCGACGCAAGTCTGTTTGTCATTGTTCCATCGTGTCGTTTGTTTATATCAACATCCCGAATTTCCTTTTTAGGAATTTTTGGCCTGGCCGCTCGACGCAAAGGGCGGGAGATGAAACATAGCCCTAATTTCAGGACAGTGGGGTTTACAGTGGGTACGTTTTTATGGAGGAACAGAAAAAGGTAACAACATAGGTCAGGTATACTTCAATGAATGATTAAACTTTTAATAAAGCGAGGATGGCTATTTAAGTTCCTTTTTGTCCCCGTTAGAGAAACCATAAGTACGTTTTAAGTATCGATAACGTTGTTAGGGCTTGGATACTTTTAACGTTTTGGGTCAAAAATTAACTTCAACAAATAATTAATACGTTACTAAAATAATGACATAAAATTCTCACTAAGGTTCACACTACTTTGTTTTCGTAAATATTCGTTGAAGACGATTGATTTATTATTTGAATTAAATGTTGATAATTATTCTTATAGACAACATCTATACATTTATTTAATATTACATTACTCCTTAACAAAGATCTTTCGATCACCTCGTACTCTATCACCATATGCATCAACAATGCAGACAAAATCACCAGAATCAACCTTTTCCTCCAACATTTGTATCGACTTACTATTTACCGAAACACCGTAGCTCCCAATGCATGCGGAAATGGATCCTGTGCTACTTTCTATATCGGATTGTCTCTTCATTCGCTGCCATGGCAGAAACCACATTACCATATTTTTACCGAACTCATCTTGTAGATTTGCAAACCATGAACCTTTACTCCAGAACTTACTGTATTCAGCTTTTGTAATCTCAACAACATACCTCGTCGCTTTTGCTTCATACCACAGACAAATGAACAAAATTCTGTTTTTCCTGTCCTTGTTCTTCACGTCCATTACATCGAGAGAAGTTAGGTTATGCGTCATGCCGTTGTATATATGCGATATCCACAGGCCAGAGACAAAGAAAAACCCTAGTCCAGCCAAGATCACAATCGCCACCAAATTTCCATCATGGTTTCTCCTTGTAAAGTATTGTAAGTAACAAATAATCGTAGTTATCCACATCATTCCAAGTACCACAACAGCAATTCCTACAAATTGCATAAAGAGCTTATAGTTATCCTGCCCAATCACTGTCCCAAGCCATGAACAGTAGTGATCGAACCTGGGAATACATCTCCCCAAAGCCCGTGAATGGTGCGATCTGAAAGTCTTGACAGAACCGCAATGCACGCACCAGTTTGGGTACCCGTGAATATCGCACTCGTATACCATCGGAGGCGGTATTGTGTCATCAATAATATTTTTCTCATTTGATTTTCTCCCCGTATGCAATGTTTGGTGAGGTAGCTGTCTAACTAGCTCAAACGCTGGGACACGTGGCTGTGCCCCTGGCCCACCGTAGACAATTTGGATCCAAATTATCACCTCCAGGACTAACAGACAACCATGCACCACGATAAGGGCTATACCGGTTGCACGCTTTCCTGAGCGCGTATAGAGCTGGTTGATACACAATTTATGAATATATGCCCAGCTTCCATATATCATTAACAGTATGAACACTGTTGGCACGATGAGCCTCGCGTATTTATTGTTCTGTATATCGAGGGAACATCCCCTAGGCAGATGAGAGGCATGTTGCTTTAACTGCATTATCTCATTGTCGAAGATGTAGAGTAATATGAATGGGAAGTGGACTCGTTGTTGTCATTTCTACCTTCTCTACGCCTCTCAATTCTGTCATCCCATCGCCTCCCACCTTATAAATCGAAGGGGCGGCGCTCTATGCTGGAAAAAAAATATTAATAGGGCAGACAGTTTGGGAGGCAGACTTATATAAGCAGGAAACGGTTGCCATTACAAACCAGAAAAGTAGAAGACAAACCATCACACAACACCAACAACCACACTACACCACCCACGATGAGTACGCAAATGATCACCGGCACGATGGACGACTACGATGACAACAAGGACATGTGTCCGATCTGTAAGACGGACCGGTACCTGTCGCCTGACTTGAAGTTCCTTGTGAATCCCGAGTGCTACCATAAGATCTGTGAGAATTGCGTGGACCGTATCTTCAGTCTGGGTCCTGCACAGTGTCCCTACAAGCACTGCGACAAGATTTTAAGAAAGAACAAGTTCAAGACGCAGGTATTTGACGATGTGGCGGTAGAGAAGGAGGTGGACATCCGCAAGCGAGTGTTCAATGTGTTCAACAAGACGCTGGAGGACTTCAACGACAACCTGGAGGAGTACAATAAGTACCTCGAGGATGTGGAGGAGATCGTGTACAATCTGGACCACGGCATCGATGTGGAAAAGACTGAGGAGAAGCTGCGGACGTACGAGGAGCTGAACAAGCAGCTGATCCTGAACAACCTGGAGCGGAGCAAGCAGGCGATGGAGAACTTCAGTCAGAGGCAGCAGTTTGAGAAGGACATGAAGCTGAAGAAGAAGCTGCTGGAGCGCCAGATCGAGGAGGAAGAGCGGTTCAACAAGGAGTGGGCAAAGAAGGAGATTGTGAACCGTTTGAGCGCGGCTGCTGCTGGAACCGCGGGCGGCGACACAAACGATGTCATTGAAGGTGTGCGGAACACCGTGAAGCTGAAGAAGTCGTCGGCGAGACGTAAGCTGGAGGAGCTGAACCTCGTGCTGAAGAACAACCCGTACTTCGCGAACACGAATATGGCTGGTGCTGGGGGAGCGCACCCACGCAGCAGCATACCATACACCCCATTCAACGGAGACCGGGACTTGCACCAGCGGTTTGCGCTGCAAGAGGACAAGTACAGCGACCCGCTTGTGCAGGAGCTGGAGAAGCGCAGCGACTACACGGCGTCTGGTTTCCGCTCGGACTACGTTTATGAGCGCGTGCTGACCGAGGCGTTTATGGGCCTGGGCTGTGTGATCTCGGAGGAGCGGGCGTAGAGCCCCGAAGAGAATGCAGGGTATGTACGCACTCCCAGCATTTCATCAGCATCCAGACATTTAACGATATGAGAAGTAAGTAGCATGGTGATTGTATGTACGATTGTGTATTGCATAAGCGCTTATCGCGCGGAAAAGACGCAACGAAAGGTGCGATGGGCGGTAGAGAAAACCGCGGGCTCATCTAATACCAATATGTTATATTATATTATATATGATAGATGTGATGGGGTGCATGCAAAAAGCGCTCCACTGCGTATATATTAGAAATTAGAAACCTGTTCAGAAGTGCCTGGGAGAGTCTGGTGAATGTATAAGGGCAGACCCAGGAGGCATGTATCAATGCAGTGAGCAGGAAAAAAAGGAAGTGGAGACACAGCCGCTAATGCGAATGTGCACGATGAGAGAGTGTAGTCATAAAAACGTAAAACAATGAGAGAATATCAATTCAGCTTGGAACGAGCGCCGTCGTTGCCCTGGTCCTGTGGGGACTTGGGAGGGTCCTGAGAGTCCTGGTCAGACGTCTGCCGCTGCTGTTGTCTCTGGAGCCGCGTAGCCTTCGACTGCAGCCGCTGGTTGATGAAGGCAACAACTTCCTGGTAGCTTGCGAAGTGGCCGTACTCGGCCCTGTACTCTGGCTCGTCCTTCTTTGCGGTCTCCTCGTAGGAGGGAGGGTTGGCTGGAGGGAAAGACATTGCGTGGTGGTTGTCGGTGTGTGATGGGGCGATACAACAGTTCATGGTGAGATCAAGTGTAAATGTGTGAGGGGATTGAATAGAGCGAATATTTATGTGGACGTTTCACAAGGTTGTGGGTGTGGGCGTTGGTGGTGGAACTGATCCGAGGGAGGGAGACACAGTGCAAGGGGAGAAGCCACAAACTCCGCTGGCGTGATGCGTATATATACGCAATGTGCGCGGACGCAATGTGCACCTGAGGAATACGCGCCCGCGCAATATGCGCAGGCGCAATTTGCGTTGCGCGTAGTAGTGCACGGCGCATCGATGACACACTCGGTGACGCATAATTGGAGTTTTGCGCGGCGGCGTTAAGCGCGGGCCTGCGCGAAGTCTCTGCACCGCAAAAAGCAACGAGGGCGGCCGCGCTGTAGAAAAGGGCGGTGCCGCCCTGCTTTTTGCGCACCTACCGCACCGCCCGTACCGCTCCGGCACTGGGTGCGCACCGCTTTTTGCGCACCCGTTGCCGGCAGCGCAAAGGGGCGCTCGGGCGCGGGCGCGGGCGCGGGCGCAAACGCAAATTGCGAGCGCAACGCAAACTTGGCCGCTGCAGGCGTTATCAACGCCCGGTGTTGGGGTAAGGGGTGTGTCATGCCACAAAGACGCACCACACACACTCCCACCACTCCCCCACCCCACCATGCTGAGCAGAAGCGCGAACCTCACCAAGGCTGAGTGCGCCTCTCTTGCAACCTCAACCACCAAGGCGCTCGGGCTGGCGCCCCGCGTGCAGGTGCGCACGAAGCGCACCAAGGCGAAGGCCTCGGGCATCACGCCGCAGACACAGCGTATCATCACGCAGCTGAGCGTGATGTCCGCGCGCAAGAAGCAGCCGCGCATGCTGAAGCTATCGCAGGAGGATCTCGTGAAGCACCAGACCATCCAGACCGCGTGGCACACGTACCAGGACATCCAGAAGCACCAGCGGCAGGAGGCCCTCAAGCTGCAGTTCCAGAAGACCGATGCTGCAATGGACCTCTTGCAGCGCGCTGCGCCAGATGTCTACAGACACGCCAACGTCGACGAGCAGGGCAAGGTCTTCCCCATGGAGCTGCGCGTCCCCACGGACTTCCCTCCCCGCAAGGTGTGGTACTACGACTACAAGAAGGAGTAGGGGAAAGTAGAAGAAACGAGCACCCTGTAAATATCCACACGCCCCCCGTATATATGCTAATGTTAATTATAATTCATGTACTACACAGGGCTACGCGGCGCTGCCGCCCGCCCAGGAGAAGCGGTGCCAGCGGCCGTGCCGGCTCTTCTTCTTGTTGAACTGCGCGATCTCGTCCCGCTGCAGCCGCTGCGTGTGGCCCGAGAGGTTCGTGATCACCCGCTCGAACGTCTTCTTGTCCGTCTCCAGCCGCGCCTGTGTCTCCGCCAGTCCCCGCAGCTCCGCCACCACCAGGTCGATCACGTTGCACAGCTCGTCGTGCAGCGCGCTGTCCTGCTCGTCCTCCAGAGAGGCAGAACGTTGTAGCAGCTCCGGGATCCGCGCCAGCGACTCCCGCTGCGTCGCCTCCGCCAGCGACGGCTGCACCAGCGGCGGCAGGTACTGGATCCCGAAGTGGTCCCGCAGGATCTGCGACCCGGGCGCCACCGCGATGTCCGTGTCCGACGCGAGCGCCCACGCCTTCTGGAACAGCTGGTCGTCGCGCTGTGTGGTGGTGCTGTTGTTCTCGGGCAATGGCGTAGGTTGCCCCGGGGACTGCTCCCGGCTGGCCGGGTCCAGCCGCAGCACCTTCAGCACCGTCGCGCGCAGGTTCGAGTGCTGCCACAGGAACGGCGGGATGTCGCGCTTGTCGCTGTCCACTAGGGCATGGTACACTACATTGGGTCGCTCCTCGCGCAGCAGGTCCGCGAGGTCGCCCGTGTGGACAGTCCCAGCGGGGTTTGTGTCGTCTTCTGGGCCGAATACGACATCTGCCTGCGCTGCGAGCGCTTCTTGCACGCTGGGCGTGTTCTCGCCTGTGGGAGCGGCTACTGTCTCCTCCACTGGCTCAAACGATGCGTCTGAAAAGTTGCCAAAGTCGTCCTCGCTATCCGTGTCTGACATTTGCGTTGTTCACATGCAGTAGTCTTTACATCCCTGTCTGTGCGCCTGTCTTCCTCTCATACGCTCGTTGTTCGGTAGCGTGATGAACTAAGCGACGCCTGTAAAACACCGCGCGGGACAGCTTGGGCGATTCGAAGATGGTAGAGACATACAAAGGGGAGATACGGCATATAACCGCTCTCAAATGCATCTGGATTGTGGTATATTCCTCGTGAGACTTCTCATCACCGTGTGAAGGAGTCATCTACTGCCCCTCCGTTACCCGCACACGCCGTCCCGATTCGGCAAAACGTCAACAGTGCCACAACTGCCTGCCTCAGCGCTGCTGCAGCTCGAGCACACGGGATGCCCTCCTGGGGCTAATGGGCACGCAGGGCAGCGCTGCTGGGCCAGGGTGCCGGTGCCGGTGCTCCTTGCACCATCACGCCATGCATGGGAGTCGGGAGGGCGGACCTGCTTGCTTTATAACTGGGAGATGCCCAATAAGCCATAGTACTTCCCCCGTTCCTTCGGGAAGGAAGGCAAAGCTGCACGCAAGGATGAGTGTGAGTGCAGGCATAGACGACTCCTTCGAGGCATACGCTGCTGACGACCACAGGTTTATCGCCCTCGTCGTGTCCTCCGATGATGACGACTCTGTCTCGTACAGCTCAAGCATATCTGTCGGTACCACCGCTGGGGACGTCGCACAGTACCCTGCCGTGGCGGCCCCCGTTGCCACACCCGCTGCTCCCAGTGTGAGTGTCAGCGTCGTCACTACGGTGGCAAACCACCAGCGCAAGGTGTCTGCGGCGTCCTCCTCCGCCACCAGAAAGAGCCAGGAGCGCAAGAACAGCGAGAAGAAGCGGTGGTCACTCATCTCAAACCACTCACACAGCTCTTCCTCCAAGAAGCGCTGGTCAATGCTCTCCTCATTCACAACAGATTCCATCGCCAAGGAGGGGCAACAGGCACAGAGGGTGACCTCGACGTCTGCGGCCTCTCAGCACTCAGGCAAGACGTCACACGACTTGTCGCTGGACAACATACCCAACAGCAGCAACTCCCGCTCATCGTCCATGAAACGGTCGTCCACGGGGGCCTCGCTCAGACAGCTGTTCAACAAGATATCCATTAGCGACAAGGAGGTCCCAAGCGCAAACAAGGAAAACATACCAGTGATCAGAGTCCCCGAGCCAAAGCAGAACAGCAAATCAATAATTATACCCTCTGCCAAGGCCCGCACTGCAAGCACCTCCTCGTCTTCCTCCGCTTTCCGTGCTCCTTTGAAGCCGGTTAACGTGCAGACATCCACTAACCACCACAACCAACCACATAATTCACAGCTGAGGAACAGGCGGTCGATGCAGTTCTCATCGCACAGAAATTCGATATACTCACAATCCACCACTGCCACAAACACAACAGCCACCAGTGGTTCCGCGAGCTCACTCTCGGGGAAGTGGAAGTTCTGGAAGAAGTCATCGTCCCCATCGTCGTCGTCCTCCGAGTTGCCAAAGTCCATCTCCACACAGTCGCTGAACGTCAACATGATATCAGGGCACTCCTCGGAGACGATCAACCACAGAAGAAAGGCATCTATTGCCTCCTCCAAGGGACCGAACTCCCCAACTTCCTCCATACCCACAATTCGTAACAGGACGTCGTTCAGCGACTTCCACAAATCACTGTTCTCTAACGAGAACTCGATCTCAACTGCAAACACATCAACAGGAGGCGAGCGTCGCATGTCCATAAACAACAAACGGTCCTCGTCCAGTCTGTCAATAAGTTTGAAACACAAAACGTCATACTCTTCGCTAAAGAAGTTCAAGTCCAGGCGTAAATCAAACACAACGAACGATGACGGCAGTAGTTTTGTTTCGTCGGGATCCGGCAGCAACAACAACATGGCAAATGTGAACAGAACAAACTCCAACAACATCATATCGCTGCCCATCCCTGACGAAGTGTCAAGGGAAAAGATCAGAGCCAAGTTAAGAAACTCAACTTCTCTCCTATCGCTCAACTCCACAATGCCAATCAGCAAGAGGGATTTTGATGAGAATATTCTAAACCAGGTGCTGAACCTCACATCTATCAAGTACATTTTGACAGACATCGATTTAAAGCATACAGACAACTCAGACCTGGAGGTGCTCTCATCCAACACATCCTTAAAGCTAACAGACAACGTCTGGAGAATGATATCTACAAGGGACCCCTCAGAAACTGTAATTTGCAAGAAGCTTTCTTTGGACAGCAACTCCAAGGCTCTCTCATTAAATGAGTTGCAAATACTCAAGCTAGTGAGGGGAACACCAGGCCTTCCTGCGCTGACCCAGTCTTACGTCCATAAAGCTTCCAGTGGTTCCGAAGACCAAAAGCTAAACCTCTTCTTGTTCTTCAAGGACCACGGATCATCGTTAGAGCACACCACCATTCACAGTTGGTCTCAGTGCCTAAACATCTTCTGGCAATGTGTCAACATAATGTACGTCACCGAGACCAAGTTTAAATTCGAGCATAGAAACCTCACTTTGGATCATGTCCTGGTCGATAACAATGGGAACGTGACACTGTGTGACATGGACACCTGCCGTGCGCAAACTGGTTCGGCCCAAGATGCCCAGGTATTCTACAAAAGACTGGACCATCCAATCTTCTACCAGAACAAAAAGGAGTTTTCGTTTGATATATACCAGTCCATGAGACAGTATTTCAACGGTGAGTCCAGCTGGACGAACTTTGAACCACGGACCAATCTTCTGTGGCTGCACTACCTGGCAATTATGCTACTGAAGAAAAACACAAACGGAAAATTTATGGGCCCAGGAAGGGACCAACTGCATAAGATTGCGACTCTACTAGAGTACAACACCGTGCCCAGCTCTCGTAGGAACAGCATATTTAAGAGAAAGGAAAACGAGATTAGGAGCACCGGAGATTTGATGAAATTCAAATAGGTAAGGATAGCTATATATACATATATACATATGCAAAAAAAAATAAAGACATTGATACCCAATGACAAAGGTTCGTATATAATTGCGGACATGAGGGAAAGAATTGCGAAGAATTCCAAGTTTGCACGGCTGTCATTACTTCATTGCTGTAGAAAATTGTCTGGCGCTTATTTTTCCCTGCGCTAACAAACAATCGCGGCTCGCTCGAAGCCCTTCGAGAAGGAATAACAACAACAGCGGTGAAGGTGTTGCCTCTGACAAAAGAGAAGACCCCTTCTCAGTGTGATTGCCCCATAACACATTACTACCTTATAGGTTTCATATACCTGATATAACATACAAACCGCCCTTGGTTTTAGAAGGAATGAAGGTTCTAAAATTTCCGTGGCTCACACATAAAGAGGAATCGCGACACTATGAAATATACACGGTGGACGTGAGTCCCGACGGGAGCAGAATTGCCACAGGTGGTCTAGATGGCAAGATCATAATATGGTCGGTTGAGTCTATAAGAAAGACAATGCAAGCTAAGGCTAAGAAGCCGTCCCTTACAGCCAGTGATATCGACGAGGAGTGGACTCAGCCATTGGCGAGCATGAACAGACACACAGGATCCGTAACGTGTGTGAAATTCTCTCCCGACGGCAAATATTTGGCAAGTGGTTCAGATGATAGGATTTTGCTGATTTGGTCCCTGGATGAGGAGCAGAGTAGCCAGCCGGTATTTGGATCCGAACACGACAAAGAACACTGGACTGTACGCAAGAGACTAGTGGCCCACGAAAACGATATCCAGGATATATGCTGGGCGCCCGATTCAAGTATTCTGGTTTCTGTTGGTCTTGATAGATCTGTCGTAGTGTGGAGTGGTTCCACATTCGAGAAGCTTAAGAAGCTGGATGTGCATCAATCCCAGGTGAAAGGTGTTGTCTTTGACCCAGCCAATAAATATTTCGCAACTGCATCTGACGATAGAACGTTGAAAATATTCCGATACCACAAGACAGGTGACAATGCATTCACAATTGAGCATATTGTGTGGGAGCCGTTTTTGGATTCGCCATTGACAACATATTTCAGGCGACTGTCGTGGTCTCCCGATGGCCAGCACATTGCTGCACCCAATGCCACCAACGGTCCCGTCAGTGCAGTTTCTATTATAAACAGAGGTAATTGGAACACGGATATTGGACTAATTGGCCACGATGCACCATCTGAGGTGGCACGCTTCAACCCGCGGTTGTTCGAGAGCACCACAGAATCCAAGCCCAGAAACAGTGACAACAGCAACAAGAGGGACAGTGACGCTCTCGAGCAGAACGTAGAATCGATCGTTGCCACTGCGGGTCAGGATAAGACACTGGCAGTTTGGAGTACGAGCAAGATGAGACCGATCTTTGTAGCGTTCGAAGTTGCTAACAAGTCCATCACGGACCTTGCATGGAATCCTGCTGGTGACCTTCTTTTCATCACATCGCTAGACTCGTCACTGACTGTTATATCGTTTGAGAAGGGCGAGTTGGGGCGGGCCATTCCGATCGAGGACAACATCAAGCATTTGCATAGGTATGGTGTGGACAAGGACTCACTGGACTTCCCGGAGTCCACAAAGCAGTTAAAGCTGGAGCATACTGCCATGGATCTGAAAAAGAAGAGGATGGCGGAGCTTGATACGCGATTCTCGAGACCACAAATCAACAGCACTGCAAGTACAGCAAGCGGTGCTGCGGCCCCTGCTACCAAGAGAGCGTCATTACAAGACGATACATCTACAACGACAACAGTTAAGCGTGCTGCACCTGAACAGATACCGAGGGACACCACTGTAAATATCCTTATCCCCAAGCGCAAGAAGGATGCGAAGCTGAATGCTGCTGTTGTGACTAATGGTAAGAAGCGCGTGGCGCCTACGCTGATATCTACCTCTTCGCCAACGCCGAATGCAAGCAAGGGGGCAGCAGCAAAACCAACTGCTACCACACAATCGGCTGCTCTCCCCGGTAGTATTACCTCTGGGTCGGTGACGCGCCCTGCTACGAGGCGAGCAACAGGTTCGCAGCTATCTCCCGGTCTCCTCAAGAAGATCGGTGTGTCATCGGTGAGCATACCGCGGCTCGGCATCCACACCCTCGTCATGGGTGTGCGTGAACGCGTTGGGAGCAAGTTCCATCGTGGCGGTGATGACAACGGCGAGGACGAGGCGGCGGCACTCGATGACGAAGAGGCCAATGCCGGTCTCGGCCTTGGAGTGGACGGTGACGACGGCGCGAATGAGGAGTTTATCATGACGCTGAACTCGAAGCTGACCCCCGAGCGCGTATGGAGTGACGAGCCGTCGACGCGGTACGTCGAGTCGTCGAGTGTCATCCCCGACACGGACGCCGTGCTGCGGGAATTCATGGACAGGGGTGCTGTGCCGCAGCTGCACACCCTCGAGATCCGCAACGGTGTGGAGCGTGCGATCCAGTTCGACACAGAGGCGCTGCTGGAAAATCCAACTCGAATCCTGGGCTACTCTGGCGGCAAGCGGACTATCGAGATGTTCATACCAGAGGTGGTGGTGAGCGTGATGGGAATACCCGCGACACGCAGCTGGTGCCTCGCGACAACACTGGGCTCTATCTACCTTGTGTCGAGCCACGGGCAGCTGCTGTTGCCGCGCATTCAGCTGGGTCACAAAGTGGTGAAGCTGGCGAGCCACGACAACTACCTGATCGCGTTCACCGAGCGCGGGCTCTTCTTCGCGTGGGACTGCAAGAACAAGCGGGCGTTGCACCGCAACGTCCCGGTGCTACCGATCCTCGACAGCGGCCCAGTCCAGGGCCACCGCGTACGCCTCAACTCAAGCGTCCGTGACTGTCGCATCGACCCGGCCGACAACTCCCTACTCGTCGAGATGACCGAGCCTGCGTGCACCTACCGCTGGCGCACCTCCCTCGGCTGCTGGACCCAGGAATAGCCTGTGAGTAACCCCCTAGCCTGTGAGTAATAACCCCTCGCTGGTGAGTAATACCCTCCCCTCTACGTAGCAATACCACACCCCTTACCACCCCGTATCCATATGGCGTGACTCGGCGGCTAATTCTCCCCGGTACCGGCCTCGGAAGACACGGAAGCGGAACTTTTGGCCACTTCCGAGGCCGGTGCCGCTACCGGACGGGGGCCCGCGCCCGCACACCACGCACACGCGTCGGCGGCACCGCTTCCGGCCTGCGCTGCGCCGTCGCCGGCGCCGTTCCACGCAGAAAACGCCGCACAGGCGCGGTCGGCGGCAGCGCTCACGGCCGCCAGCCTCCAACGGCCGTCGAGAGAGTTATAAAAGAACGGTGGCAAATTGGGGTTTTGGAACTTTTGCCACCCTGTTTCGAGTCTCTAATTTTACGTTGTTTGTTGTTACTATATGATCCATTGGTTCACACAGCAACTGCTACAATTGCACTAGTACTACTGGTATTCCGATTAGTCCCACACAGACACTTAGAACAGCGCTACAGCACTTTCTAAGCACAGATTTCCCAGTTTTCCAGAACGATCCTTTTTTCTTTCGGTTCTCTCGACAGGACTATAAAAAGAGTCACACAGTTTTAAGGGGCAGATATTCCAACTCTGTCTAGGTGACCACAGCGCTCCCGCAACCACAACAACCATGTCTTACACTCCATCCAGCGGTCCAAGAACCCTGTACGACAAGGTCTTCGACGCCCATGTCGTTCACAAGAACGAGGCCGGCTCCTACCTGCTATACATCGACAGACACATCATCCACGAGGTCACCTCCCCTCAGGCCTTTGAGGGTCTAACCAATGCCGGCAGAAGAATGAGAAGAACCGACTGTACTCTCGCCACGGTCGACCACAACATTCCTACCGAGCCAAGAAACAACTTCAAGTCCGTTGACACCTTCATCAAGGAGAACGACTCCCGCCTACAGGTCAAGACCCTCGAGGAGAACGTCAAGAACTTCAACGTCCCATACTTTGGCATGACCGAGGCCAGACAGGGTATTGTCCACATCATTGGCCCTGAGCAAGGTTTCACTCTGCCAGGTACCACCGTTGTCTGCGGTGACTCCCACACCTCCACCCACGGTGCCTTTGGCTGTCTTGCCTTCGGTATCGGTACCTCCGAGGTCGAGCACGTCTTCGCCACCCAGACTCTGATCCAGGCCAAGTCCAAGAACATGAGAATCACCGTCACTGGTAAGCTGAACGAGGGTGTCACCTCCAAGGACCTGATCCTTCACATCATCGGTGCCATCGGTACTGCTGGTGGTACCGGTTGTGTCATTGAGTTCGCCGGTGAGGCCATCCAGAACCTCTCCATGGAGGCTAGAATGTCCATGTGTAACATGTCCATTGAGGGTGGTGCCCGTGCTGGTATGATCGCCCCAGACAACACCACTTTCGAGTACCTAAAGGGCAGACCACTTGCCCCAACTGGCGCCGAGTGGGAGAAGGGTGTCGCCTTCTGGAAGACCCTGTACTCCGACAAGGACGCCAAGTTCGACCACGACATCACCATCGATGGTACTACCATCGCCCCAACCGTCACCTGGGGTACCTCTCCTCAGGACGCTCTGCCAATCTCCGCTGCAGTCCCAGACCCAGCTAAGGTTGACGACCCTATCAAGAAGGCCGGTATGCAGAGAGCCCTTGAGTACATGGGCCTAGAGCCAAACACCCCACTGACCCAGATCAAGCTTGACAAGGTCTTCATCGGCTCCTGTACCAACGCCCGTATCGAGGACCTCAGATCCGCTGCCACCGTTGTCAGAGGCCACAAGATCGCCAGCAACATCATCAGAGCTATGATTGTCCCAGGTTCCGGTCTCGTCAAGAAGCAGGCCGAGGACGAGGGTCTCGACAAGATCTTCATCGACGCTGGTTTCGAGTGGAGAGAGGCCGGCTGCTCCATGTGTCTAGGTATGAACCCAGATATCCTATCTCCAAAGGAGCGTTGCGCCTCCACCTCTAACAGAAACTTCGAGGGTCGCCAGGGCTACCAGGGTCGCACCCACCTGATGTCCCCAGCCATGGCTGCCGCCTCTGCCATCACCGGTTACCTGACCGACATCAGACAGTTCGAGATCAAGAAGGACGAGTCTGCCAAGGTTGAGATTGCCTCCGATGAGGAGGACAAGGACCTACAGAACAGCTCCTACACTCACACCGAGCCAGAGCAGCCTTCTGAGGCCGACGAGAACGTCGCCGAGGACGAGGTTGACGACATTCCATCACCAGTCGCTGCCACCGCCACCGCCACTGCTGGTGGTATGGAGCCATTCACCATCGTCACTGGTATCGCCGCTCCACTGGAGAAGGCTAATGTCGACACTGACGCTATCATTCCAAAGCAGTTCCTAAAGACCATCAAGAGAACTGGCCTAAAGGTCGGTCTGTTCTACGAGTGGAGATTCCAGAAGGACGCCAACGGAAAGGACCAGGAGACCGACTTCGTCCTGAACGTGGAGCCATACAGAAATGCCGAGGTCCTTGTCATCACCGGTGACAACTTCGGTTGTGGTTCCTCTAGAGAGCACGCCCCATGGGCCCTAAAGGACTTTGGTATCAAGTGTATGATCGCCCCATCCTTCGGTGATATCTTCTACAACAACTCCTTCAAGAACGGTCTGCTTCCAATCAGAATCGACGCCGCTACCATCAAGGAGAAGCTGATCCCAGTCGCTAAGAACGGTGGCCAGCTGAAGATCGACCTTCCAAACCAGACCATCTCCGACGACAAGGGCAACGTCCTCATCGACCACTTCGAGGTTGAGGAGTTCAGAAAGTACTGTCTAACCAACGGTTTCGACGACATCAGTCTAACTCTGCAGCTTGAGGAGTACATCAGCAAGTACGAGCAGGTCAGAAAGGACAAGTACTCCTTCTGGGAAGGTGGTTCCGCTCTTGTTAAGTTCCCAATGAACATCAAGGAACAGAAGTTCACCAAGAGCCTAACTACTTACGACGTTGTTCACCAGGACTGGTAATCATTTTGCATGTGGTAGTAAAACTCCCAGTGACTTTTTTTCACCAGCATCCCTCCAAATTACATTTACCATTAATCTATTTATTCATTAGGTCCCAAATGTATCTAATCATTATTTATTATTGTCTCAGATGTATCTGAGCTCAACATGTTCATTATAATTTTAATTATTCTAATAAATTGTTTGACAAGTTAGAAAACGCTTATTCTAAAGCAGCATCTGCTTAGATAATTACTATATTACAATTATATCATTATGTAATTAGCTGAATGAATCATTCTTTTAGGGTTATTTAACAATAAGGGTACATTAGAATCCGAATGGATTGGCGGCAGACGCGTTGAATATATTAGCTTGTCTGCCTTGCTGGTTGGCTTGAGGACCGTTTCCGAAACCGAAACCTGTTGGCTGGGTCTGCAGCTGCTGTGGCTGTGAGATGGAGGTGTTCTGCATTCCTTGTGTGATGTTGTTGACGCCGGTGTTAATAGGCATCGCACCACCCGTTCGTTGAAGCGTCATACCGAACTGTGACTGCGGCTGGAAACCGCCTGTTCTTTGCATTGGCATCATGGCTCCTCCAGTCATCTGGTTACCGAAAGTAGACTGTGGCATAGCGCCACCGGTCATCTGGTTACCGAAAGTGGACTGTGGCATAGCACCACCAGTCATCTGGTTACCGAAACCCACCTGTGGCATGGCACCACCGGTCATCTGGTTACCGAAACCCATTTGTGGCATGGCACCACCAGTCATTTGAGCGCCAAAGCTCGTTTGTGGCATAGCACCACCCGTCATTTGAGCAGCAAAGCTGGTCTGTGGCATGGCACCACCAGTCATCTGGGCACCGAAGCTCGTCTGTGGTAGGGCTCCTCCTGTTAGAGCGGGATTCATAAAACTTGTCTGCGGCATACCTCCTCCTGTAATTTGAAGAGGTAGCATAGCACCACCTGTGGTGTTAACTGGCATTAGACCATTAGCGGTCTTCTGGACTGGCAGGACAGAACCAAGAGGAGCTGCAGTACCAAATGTTGTCTGTGGCATTAGGCCACCGGTTCTTTGGAGTGGCATGAGTCCACCAGTGGTTTGTAGAGGCATCAGACCACCGGTAGCCTGGGCACCAAAGGTAGTCTGGGGCATTAGACCACCCGTTGTAGCAACAGGGATCAAACCACCACTGGTCTTTTGAACTGGAAGAATGCCACCGGTCATTTGAGCACCAAATGTGGTCATTGGCATACCCAAGCCACCGGTTCTCTGCATAGGCATCATACCGCCGGTGGCAATTGGCATCATGACGAAACCAGTGCCGATTGGTAAAATATTATTTCCACCAGTCTTGAATGGATCCAATGGAGCCATCGTAGCACCACCAGTTAGAGCAGCAGTAATTGGGGCAGCAGCAGCTGGAGCAGCGGCCGCTGGAGCTGCGACAGCTGCAGCACCGCCAGTCTTTACTGGCTCCAGGCTCTTCAAGTTAGGCTCAGGAACAGCAGTTGCGGCTGTCTTCTTTGGTTCAAGTGGTTGCAGGTCAAGTAGGTCCTGCATAGAACCGGTGAAGTTGGAATTACCAGACACCAGGTCTGGCTGAGACTTTGCAGCTGGTCTGGCCGTCCAAGCGTCATCGTCTGGCTGAGCAGTAGCAGCAGGAGCAGTAGCCTGAGGTAGCAACTGCTGCGACACATTCTGAGCGGTCGTATTGTTGACCTTCAGTGAACCATCTGGCTCTGTAAACATACCGCCAGTCTGGGTGGCAGCAACAGGCTGCTGGGCGTCTCTACCAAACTTAGTGTCCAGGAACTTCATCACTCTGACGATATCACCCTCACGCAGTCCAAGTGTTCTTAGCATCTGGGCGTTGATGTCCACCATCATGTCCTCTGTTAGCTGCTCCTTTTCGAAGTTAAGAGTGTATCTCTGACATTGACTAACGTCAACACCACTGTTTAGGAAAAACTCGAACCAGTCGTACTTGTTCTTACTATTGGATCTGTTACGGCCTGCAGAGGAAGGTGCTCCAACAGTCGAGTCTGGTCTTGGAGGCTTGATTGGAGGTAGGTCCTTTTCTTCTTGGAGACGGTATCTCTCGTCGTCAAGAGCCTGTCTTGCCCTCTTTAGTTCGTTAATTTCCTTCTCTCTTAATCTACGGTCACGCTCCTTCTCATCCTGTTCTCTTAGTCTTCTCCTTCTGTCACGCTCGGACTCTCTAGAATCCTTAGCCCCGGAAGAACTGTCACCTCCGGCCTTGAACTTGTCTAAGCTGAATCCAGTGATGCTCTCAACATAGACCAGATCGGAGTCCGAAAGCTTGTTGGCTGCCACAGCAATCTTGACACCGTTGGCTTTGTGTAGATGAATTTTTCCGTTGGCACAGCCGATGAACTGGGCGTCGACCTTGAAGGTACCACTTCTGTCAACCCAGAGTCTGGACTTCTTAGGATCTGGGAATTTCTTCTTGTTTTCGGATCCGGACATGGACTTGCTCACCGAGGCCGATCTCTTCTTTCTGCTGGAGAATGATCCCACTCTGGACCTGCTTCCAGAGGATGCGTTTCCAGTGACGTCGTCTCTCCAGTCGCCGCCAACACCACCGCCGCTGACAGAGCCTGACATCGAGTCTGACGATTTGTGTGATTTTGATGGTGACTTGGTGCCCTTGGCCATCTTCTTCAGGGAGTTGAAGAGACCGCTGGCTCCGCTGGAGGACTTCTCCTTTACTGGCTCGACGAACTGCGATGGAACGACACCTCTTCTGCCGGTGTCTACCATCTCGCACATCCACCACTCCTTTGACTTCTTGTCGTTGATGATGTACACCATGTCGCCCTCTCTGACCGTGAGCTCGTCGCTGGACTCGCCGATGAAATCGTACATGATCTTGGCCTTTCTCTTTGTCTGCGACGCGGCCTCGACCTCCTTCAGACCTCTGTCGCGGGAGGCGCCCTTGATCTGGCCGAGTATGTCCATGATCTCCTTGGATGTCTCGTTGTTTCCGGTGTGCAGTTCGATGTTCTTGTAAGGGTCGACGAACTCGAGGAACATGTGTTTCTTCTCGTTGTCGTAGGAGACGAGCTTGTCGATGGTCCACTCCTCTTGCGCACCGGTCTCTGAGATGAAGTTGATCTTGTTGCTGCCGACGACGAGCTTGGCCTTTCTCTTCTTGCGGCCGTCCACCTCCTGGACGTTCCAGGAGTGGTACTCGATGTTGTAGTTTCCTCTGTCGTAGTCGTCGTCGTAGCCGCCTCTGGTGTTTCTTCTGCTGCGGTTCCCGCCGCCGTCGTTGCTTCTGGGGCGGTCGTCGTAACGGTCGTCGTAGCGGTCGTTATCGTAGTTATTGTCGCGGTCGCGGTCGCGCTCGCGGTCGTCGGTGTCGTAGTATGAGACCCTGTTGCGGGCCTTGTCTCTGGCGTCACCGGGTCTCTCGGGCTGTTTAGGTGGCTCCTCCTCTCTACTGTAGTTGTCGTAGTCGTCTCTGCCGTTGGACGCGGCTGGGGCGTCCATTCCGGCATCGTCAGCGTTATTCTCAGGCTCTTGGTACTGGTCTCTGTCGTTGCGCTGTGGTGGAGGCATGAAGCTACCGGCGGCAGCGACAGGAGCAGCGGAAGCAACTGGAGCAGCGGCCGCAGCAACTGGGGCAGCAGCGGCAGCACCCGCATCCTCAACATAGTTACCCGGGATAAACCCGCACTCACCAGTCTTAGACTTGACCAGGAGCCAGTCTGGGTCCTTGTCATCGTACAGATCGAAGGTGTCGTTCTCGTGGAAGACCAATTCCTCGTCTGGGTTCTGTGGCTGGTCGTAGTCGTATATCGCGGTGACCTGTTTGAGCACGGGGGCCTCCTCGATGTAGGTGGAGGGGACGAGTCCCTGGGGCTCAGGCTCGTCAGAGCCGATGATGCGCTTCTTCACGGTCCACCACTCGTCGATATCGGACTTCTGCAGCAGGTACAGAAGATCGTTCTCCTCGATTGCGAGCTCCTCGGGCGTCTGTGGCTCGTAGCTATATATAGCTTTGTACACGCCGAGAAACACGGTCATCCTGTGTGTGCCTATATTGTCTATCAGACAGCTAGATTAGTAGTACAGTAGCAGGGTCGTGGCACCACTGCTGGCAAATATATACAATTGGTTATCCAAAACGTGTGGGAGCGGGGGGAATGCACGCTCTGTTTTCTGGAGGATAGGGGAACCTTGTAATCGCTGCACTCTAAACAAACAAAGCTAAAGTCGTTTCGCACAATGGAAGTGGCTACCGGGATGTGTCCAGTGACGATCTACAGCCTCACGAATACATCCACCCATAAAAGCACCTTTCCCTCACCCCACCGTGCGTCTCCCTGCACTGCATGCACGCCCAAGAGGCCAGTTCCCCTGCAGTGGTCGAGTTGCTCGAGTTCCACCGCGGATTTTTGCCACCAGCGCCGTTTAGCTGTGGTGCACGGGCTGGGGATGCGTGGGTGGTGCGTGTTGGTGTGTGGGTTTAGTGTGTTGGTGACAGACACAGGTATGCAGTGCAGGCAGGTGGGTGAGCTTCTTGTAATAAAGAGAGTAGTTAGATGGAAGATAAAATATATACAACAGATATAGCCGGTTTTTGTGGGCTCGATGTAGGAATGCGGTGCGTGTCTCTACCTAGTCTAATATATGATCTATAGGTAATTATGTCTTCAGTCTCTTGTATGAGATACAGATACGCATTAATGTAATCAACAGCGTAGCCCCGACGGCTATCTAAAGAATATTCCCCATGCCCTATAAAGAGCCTATATTGACTACCTATGTGTTGTGCACTATGCGTATCTGTATCTCATACAAGAGCTGAAAATTAAATATGTCTAGTCAATACATACCATATTAATAGATAGGAAACGAACTAGCTTTCCGTACTTTGAGAAGATCCATATACAACTCGGTATATCTAGCGTGTAATAACGTCTTATCTCTACCTTACTTCTCTTTTCATAACGAAGCTTACTATCCAGCCCTGCCTAATATACACCTTATATTTACTGCGTTGGTATAGTGCACTGCTGCACACGTGACATAGCGACATGGTGCACATGGATATTGTTACATACGTATAGATGTGTTCTGCTGTATCTCGCAGTGTCTACTTCGCAGCGCACTCGTGCTTCCGCAGCTGCTTCATGCGGTCGATGCCCCGGAACTTGCGGTTGCAGCGCTTGCATACCACGACCTTGCGCACGATCTTGCCGTCCGGTAGCACGCGCTCGTAGTTGGCGGCGTTCTCCGCGGCCTGCGCCGCTGCCGTAGCTGCATTTGTTGCCGTTGAGCCCTCTACTCCCGCCTGGGCGTCCCGCTCCGCCTGTGTGCTCGGCAGCATGTACGTGCGGCTGCTCGCGGGCAGGAATGTGTCGAATATCTGCACGGCGTCCTCGTTCTCGAGTGTGCGTCTGAAGTAGTTTGCAAAGTCAATGGACGAGAGCGATTCGAGCTGGTGCTGCGGCACGTACCCGCCGAGTAGAGTGTGGCCTAGGTCGTAGCTTGCAAGTGCAGCCTCCTTTACCTTCACGCGGCCACCCAGGTACGAGTGCACCGGTGTGCGTTCGTCATCATCATCCTTGTCATTTGCATCTGCATCTCCACTCTCACTATTTCCATCTGTCTTCTTGCCCTGGACATCTCCCCCCTCACTCTCCTTCTGCGCCTCCTGCGCCAGCTGGGTCAGCTCCTCGTGCGTCAGAGAGACCTCCTGAGAGACCTCGAACGTCGACAGCGCCCCTAGTATGTCGTAGTATCCTCTAGCGTTCGCAACAGTCATTGATACGTTGTGGTTGTGTGGTTCACTGCCCTGCAATGTGGTCCCTTGAGTCTCTCTTGCAGATGTAAATATCGCCTTCGCTTTATGCGCGGCGCCCACATCGTACAGAGTGATGTTAATGTCTTTAGTACATAATAAATACAGGACTCGGTTCACCAGTTGCGGTTCACCAGTTGCAGTTCGTGGCTCAGCGACTAGTCGTTGTGCTGCTCATGCTGCTCACGCTCCACGCGCTCTCCCGCGCGCTGGTTCAGCACGGCTTGGGCGATCTTGCTCGAGAGCGCAGACGTCTTGGCGGCGCTGGCTTCCTCTCCCATGCCCAGCTCAAACTCTGACTCCGAGGTAGCCTCGCCGGCGGACACAACGCTGCTGGAGGGCTGCGTCGAGACAGTGCTGGAGGCCCTGCTCGTGCGGCCAATGCTGGAGAACAGCGGGATGTTGCTGAGGGAGTTGTCGCTGTTGACGAGCGAGACAGCATCGGAGTCTGCGCCCGTGAGCTCACTCTCGACGTCGTGCATCGAGGACAACTCGCTCTCCTCTTCAGCGTTTTTGCGCTCGCGCTTCCTGCGGAGCAGCTTGCGGCGCCTAATCTCGGTGTTCTTGCGCTCCTGGAGCACGTCGTCAGAGCGGTACTCCTTCGCGAACGACTCGCTGTCGAAGTCTGGGTGCACGTCGGCTCCAAAAACGTTCATCATCGTGACAATGCGCTGTGTGAGCTCCTCACGCTCCCGCTGTAGTCTCTTGAGCCCACTAGGGGACGTCAGGGACAGGTACAGCGGCCTTAGGGACTTCAGCGTGTCCATGCCACGGTCGCCAACAATCAGCGCAGAGTAGGTGACGATGACGCACAACGCGTAGGTGATGAAGTAGACACAGATCCAGTGGGAGGTGTAACGTTTGCGGGCGACGACCACGTAGGTGATAATGGTGGACCAGAGGATGTAGAGCAGTGGCGCGAAGCCCATGCCCATAAGAATCTTCCAAGTGGCGATGACGTCGTTGGCCTTGATCTTGACTGAGGACTTGGCAAGGGCAGTGCGGGCCTTTTTCTTGGAGATGTGGTTTGACAAGAGGAAAATGGGCGAGAACATGAGTATACCGGGCAGTGCCAGTGCTAGTGCCACGGTGATGAACACGCATCTGTACACGAGCAGACACAGATTTGTCATGAAGTCGACACGGGCGCTGCTGACGCAGTGGTCTGGAACGTTGTAGTACTTCAAATGTTCGTTGTAGCGGAGGATATCCTGTCCCAGTTGCTTCACTTCCGGTTCATCGCGGTGGGACTCAAACCCCTTGACGATGCGGCGGTTCATATCAACGATGAGCGACAGGGGCAGCTGTCTCTGGAACTGCGTAGAGTAGAGTCTGCGCATCGCCTGGACGATCATGAGGGTTTCGTAGTCCCTGCAGGTGACGGTGACGCTCTTGAGGCCGCGGGTGATCTCGTCGAGCAGCGTCTTGACTGCCTCACGGTTGGTATCTGGGTTGCGATACATCTCGACGAGCTCCGGCCCGATCTCTATCGGGTCGCCAAACTCCACGACTGCCCGGGACCTGAATCTGTGGGCGTGGAAGTAGTTCATGCCGCAGGGCACGATCTTGACGCGGGACTGAGGGTGCTTGTCCAGGCACCCGAGAGCCATAATCGCAACACCGGCCTTCAGTGGGAGCAGGTCCGTCCTGTCGTGGGACCCGCCCTCTGGGAATATGCCGATGCAGTTGTTGTGCGCGAGGTGCTCGAACACCTTGTGGTAGACCAGTGACTGGTCGACCTTGGCAGCGTACTTGAAAGTGGATCCGCGGGAAGAGTGCACGAGGACGCGCTGCACCTCCGGCTTGCTCATAGACTTGAGCTCTCTGCGGAGGTACAGAACGGTGTCGCTCTCAACGGACTGTATCTCGACGTTGCCCATGGACTTGGGCAGTCCCAATAGACCCTTGGGCTTGCACTCGGAGAGAAACTTGGTGCCAATACCAATCACACGGGTGTAGTCGTCAGGGTCAATCCTGATACGGCCCGTGGCGGGAGCCAGGTTGTCCTGGGGTCTCACGACGCCGATGGACATGACGGAGCGTGCGAGGAAGCCAATCGAGCGAACGTGGAGCGATGACTCGGCGATGAGAAACGAGACACGCTTGTCGATGGCCTTGCGGACCTGCTCCATCAGAATGATGGGGTCCACGAACTGGTTTGCGTGGGGAGCGGCGACGAAGATGACGGGACAGTCCCCGGGGACCTTGAAGCCGCCACGGGAGCGGATCTCCCTGAAGAAACACTCAAAGATGTTCCAAAGAAGCCAGAGCATGAAGTCGTAGAATGACTTGCGAAACTGAGACGGCTCCTCGTAGACGTAGTCGGTGAAGGCAGCGGCCGGGGTGGCCGGGGCGGTGTTGGCAGAGACGCCGGGCTTATCGCCCGGCTTCCCTTCCTCCTCCTTGCCCTGGCTCTGGCCCTGACTGCTCTTCTTCTTGCTCAGCACAGGGTGGGGCATCTGACAATGTGTGGTCGGTGGATATCTACATCTATACCCCAAGATAACCGACCAGGACCCTCGAGATGGGATATGTCCTCCCCGAATCTATATAAACACAACAGTCTTGAGGGAGACAGCGCGCAGACAGCGCGGCCCTGTGCGGCCGGTTCTGAGGGACGAGGGCGTGGCTGCTGCGATGGCGATGGCCATGACTGTTGGTGAGTAGCGTTGATGAGTGATGTATGATCAGATGGACGTGGTGTCTGTGCTTCTCCCTCTGCTGTTCTGTTGGGCGTCGAGCAGTGCAGCGCAGGCGTCTGGATGCGATGCGGAACACACTCTTGAGCGTGCATATGACTGTATTGCCTCAGGGCATTGTGCTATGTATTATTGTATCATTGTAAATATTATCCGTGTATAATTGTACCTTTGTATATATCACCCTTGCACTGCTGTATTTATTATTCTTGCATAGCTATATATTTTCCATGTATATGTATATGTCTATGTATATGTATATGTAGATTTACCAGCGTACCATATATTTCAAATTTAAATGTCCACTTAAGTCTTTTGTATATACATGCGTTTGGCTATAAATACTATACTCTGGAATATACACATCTCTATATTACAGGCTCAAAATTGACTATAAGTCGTGGTTATACACATCTGCCAATATAAACCATTTATCTTGTCATATTGCATATTGGCTTCTGTGAATCGTTTGATACAGTCATTACACGCCCACACATCTTCTATATACAAGTTACTTGTATGCATCTATTACTGAATGCACATGCAATTTAGCAGAGTTCTGGCTCCATGTTGCTTGGTCACTGGATATATGCACTCACAGACACAACACATCGTCTATTTACAGGTTGCGTTGCACTTCACCTGGAATCCAGTCTTGCTCCATTCGCTTACACGAACTGCATATTCTTTCCCTGGATGCTGCCACAGCGTTTACTTAATCTCGAGGCAAACTGCACGGGTGTCTCTATAGCAAACGCCTCGAACTGCAGACTGCGCACGGCCAGCCACGTGTCCCCAGCACACTTCACGACCAGCACGTTCTGCTCCTCGTCGAGAGTGAACGTCCCAGGAGCCGCCGTGACATCACCAGCCATACTAGTCTCCTCAGCCTCGTGAATCAGCACACGTTTCTCCTCCAGGTGCGCCGTGGACTTGCGCTTCTTGCCGGCCTGGACCACCTTGAACGCAAACACTGGTCCCAGCGCACCAAGCCTGATGCACACCTGCGAAGCGGTCTGCTGGGCGAAGTCCACACGCTTGTCTGTCGTCTTGATTGTACGGGCCCAGCTGGACTCGTACTGCGTTGTGCCCAGAGCACCAGGTTGGGCATACGTACCTTTCACCAGCACATCGCTCAGCAGCCGTGCGCCCTGGCGCCCCAGCTTATCGATCAGCGCCCGGGTCATCCAGCCGCCACTGTGTGTCGCGGCTGTCCTGGCCTCACTCAACATCGATTCCACGCTGATCTCGGGTGTCCTAGCGACAACCTCGCCGCGGTCAAACTTCTCAGGGTGAAGTGTTTGAATGGATACACCAGTAACAGCATCCCCGTTCAGCAGAGTGTGCTGAATAGGCGCACTGCCCTTGTACCGCGGTAGCAGGGACGGATGCACGTTCAGCGAGTAGTCCGCGGCACCAATGACCTCTTGTGGGATCAGTTTCCCAAAGGACACCGCCACGAGCATTCGGGCATGGTCCGGGGAGCACCCCTGGAGCCAGGGGAGCAGCTGCTGCCGCATCTCGTCGCCAGAGTCGCACTCGAAGGGGCGCCAGGGCATCGCGAGCCGCTCAGCCGCCGCGTACACCGGTGGAACGCGCAGCTGAGACCGCTGGCGGCCACACCACTTGGGCGAGCGGCTCACCAGCTGCACACTGCTCACCACCGACGGCTGCGTCTGCTGTAGCGAACACAGCGCCTCCAGCGAGGGCACACTGAACTCGTCCGTGCCAAAGTACAGCACGTCCAGCGGCCGCAGCGCCTTCGTAGCGACACACCGTCTAGCCTGCAGGACAAGCACCCGCGGAATCGCACACACACCACCAAACATCGTCATCCAGAGGCATAAGCTGCAGCTTTGAGACCTCTTCCACCCTCCCTTATATACGGCTATCACACCATCTGAAATATTTTGCGGCCGAAATAAATAAATAAAGCGTGGAGCCTTTCTGCACTATAGCGGATTATTCACCACTTCCACCAGCACAAGAGGCACATAACACATCAGAATGAGCACTGTGGTATCTGGAGGCGCGGTCAAGAGCGAGGGAGACAATGGTGACAGCAGCTTGGGGCTCGGTGCGGTGCTGGCGCTGGACATGAAGCTCGGGGAGCTGGAAGGGAAGTTGGCCGGGACGCCCGGGGCCAAGGAGGAGCTGCTCGGGACGCTGCAGCGCACCCGGGAGTCCATTCTGCCCATCAGACTGGAGCTGAACAACTTCATACACATAGTCGGGAACATCAGCGACGACAAGAACGGTGTGAGCGCACAGGAGAAGTTCGCGAACGTGCGCGCAACGCTTCTGCGGCTCCACGCCAGCATTCAGCAGCTCTCGCAGAGCTTCCAGACTCTGGCACCATTGTTCGCAACGGTGCCCGAGTACACACTGGAGCACAAGAGCAAGGAGTTTCAGCCGCTGGAGACTCTGCCACTGGCAGGAAGTGGCAACGCCGCCGGCTCGGCAACCTCTGGCGCCGCCGGAGGAGCCGCTGGAGCGGGTACAGCCGCTGGAGACAGCGGTAAAGCCACCCCAGCGACGACAGCAAAGAAGGGCAGCAATCAGCGCAACTCTTCCAACGCAAACACAGCTTCCAATGCGAGAAGTCCTGCCGCGAACGCCAGGAGTCCACCTGCAGGTGCAAACAGCAACGCTGCGACACCTAACACAGGTGGAAACACAAGTACAACTACAACTACGACTACTGCGGCGAAGAAACCCCGCAAGCCGAGACAGAAGAAGTCTGTGTCGAGCGCCAAAAACACACCCGCACAGACAGCAGCCACGCCCGTATCCGCGAGCGCTACTGCGGCAGGAACCGCGGCCAACTCAGCTTCTGCAAGCGCAGCCGCTGCTGCGATGTCCGTGCCTCCGCAGATGATGGCTGGGATGATGCCCGGCGGCGGCAGCATGTCACCCGGAAATGCGACTGTGACGCCTATGAACGCGCTGGCGCAGGCACAGGGACAGGCACCAATGCCTACCCAGCAGCAGATGCAGCAGTTCAACAATGGAAATGGAAACGGCAACGGCAACGGGAACGGCGGCAACATGAATACGTCGGGAACGCCCGCACAGCCCCCCAGCACAATGACGCCCGCGAATATACTGAGCATGGGCATGGGCATGGGCCAGGGGTCGCCGTCGATGGGCATGGGCATGGGCCAAGGATCGCCGTCGATGGGTATGGGCGGCAATGCTGGTGGAAATGGAAATGCAAACAACAACGGCATGAACCAAGGCAACAACATCAACATGGGCAGCGGTATGAACGACTTTGGCAACCTGGACCTCAACAATATCGACCTGTCCAGTTTGAACATGGACTTTTTGTGAGGGAGGTGCGCCTGCATCACGTTGATGTGATGTTGCATTATTTAGGAAACGGGTCGATATGCATATGTATGCTATGTTCTATATTCTAGCCTATTTTGAAATGTTGAAATGTCTGCAAGAATCAGGGAGGCGTGGTCAAGGAAGTAAGCTGTGTAATAGGCGCAATTTCTATGCAAAGTATTTCCATATAGCATAAGCCACGGATTCTCTTCCCAACAGCAGCATAATCCACATACCACAGCGTCATACAACATAATACTCTACAACTAATTGTCTGACATTGTCTGCGTCACCCAAACGCTTTACTAAAGGATATCATGACAGCGTAATACTACAGCGCCTTGGATCAGAAACAACTACAACCGATGACTGTACAAAACATTGCTATAACCTACACTTCTACCATACATCATCAGTGTGTGACACTGACACAATGTCACTAGTATGTACGTGGCACCACTGCACGCAGTGTCCATGTCCAATGTCCCTATTTGTCACGTTGCAGGTGAACAATGTCCGCGGACATGTCCCCGCCCTGTCCTCGTCTTTGTCCTCGCCCGCCCCCACACTTGTCCCGCACTTGTCCCCACGCTTGTCCTGTCCCATGTCCCTCCCACGCCCCCGCGTGTCCTGCGCTTGTCTGCATTGCGCCATCGGTGTGTCACACCCGGGACATATCTATGAATCATCGCGCGGCCGTCCGCGGCCTTTGGGAAAATTTTTCACGCCGTCGACGCCACTGGGCGCCTCTGATCGGCTTATTTATATAAACAGCGGCTGTTTTATCTGACATAAGGGTTGGTCCAGGGGTCTTTTCTGTCTTGTTTTATTATCTCCCACCTCCCCAGTAGTTATAGTTATCTATACATAACAGTAACAACACCCACACTCTTCCTCCAAAGCAATTATGGCTGAGCAATTGAGACAGACCTTCGCCAACGCCAAGGCCGAGGGCAGAAACGCCCTTGTCACCTTCATGACTGCCGGTTACCCAACCGTCGCTGACACCATCCCCATCCTCAAGGGTTTCCAGGACGGTGGTGTCGACATTGTCGAGCTGGGCATGCCCTTCTCTGACCCTATCGCCGACGGCCCTACCATCCAGGTCGCTAACACCGTCGCGCTCGAGAACGGTGTCACCCTGAAGCAGACTCTGGACATGGTTGCCCAGGCTAGAGCCGAGGGTATTACCATCCCTATCATCCTGATGGGCTACTACAACCCTATCATGACCTACGGTGACGACAAGTTCATCCAGGACGCTGCCACCGCCGGCGCCAACGGTTTCATTATCGTCGACCTGCCACCTGAGGAGGCCCTCAAGTTCCGCAACAAGGTCAACGAGAACGGTCTCTCCCTTGTTCCACTAGTCGCCCCATCCACCACTGACGACAGACTCGCCCTCCTCGCCGAGATCGCCAGCTCCTTCGTCTACGTTGTCTCCAGAATGGGCACCACTGGTTCTCAGACTTCCGTCTCCTCCAACCTGGACAACCTTGTCGCCCGTGTCAGAAAGTACACCAAGGACACCCCAATTGCCGTCGGTTTTGGTGTTGCCACCAGACAGCACTTCGAGTCCGTTGGCTCTCTTGCCGACGGTGTCGTTATCGGCTCCAAAATCGTCACCCTCTGTGGCCAGGCCGCCAAGGGTACCACTTACGATGTTGCTAAGCAGTACTCCGAGGAGATCCTCAACGGTACCAAGCACAAGATCCTAACCACCGCCGAGTACCAGTCTTTCAAGGATGCCGCCCGCGAGCAGGGCAAGCTCTTCGCCGAGGCCAAGAGCAACTTCGTTGAGAACCACAAGCACGCCATGAGATTCGGTGACTTCGGTGGCCAGTACGTCCCTGAGGCTCTGCACGCCTGTCTCAGAGAGCTTGAGGGTGCCTTCGACGAGGCTGTTGCCGACCCACAGTTCTGGGCCGACTTCAGATCGCTGTACTCCTACATCGGTAGACCTTCTTCCCTCCACAGGGCTGAGCGTCTCTCTGAGTACTGCGGTGGTGCCCAGATCTGGCTAAAGAGAGAGGACCTCAACCACACTGGTTCTCACAAGATTAACAACGCCCTCGCCCAGGTCCTTCTCGCCAAGAGACTCGGCAAGTCCAACGTCATTGCCGAGACCGGTGCCGGTCAGCACGGTGTCGCCACTGCTACTGCCTGTGCCAAGTTCGGTCTCAAGTGTACTGTGTACATGGGTGCCGAGGATGTCCGTCGTCAGGCCCTGAATGTCTTCAGAATGAGAATTCTGGGTGCCGATGTCGTCTCTGTGACCAACGGTACACAGACCCTAAGAGACGCCACCTCTGAGGCCTTCCGTAAGTGGGTTACCGACCTGAAGACCACCTACTACGTCGTCGGCTCCGCCATCGGCCCTCACCCATACCCAACCTTGGTCCGTACCTTCCAGAGTGTTATCGGCCAGGAGACCAAGGAACAGTTTGCCCAGCTGAACGATGGCAAGCTTCCAGACGCCATCGTCGCATGTGTTGGTGGTGGTTCCAACTCCACCGGTATGTTCTCGCCATTCGAGAACGACACCAGTGTCAGACTCATCGGTGTTGAGGCCGGTGGTGACGGTGTCGACACCGACCACCACTCCGCCACACTGACCGTCGGTAGACCAGGTGTTTTCCACGGTGTCAAGACTTACGTCCTACAGGACCACGACGGCCAGGTCCACGACACTCACTCTGTCTCTGCTGGTCTTGACTACCCAGGTGTCGGCCCAGAGCTCGCCTTCTGGAAGTCCACCGGCCGTGCCGACTTCATGGCTGCTACCGACGCCCAGGCGCTCGAGGGTTTCAAGCTGCTATCCCAGCTGGAGGGTATCATTCCAGCCCTGGAGTCCTCCCACGCTATCTACGGTGCTGTCCAGGTCGCTAAGACTATGAAGCCAGAGGAGAACCTGATCATCAACATCTCCGGTAGAGGTGACAAGGATGTCCAGACCGTCGCTGAGGTCCTACCAAAGCTCGGCCCTCAGATCGGCTGGGACTTGAGATTCGAGGCCAACCCTGCCTCCTCCCAGCAGTAAATGTGAGACAATTATGTTTTTTTTGAATAGGCTCAGTTGTACTAGAGTATAATTGAGTTAAGTTTTTTTTGCTCATCTCACATTACACTATATACTTTTTTTTTTTTTAATTACGTTGTAACTATGTAAAGAGCTGTTGACACAAGACGTCAGCACCAATACACGCATAAGTACATCGCAAACAAGGACATACTTCCCTGGGACTCTCACTTTTCCTTCCCTGACTGTTGTTATCCGCTCGGATCCGCAGTCTGTTTCCTCGCAGCGAAAAATTTCGGCGGCGCCTTGCAGTACACAAGCAACCTGGCGATGAGATGAGCAAGGACGAAGACATAAACGTGTGCTTGATCTGGCGTATTGCATTGTTATATGACTAAAGTCCACCACCAATAGGTATATACAAGTTCTGACTAACACTCACAGACAATAGCGCCTAGCTACAAGGATGAACGAGGCGCTAATCCCGAATAAGCGACCGTTAGGAGCCCAACTGGCAACGGGCGTCTCCGCTCCGTCACTGTACAAGTCGTCGCTAACTATTCAGAGTGGTCATGTGCCAACAGATTCAAATCTGTGGTTCGGGTCGGTGAATAATGAGTTACCGGAGGGGTTCATGAACTTTTCTGTAATCGAGAATGGTGAACTGATTCGCGAGGAGAGCGAGGAGACGCTAGCGTCGCCCACACCGTCAATGATGTCGTTTACATCCGCTGATAATATGAGATATGAATACGAGATCCCAAGAGGTGATGTGAGCGATCACGAGGCTGTTGATTCTGATGGTATGGCAGACGAGTCTGAGTTCTTCGACGGGCTCAACAGCTATGGCAGAGACTCTGCTGTATCAAAACTCGCCTGGGGAAGACTAACACCGACCTTATCCAGTACAGGAGCCTTGCAAGTGTACAATGATGTTATGGATACAGCCCGCAACCCAATGTATATATCCAGGGCGAACAGCCCGGCATCATTCCACCACGACTACGTCCCCAAGGAGTTGATGAAGTCGCTGACCAAAACAGATTCGTTCGCCAATACAACAGGTAGTTCGACGACAAGGACCACTATCCGCAACCCAACTATCCGCAATACATTCATCATTGGAAAAATTCAGACATCCTTCGATATCAGAAACTATATTGATTTCCACGAAGTCATTGCATACAGCAGCGGCAGAACTAACTCAAAACTCAGAATATCTGTACTGACAGGAAACACAGACAACCAGGCATACACCCTGGCGAACTCAAATAAGATCATAGAAATTGATGTCCATTCCAGGATAAAAAGCATACAGATCCCTACACTGGCAAAAATGTACACTCGATACTCCGACTTACTAGCAGTCATAACCAATCGATCCCTGGTACTAATAAAAATCAAGTCCATTGATAACCAGAATGGTACTATGAAGTACAATGTGATGGACCCTCTAGACTTTACTACATTTGGGGATTACCCTTTCGCAGATGTTACATTCAACCCGATGGACCCACAACAATTTGCTGTTGTCGATACAAAGGGCAACTGGACAATGGGAACTATCCCAACTCAGTTGAAACGATCATCAAAGCTACAACTCAGTTCTACAAATAGAGGTACAATATATGACCCAGAGGCACTATCCCATCGGAAACACATAGCATGGTCTACCAACAATTCCCGCATTTTAGTTTCTGATGAGACAAAGATCATGGAGCTAGACCTGAACGAAATGGTCCAAACTGAAATCGTTGTTGCCAAGACATGGTCTTCATTACTTGATCTCGTTGAACTAACAGATGACTACAAGGTACTTCTGACATCCATGGAGATCATAATAATGCATATAGACCGAGAGAAGGACGAAGTTACACGCATTTTATCATGGAAACATGATCTCGACCCACTCGATCCCACATACCGGATGTTCATTCAAGAAGTAGTACTTCAAGGAAGAACATTATATTTTACATACACATGTTCGAAGAATCATAACATGGTGTATCTCAAGGCGTTCACGTTAGATACAAAGAACAATGCTATCCAAGCTCTGAAAGGATCATCCATCATTGAAATACCGTCCATGACCAATGGAATTCAGAATATTGAATTCGCCGAGGAGGTTATTGATGATGTAGACAATGACTTTGGCGTACAATTGTCGATATTCGTCAGGGAGTATGACAGTGGAATTATAAAAAAATTAACACTATCAAACGTTAAGGATTCCAACACCTCGATAGAACATATCACTTCAGATATGCCTAATATAGTGGATGATGATATCATTGATCTAACACATGTACCAACGGAAATACAAGCATTCCAAAATGAAACAATCCGTGTCTTATATGACACAATATCCAAAATGAAGAAATTGTCAGACAATCATGACGTAAAGACGTTAGAGGAATATGGATACCATTTGTCTGAGGCAATGAATAAATTTATTCAAGCGGATGAAACTGATGACATATCTGACACGGGGCTGCTCAAAGATCTATACCAACCTCCCTCCGACTTTAGAGATATAGAGGAATACTCTTCATTCTTGATACAGTTTTTTGAGCATTACCAAAACGAAAATGTTTCTTTCACTGATCTAAAGAAAATCTTCAAATGGTTTATCAAGGATGACGCATCCAATATTGATATATTTTACAATAAATTGCATCAGTGTTGGGCGTTAACAGGCGAGGATTCGGAATTCTACTCGAAGGAAATTGTGAAACAGGTAATTGGGAGCAGTTTAGGATATTCCAGGACCAATTATTATCAGCAGAAAACAGAAGAATTGCTTGAAACCTTAGATGATAAAACCAAGGAACTCCTGTCTGAATGGGGAAGTGAGAGTCATGATGATGATGATGATTTAGAGACACAATCAACTGTTCCACAAAGTAGTCAACCTCAGTTCACGCTTAACTCTCAGTCACAGATCCCTACAATTCGGTCTTCCCAGAGTCGTGTCGAAAAGAAAAGACCTCGCACTCCTGCATACACCAAGAAAATATTTAGCAATATCAGCGCTACCGAGAATGATCTTGCATCTCAGAACTCCTTGCCATCATCCATGGCTCCTGCATTCTCTCTAGGCGCTACATCAGCAGCATCCACTCAACAGTCCCAAAATATTACCATGGGCTCATCTCAACTAAGTGGATCTCAACGTACGAAGAAGAAAAAGAAAAAGAAAATCGGAGGTTTCGCGTAACATACATGCGCAAGTTTCGAACACTTCATCATTTGCATTACAAAGCATTGCATTATTTTGCAGTTTATATATCATATAATTGCACATTATCATCCTACATACTTATCCAAAAATAGGATTACATCATATTTACAAACGGAAATATGTGTTTAATGAGGTTTAAAGACTTGTTATCTGCAGGTATCAAGTATTCATTGGGTTGAATTTAAGTAATAGAAAATAGCTAATTTCCAGCTTAGCTATACAACTGCTTCAATAATCAGTTCAATATTCAATCGAGAGATAACTTACTGTTATAGTTATATGAAACAATCATAATTATTATCATTGAATATATCTTAATTATATAACATATATTTATCCAACTGCATTGGGTGCTGGGGGTTTATAATACCCGATATGCCGAATATATATTCCATATTTAATATATGATCCTTTTAAA
Source organism: Maudiozyma humilis (assembly GCA_037102785.1). Lineage (NCBI taxonomy): Eukaryota > Fungi > Ascomycota > Saccharomycetes > Saccharomycetales > Saccharomycetaceae > Maudiozyma > Maudiozyma humilis. Next base: position 781,594 of record BTGD01000008.1, on the reverse strand, counting down.
AGAGGTTAGCTGAGACAGCAGTATTTAAATAGTACTAACGTCTGTTTATCCTTCATGTGTGTAAATACTTGTGGAGTTAACATAGAATTCTCAATAACATGCCGGAGGTCGTGTTCAGTTTTCTATCCTTTTATATGGACAGGGAGCCCATCGATTAATGTACACTTAAAACACAAACGTGTCCGAAGAGACTTTGCTAATCTCTGAAATAATTCTCTTTTTGTTTAGCAAAGATTAGTTCGGCAAGGATGTACGACGATTTCGACAAACCAAGTTCTTAAAATTGAAGTTGGAACTATAGTGACTATGCCTACTTCAATGTGAACAGGTGCATCTGCGAGGTTATGTATGGTAACTCAATCGATCCTGTTGGCATGGATCAAGGATGCTGCATTTGAGTGCATGTTACTTCAATTAGTATGCAGATGGCATACAGTTCCAATGGCAAAGCTAGAGCGTACTTAGAAGAAAAATCAAAAAAAGTGGACGATCGGAATAACAATATTTTAACAACTAGATTATAACTCTATGTTATTTAAATATCAATATTAGGCTCAAGACAATACAATGATCACATGATCTATTGTCGGAACCGGTAATACAGTAAAATTTCACCGAATATGGAAAGCGGTTTTAGCTCAGATGGGAGAGCGCCAGACTGAAGAAAACTTCAGTTAAGTAATCTGGAGGTCCTGTGTTCGATCCACAGAAATCGCATTCTTTTTGCATCCTGGCATCACCGCTGGGTCATAAACCTCAGCGGCTATTCTTTTTGATATATAGCTTGGTATTTCAACTATTATATTGGTTTCTATTGTACAGAACGTATGAATTTTATGTATTTGCGGAGTTCGCTAGTGACACGGCTCCCCGAAAATAGTACAAAAAATAATGTACTATTCATCTTTGTAATGCAGTCCAAGGGAATATTTTAGGAAGCGCTTAGCGCTCCTTTAGCATCTTGTTTCTCTTCTCCCTTCTTCTCATTCTCTCGACCTTCTTGGCATGCATCTTAGCGGCAAGCTTCTCGTATCTCTCCTCTTCCTCCTTCTTCTCTCTTCTCTCCTTCAATGCCTGTGCTCTCTTTTGCTTCTCCTCGGTCTTCTCATCCTTCAGAGCCTTGACACGCTCCTTGAACTGCTTGTCCTCCAATCTCTTTTGCTCCTTGAGCTCCCACGACGTCAGTTTCTTGTTCTTAACAACGCTGCTCTTGGCTCTTATTGGTTGTTTGGCAACCTTCCAGGTTCTGCCGCTGATGTTGGCACCCTTGCTCTTGGAGGTGTCCTCCTTCTTAGGTTCGACGGCGCTCATTTTTGGATTGGTCTGCTACGTTAATAAAGGGATTATCCACCAAGAATCGCAATAATCATCTACACTGAACTGCTCATCGCTTTAGGCCGATGCCTTCTATACGGAACGGCTTCCCGCATAAAATTTTCTCTCGCGGTGCCGAAGAACTGTGGCGGTCACATGGCCGCGCGAAGTGGCGGCGCTCTGTGGCACATTTGGGAGGGACAGACTTGGCTACTTGAGGGGTGGCGACAACATATGGACGAGCACTTTGAAGGAAGTTTTCAAGGGGACATCGTGCATTATTATTAATCTATCGATATTTTGCTGAGATAATCGTATACTTCCATTCCATCCTTGTACATACACCCACTTTGGAAGCGCAAACTCTACTGTACCCAGACAACACGCTTGCCATCATCAAATGCTGCCCATTAAAAGGCTTCCTTTGCCAGCAGGGAAAAGTGCAATCAAGATTTCTCGCCGCAGTATTGTTATCCCAAAGTCTAAGCACAAGAAACCTAAGCCAATACGGAGAAAGATCAGACATGTCACCTTAGAGGAAATTGACCCAGACGAAGTTATGGGAATAAAGGATCCTCGAATGATCGAATTCAAAGTTAAGCAGCTTCAAGAGTTCACTAGGAATCTAAAGCATCAAATAAAGAGTGCAGAGGCTAACCAGACAAAGGCAGAAGGAGTTTCTCAGTCCTCAACAACTACAGAGGAACACGACACAACATCTCTATTTAACGAGCTAGTTCCTGAGAAGAATCTACATGACAACACAAAATCTCTAGGGGCAGCCGCAAACGTTAAAAACATGTCCTTGTCAGATATGATAAATACTCTCTCTGGAAATCAACTTGAAAAGCTAATCCCCGACGATGCTAAAAATGTCATCAACGACAACGAAATGGTAACCAAAGCTCTACTAAATAAAAAGAGAGAGAACTGGAACACTATCATCGATGGTCTATTCAAGAATAAACTCCAGTTAAATGAAATATCTGAGACCACCATACACGAATGGTTATTGCCTAATGTGAAATCACTGTCATACAATAGTATCAACAAATTAGATACCATACTACACACCTGGTCAGAATTGCACCACACCCCCATGTCCAGTGACATGTATAGTCTACTTCTAGCAGAATATGGAAGATTACCATTAGGCGGACACATGGCGCCCAAAGGCGTAAAAAATGACTTGGTATTGCAAAAGATAGATGCTATATTGAATCGGATGGACGCTGATAATATCAAACCTACTGAATTTAACCTGACGGCATGTGTGACATACGCCTCTAAGCTTAGAAGTATTAATTTGTTAAACACATACTTAACTAGATTCCAGGATAAATATGGTGTCACCCCAAACAAACATACATTTACCAAGATAATTCAGTTTTATGACAAAATAGGACTAGATGAACGTGCATGGAATACATTCGATACAATGAAGTTTCTTTCTACGAGCCACCACCCTGACATATTCACTTACAATGCAATGTTAAAGCTATGTGACAAGGAAAGAAATTATGCCAAGGCTATAGATCTTTTTTACGAAATCCAGGAGGCCAAATTGGAGCCTAACAACACTACTACCACATTAATTGCGAAAACTTTGGCTTGTTGTAGCAATGACAGTATTGTATCGGAAGGTAATTCTGAATCGCTAAAATTGCTAGGCTGGAAGTTCATTGAGAAGATGTTTGGAAATGACGATCTAGGAAGTGTGACGTCAATGATGGCTTTGGCAGCATACGATGGTGATGCTGGTTTATGCAGAGCCCTATTCTTCAAATACACGATGGAGGAATTTGCTCAAAAGCGTGTATCAGAAACTGACACCAGAAAGGCATGGTTAAAATCAATTAATCCAATTTTGCTCAACTACCTCTTCGTCGCTTACTCGAAATTCTCCCCTGATAAAATTCCCTTGTTGCTAGGTTGGACGGAAGGTTCTCAGATGAGGAGGACAATTCTCAATAGCGTGGATTATACTGGAAGGACGAACAATTCAACCAGTACTCTCCCAATGTTGCCTATACTGGAACTCGCATCCGTTGAACATATCTTGGCAGAATCCAATGCACTTTGGAAATTTTGTATTACAAATGGAGATGCGTTGAAACATAACATACCGCCAGAAATTGCCATAACGAGTGATTCGATCAATTCGGCGCTGACTGAATCACCAACTTTCGATGATTTCAAAACGACAATTCTCAATAAGATTGCACGCCAAAAGATGGCTATTATGAACCCTGATGTCTTCAATAATATTTGCCTAACGTCTTATTTGACCATACCATTAAGACTTGGGAATGAAAGTGAATTTTGGAACAGGCTTGAATCGTATACTTTTAAAGAAAGCGTGTTGGATGTCAAGCTGCTGGCGTTGTATTATGAAAATAAATTGCTAACTACTAGAATGCAAGTTAATCAGAATGATGGTGAGCAGGTACAAAATGAGCCATTTACAGGTATTATGAAATCTGATTCTTCCAACGAGTTAGTCAGTTATCTCGCAGCAATCTATCATCAACTGCTATACAACAGTGCAACATTTGAATTAGCCATGAAGGGTGCTACCAAATTTGGTAATTCAAAGCGTGCAAGGGAAGCATGGACCGATAGAGGTGAGTTCAGAAAAACTGCTGGTTACGTCGCATTAGACGATAGAGTGAAGAACAAACTTGATTCAAATTTCGCAAAAATAATGTTGGACTTTTTCGTTTCTCAGAAGGTATACGATGAGGCATTGGGTATCGTTCTGTCCTCTAAAAGATACATTAAGTGGACTTATAGAATGGTAAAGAACTTATTCCACGGACTAGAACATATCGAAGATGACAGGAGCGCCAAGATTCTCATGGATGTGATTAACCGTAAGCCAACGGGTATCAGTTACATTAATAAACAACTTGAAGATCTGGATTTGAGATAGAAAATTGACTTGTATTTTGAAATAACATGCCAAAGAATGTTAAAATTGCATCTGTAAATACGTTATAATGTTCTTAAAATAATATGTAAATAAGGCATTTTTTAATGAAAACATAATAAATTAATAATATATTTGAATAATATTACTACTTACCTCATTCTAACTTTTTACTTTCTGTAGATAAAATACTAGTTTCCTGACTCTTAATAGAGGCATCACTTCTTCTTAAAGACTCACCAATATCTAAATTTGAAGGGTTGGTTATTATGTCAGACGAAGCTTGTCCGTCACCTTCCCCATTGGAAGCAGTACTTTCTAATTTCTTTTGTAATACCTCAACTTCTTCGCGTAATTTCATAACCTCATCCAGATAGGCCTTTCCATAGAAGTCAATGTAGTATGTTGCACCATTATGGCCTGCACATAAGAATATGGACATCAAAAAGAGAGAAGCCGCAGTTTTACTTCTCATCCAAACACTGCATAGCATCATGGTCGTCAATTGGTAGAAATACTGCATCACAATGTAAATGACCATAGGCCATGGAGCTTCTAGTTTCACAACCCACCAGTTCTTAAACTGATGCGTGGTCAAATACTCAAAACTCGTCATGCGCTTACCCGCTTTGATCTTGGAAGATTGCCTCACGGTAATAAGGAAATGATACAATGTCTGCCATAGTAAATAGTAGAGAGACGTCCACATGATATTGTTTTTGAGGTCAATTGACTTGATAGCTCCCGGAAATCTTTCCAGTCTATATGACTCCGAAATACCATAGTATATGATATAAAGGGAGCATGGTGGCATTATGTGAATAAAACACGACGTAGTCTTGTCAATCGAGTGGAGAACGAGTGAATTTCTCCAAGTAATAACCGCAAATGACAACGACCCAAATGCAAAAGCAAAACACGACTGGAAAAGAGATACAGAGGTTGGTCTAATCCAGATGAATACCAAACACATCACATTCACAAAGTAGCACAAATCAGCCATGTAGTAATGATTTTGCGTTTTATAGTACGTGTAAAAACGTATGGGCATCAGGATACCCAACATAACTGTGTAATAAACATGGAACCACTCAGGAAACTTCCCCATTATGTAGCCTATCACAAATATGTTAAACAGGGTGAACGGATAAAACGTCTTTTCGATCTTGGAAGGGTTTTGGAAAAACATCAGGTCAAGCGGCTGATCTAAGGCCTTTATTCTTTTGAGTATCTTTCGACTAAGGTCAGTGATGGGAATCTTTGCCTTGTTATTGTAATGGTCATAAAGTCGTGACCTTTTGCTAGTGCTGGTCCCCCCGGGAACTGTCTTTCTGTTATGTCTAAAGAAGAAAGGAAATTGCTTAGCGGTAACTTTTGAAGCCAATGGATCCAAAAGCTCCAGGATATTTGAGAGGGATATCTCTGATTCACTATCCCTTCGATCCTCATTAAAGCCTCCATATTCGTCCTTCATTCTTAATGTTAATGGGAAGAATGCCTTACTTGTAGTTATTTAGAGGAGTTGTTATTAGTCGTGGAATACTGGAACCAACGTATAATTGGATGAGACGTAAGAATCACAATTGTACTCCGTTCTGTCAATATCCTATCCCCTGTTACAAAGACAAGAAGTAACTTTCACAAGGACCCCAGCACGTGAATTCTCTTTCCCCTTTGGTAAGCATCGCGAAATCCCCTGAACTCTTCGCGGGGAGACCCTTGAGCCCCGGGACACGGGCATCCCTCGAGAAAATGGTCAAGAAATAATGACTTCGATAAACCCATACACCAACATCCCAACACCACGGAAACCTCAAAAAACTGTAAATTTATTTTTCTTGCTCGGCCGAGTTGCAAGATGGCCGTCCTCGCACCCTCGCGACAATCCATCTGGCCAGCGCCTGAACAATTTCACTCTGTGCGCAGGACGTCGTGGCCAGAAACAGCCGTGGGGACCTCACCCGGCTCACTCGACCGTCGGGAGCGCAGTAGGCGCCCGACAGCCGTCGCAGTTACACCGAGGGCAATAGTAACTGGCCCGCTGGTCTGTCAGTAAGGCGCTCTCCCCTCGTGGTGGGCGTGCTCGTGCGCCAGCACAGCATAGCAATATATCGAATTAAAGGTAAATAGTGATTATAAGGCGGTATTGTGGGATTACGTTTGTTTGATCCATACTAAAGAGAACCGTAACTAAAGCAAAGAGTATGTTATATTATACTGGCGACTCGATCGATTGGAGGAAATGACAGGGTTGAATATTATAGAGAGTATCAGGAAATTGAGCTGACGTGATTGAGCATGGAGATTGCAGCATATACCATACAGTTAGAGGAATACTCCATAGTGGAGTTATGTGCAGAGATATGCATAGGAAAGAGTGTATTACACGAAGCATATAGTTGTAAACTATAACCATGACCTACAGATAAGCAATTTCATACACCATTAAATGAAACAACGATGAAGAGTAATTGATAATTATTGAACTTTCATAATGAAACATCCCACCTCTTTAATGCTATAATGTAACAGAACCCACCGACCCCCACAATCCTCCATCGAAATATTAGATGGGACATCCATCTAATTTCTTCAGAATACCAAATACTAACAATTTATGTTCATATATGTGATTATCTGAAAAGATACATCCATTAGAAACTTTTTCACACAGTTAAAAATGAAGGTTGAAGTTGACTCCTTTTCCGGTGCTAAGATCTACCCAGGCAGAGGTACTCTGTTCATCCGTGGTGACTCCAAGATTTTCAGATTCCAGAACTCTAAGTCTGCTTCTCTATTCAAGCAGAGAAAGAACCCAAGAAGAATCGCTTGGACCGTCCTATACAGAAGACACCACAAGAAGGGTATCACTGAGGAGGTTGCCAAGAAGAGATCCAGAAAGACCGTCAAGGCCCAGAGACCAATTGTCGGTGCCACTCTAGACCTGATCAAGGAGAGAAGATCCATCAAGCCAGAGGTCAGAAAGGCCAAGAGAGAGGAGAAGAAGACCGCTGACAAGCAGAAGAAGAAGGCCGACAAGGCTGCCAGAAAGGCCAACCAGCCACAGGGCTCCAAGGTCTCCAAGCAGCAGGCCAAGGGTGCCTTCCAGAAGGTTGCCGCCACCTCCCGTTAAGTTATGTTCTCTTTATGAGTTCTAACTTTTTTTCATTCTTTTGATAGGTATCACAACATTTTTTCCTAGAAATGATAGGACAAATCGACTCGCATATACGGATATATGTTTATGTAGTTGTTATATTCACAAAAAAATACATCCATTAAAAATATAATATTAATATACACTGGCTCGTTTCTTTGTCTAGTGACTGAAAGTAGTAATGCAAGTTAATGTCGTAAATTTTCGTATATAGCTCCTCCCTTGTTACATGCCGATTTCCACAATAGCGAGGCCTCGTTTGTTAGTTCGCGCGGTGGCGTTGCGCACGATGAATGTCGAACAGTCAGGGGTGTCCGATGGGTAAGAAAACGATGCTGCGAAGAATGGAAATGAAGTCAACACATCTGTCAGAACACTTTTCACGTTCAATTATGACTTTACTGACAGTAGTAACTATCAATTATTTCTACATTTACAGATAAGAAGGAATACAAAGGTGTCAGGTCTAGGTGAAATCAACTATTAACACTCACCCAAGTAATATTTAAACAATGTTGAGTATATTGAGACTACCAAGAGTGAGAAGTTCGACTTTTATCCATGCTTTAAAGGCAAGAAGGAGTGTCGGACTACCACCTCTAAAGAGATCATTCACCAAATCCAGTCAGAGATTCACTGAAACCGCAGGAAAGGAGGTTGCACAGAAGGCCAAACCAGAGACTGGTATTAAGAAGCTTATGAAAACATACGGTTATTCAGCTCTAGTTGTTTACATTGGTGTTACATTCATTAGTTTACCACTGTGCTTTTTCACCGTGCATTCGATGGGTGCAGAGAAGATCAGCGTGTATTTAAACAGAGGCAAACAACTGTTTGGTTATGGCGAAGAAACAGATGAGGCTGTCATCGAGAAAATTAAGCTGAAGGAAAAAGAGTTAGAAGAACAGAGAAAACTAGGAGAACATACGAAATGGCAGGAGTTTAAGCAGTCAACCCTGCTAGCTGAGTTTCTAATTGCCTACGGTCTTCACAAAAGTTTAGTTTTCGTGAGAATCCCAGTTACGGCTGCCGTCACCCCTACCATGGCTAGAGTATTCAAGCGCTGGGGTTGGACTAGATTGACCGGTGGGAGTAGTATCATGAATAAGTCAGATATCCTCCCAAAGGTAGGGCCAAATGGGGAATTTCCAAGACAAAGCAACAGGAAGTCACGTAAATGGTTCAATGGACTAATGTAAATATAAGTACCTGATTTTCTTTGTAATATGCTTTAATTTATTGTACTTTTGTCATTCACAACCCTGTGAACCACAGGACTGCCTCTATTTTATAACGATCTACAACTAAACAGATGCCCAAACCCTTCTAATTTCAACTTTTACAGAAAAAGTGATAAAACACACAAGACCATAGGATCTTCAAGCTACAAGTAAATGTAAATATCCAGATTTTTCTTAGCTAAAATGCCACAGAAAAATACACTAGTTATGCTAGGTACATTACACACAATCCAAACCAGCTGTCGGATGTGACATATTTTTTATGAATGACGTTCGTTTTTCAATGAAACGGGTCAGAAAAACTTTCAACGCATGGTAACATAAGGAATAGTCCTACCGAATACTTTAGCCGGGGCATTATAAATCACCTTATAGAACATTGCCTCCGGCCCATCATAGAAATAAGGTGATACAAGCTATTGCTTTGACCTCGGTCGGAGTTCCTGTAAAGAACAGGAGAAGCTTCTGTACCACACGTTTGGAAACCTCCGTAGCCAGAAAAATAATAAAAATGAGACCACTATTTCAAAATTAACGGAAGGCGATGGCGATGGAACCGAAAATAAAACAATAGATAAAAAACACACCTATCGACGCAGTCTAAAAAAATGAATACCGCTTGCGTCCTCAGAAATGAATGATTTACACAACTGTGGCTTGCTGGGAGCATGTTTCAGTAAACAAGAAAGCAGATAAACACTGCACATTATAGTATCATCGATATTTGAAACATGCGATGTCAATGGAACCTCCAGCATAATTCCGCAGGGTCGCCCGTTGTTTCTGCATCGTAGTTATCTATTGTCATCTTTCCTTTATAGTGCTTATTTTCCCGGGCGGCCGGCTGTATTCGATTAAAATATTCTTGTTGAGACGATCTGCCTAGCAGTTGACACACAGGGCTTATTGACTTCTTTTTCTTTCAATTTTGTCTCCAGTTTTTTTATTTTTCTTATTGTCAATTGACAGGTTAACAATATATCAGGGAGAGCAGGGGATATCCTTTGTTTGAAATTTTTCGAATATGCCCTCTTTAGGTGCCTACGGCTATCCTTAGGATAACAGGTAAATTATTTCCACAACTACAAGAACAACCTATTGTTCCGAGAGGGAGATTCCTACTTTGAGCTGACCAAACAAAAGTTGAAAGCCAATTTACATGTTAAATATATAACAAGCGATAATTTTAACCCAACACCCGAACGATATACATAGCTGTGTTTCCTAATATTTGAATAACCTAATTATAATTTCCATAATCATACACTCAATATTTAAAATATTTATCATACCATTCTACGGATGACATCTCCTTTCACTGACTTTTGCATACATTGCGATCAATTAATAGATAAGAACGAGAATGTTCTTTACTACACTCGTACGGCCACCGAAATTGAAAAATTCCACAAACAACTATACTGCTCTGACAGATGTAAAAAGGCAGATGAACAACTAAAATCAATGTTAATCAAGCAAAACAGGACGCCAGAGACTCGAGTACCACTTCTATTTAAATACCTCCCACCAGCTGTAAATGAAGTAATCGGAAGTCCAGCATTAAAAACTTTATCAAAAATATCTTCTCAGATCGATAAGGAAGATCATTTTGATCAGATACGGTGCTCGTCTCCTTTAACATCACCTTTTATGGAAAATACTAATGACAATAAAAAGAAGAATTTCAATGATGAGCAAACTACTGACATCTTTGTGAGTGACATCTACGATGAACTAAAAACTACATACCAAAACCTCAACCCTGGTAAGGAAGGTCAATCAAACCAATTTCTAACATACATTTATCGTGATGGTAGAAATTCATCAGAAAATATGGCTGGAAACAACTATACACTATGGCTAAATTCTATGAACAAGTAACCTCAATAAAATATGATCGCTGGATAAAATATGCTCCAAAGTCCTCATTTACATTGCATTATTCATCCATTATAACCCATATTCATAATATAGCCAAATATACCTGCAAAAAAGCATAGCTCAACAAGTCATTGTGAACAATATATATTAATATCTGCATACAAAAATAAAATATACATCATTCATTATATTATCAGGTAATGTCATACATTTTTCTAATGTTTGATTGAACATTACCCGTAACACAGTCCAGTGTGTTCTCTGTAGTCGAGAGCCGATTTAGCTGACAGTCCAATTCTTCCGATGTCCGTTTAGCCATCCAATTTAACCTCCCAATCACTTTACTCAGACCATCGAATGTTCTATCAATACTATCATTGATAGTGTTACATTCTCCAGTTGAAATAGTACCCTCACAAAAATCATCCTGTCTTCTTGAAAGAGCGGAATTTAGACAAGGTTCGCTGACGAAAAAGTTTCTGTTGAGTGCAGTTGAGTGATTCAAGGAAGTCCGTTGTCTTTTCTCTACTGAATAGGATCTCTTTGGGACACTATCTCTGGAATTTGATTCCAAAGGTGTCGGATAACACCCACTTGCCAAGTAATGAATATTGTCTTTTGCAACTTTGTTATATGAATTGATTTGATGAATTTTCTGTTCAGTCATATTCATTTTCTTACCTTGTTCTTTAAGCATATTTAACGACCGTATCCCTGATGATTCAGCCTGTTGTGCCATTGCCAAAGATTTCTGTAGGGAATGCAGAGAGTCTGTAGTAACGTTTAAGTATTGTGTCTGGATAACGTCAGCCTCCGGAGACAACTCACAATGTATATTCTCTTTATTTCTGAATTGTTCATTTACTTTCCTATTGTTCACATCCTTTTGCAGGTTGCTAAATGATTCCCTAGGATACTGTTCATTTAGTCTAGTGTTTTGTTTTACATACCGTTGTGGAGGTGAGGAAGAGTGCCGTGGTGGTATGCTCTTCAAATGACCCTTCCGATCGAGGTGTCGTTTTAGAACGAATTTTTTCCAGTTATTATGTATTTGTACGTGTGTCTCAGATATCCTTTTACCAATTCTTGAAGATCTACTCTTACCGCCAATCTTTCTTGTTTCTTGTGAGGCAAAAGACTTATTGATTCGAATACTTTTTCTTATTGGTTTCTTAGAAATCTGAATTTTGTGTCTCAATGCCATTGTTCTAATTGCAAATAACGACGTATATTGTGAAAAAGAAAGATAAAATGGTACCAGAACTCAACTTTTAGTGGTGTCTAATACTAAATAGAAGCAAATGTTGTTTTTTTCTTTTTGGGGTTTGAAGCTTAATTTGAAGTTTTACGTTTGATTCCAAGATTTATGTACCTTTAAAATACCCATTTTTTCTTTGTCCTCATCCACCTTGAAGTATTCTAAGGTCCCAGGGTGTCACGTCGCACCGACTTTTCTATATCTCTTTAGGAGGTGAGCCAAAAAAAGATGAATTACCATATGTCAAGTTTTGAGCAACTATTTATACTAATAACATAATAGATAAGTGAATATAATACTAATTACTATAGACTGTACATTACAATTTAGCATATATTTCACATGCTTCCTCACCAAAATGCTGCTCAACTAAATGTTTGATAGCAACATTACCGTATAGGTTGACAAATCTTCTTCTAACAACAATGTTATTATGAGAATCTGGTTGGATTTTGACAATAACCTTCCTCCAATTCATAGTTTCCTGCCATGTTCTAGCAATTCGTTCCTGAATTCTATTAACATTTTCATTTGGATAGACAACCCTTGACAAGGATGAGCGTTCAGCATAATGTGCGGCAGGAAGCTCATCTGGGTAGTACATCCTGTCGTGGATTATCATATCTTGTCTAGTATCGGGATTTTTGATGTAATCCTGAGTTGGAACAGGAGCAGTCAAGACAGAAAGCGCTGATAGCATCGTTGATGCTTCCTCTGGAGCTTGGAATTTAGTGCTATTTGAACTTTTCACAGATGGAGGTGTGGTATCACTTTCTGAATCTGAAGACGCATCAGTAATTTGGGCTCTCTCAAATTTCTTGTTCTTTCTTGTAGAAATAAGGGCATGAGGTGCTGCCCATTGAACTGCTGCTTTTTTGTCCATTTCAATATTTGGGATCTCTGTAACAGCTGCTCCATTTCTTGTTGACGGTCTCGAAGAGTTTGACAAAGTCGACTGTTTTTCACATGTAGGACTATTTAACGTGCCTCCATTTCCTTGTCTTGCCAATTTTTGGGCATGTTCCACTTTTGATATACTGTTCCAGTCAAGATAGAGCAGAGCTGCAGTTCGAAGGGGAACAATTCCATCATGAACGGCATTAGCATACACTGTCCTGTGAACAAAACGTTCAAACACCTTCCGAACAGGTGGCTGAGGTAAAATCTCCAGTATAAGTTTGGGATTTTCTTGATCTTTGTACTTCGGATCATCAATATACAAACCATCCTTTGAAGTTAATGGTGTGTATCTTAGATTCATGTCTCGACCGGTCAAACCTAACGAACCCATATCTAATGGCAGAGATATATATAATGGGAAATCACCAATAACACCAATGAATGGACTTGCAAGGGTAATAAAGTTTATAGGTTTAACACCCGACTCTGGATCAAAGAGATCAGGTCTCTTCATCGCGATATAATGAATAGCCATTGATTGTGTGGGTCCACCAAGGGAATGTCCGATGAATGATATTTTATCCACCTTGTACTTTTTATTCAGTTCATCAATTTCTTTAATTAGATACTTTCCAATTCTTCGTCCAATATAATGGATACCCTTAGCCGATTTACCCATATTATCCATACAACCTCTGACAACAACGTTTGGATTAAGTGACTCATCCATATCCATGGTCAATTCCTCTATTTTATCTTTGATATACAGCATGTCACAACCGACATTTGAGAAAATACCATGTGTAATGATTACAAGATGAACAGGTTTTTCAGGAAATATTGGGGGCAAATTCCACAAAGATTTTGTGTTCCATTCTTCTAACTTCAATCCTTCGACCGAATCTATCTTTCTCTTTCTGTCTCTCATTCTTGTAGACCTTTTAGAAGTGCCGATCTTAATTGTGTATTTTAATTTCGGAAATGTCAGAACCGCCAATTGTGAAATGATATCAATCGTCCAACTGTATAGCAAAGTCCCTTTGATGTTAGAATTTTCGTTTATGAGCAGGGTGGATTTGAACTTTTCGTTGGGTTTTAGATTCTCGACAAAAGGTATGATCTCCTTACCGTCAAATGGCCTATCTTCATTATAATTGTATGGTCTGATATCACAATAGAACGAATAGGGTCCTGTTAGATATACAGGCGCTAGTAAAGCGTTTTCATTGTTTTTGATCTTGATCAGCAGTTCATCGGTGGTGATGTTCTCTTCCAGTAACTTTTGTTTATCAACAGTTAGGCGATATCTAGAAATGTCTCCTACACCGAGGTGTCTGGTTTCACTAACCAAAAGGAGACCTTCAGAAGAGTTGGATCGGTTTCTGATCGAAGAAGGCATACGGAGATCTGTAGTCGCGCCTTTGATATGATAGTTGCGAGATGTTTGCCTGTTTTGTTGAGATGACTTTTTGATAGTCTACAAATACACGCAGGGACACCTCTTTGGATTAAATCGACTACCGAATGGTTCGACTGACCAGGATTTAAAAGCCCATTCTATTGACAGAATCTTATAAAGAAAGAGACTTGTATAGGTTCTTTGTACTCCACTGCCAGTGTGCTCATTGACTATTGATACCGTGCCCGTATTCTGTTAGCCATCGCAATGAGGCGCATTGTTTTTTAGGGCTTGGAGGGTCCAAAATTAGGGCTAGTTCACAGCAAATAAAATCGTTAGCATTGTTATCGTTAAGCGCCGAGCACCAGCGGTTACAAGAAGGACCTAGAGAGACTCGAGTGCCCCACACATCACAGGAAATATATACTGGAGAGACCTGAAGAGTAAATTTGAATTTTTTCATTGCGAGATAACAAACCATCACAAGAAACAAACATGTCAGTAGAAATTACGAGATGTTGTAACTTGAACACTATTTTTATGGATTTTTATGCACTTTGTTAGACTGATTTTGAATTTCTTTATATAATTGTTATTTTGATTCAATTCTGTCAATATGTAATTATGATGATTCGTTATTTGAGAACGTTTCATGTGGTAGAACATGAGCTGTACTCGGAGAACACTGAATAAGCAAGGTACCCCCAAAAATAATATGCCATGAAGATCTCGCATACAATCCGTATATCATAAGGCTTGAAACATTCAGTAAATCGAACCATCCCACTTGAGTTCCTTATATCAACACTTTGAAATGTTTGTTATATTCATATATGTTGTTGTCCGGGTAAACCAACCGGCTGGCTTAGTCCCTCTCCGCCAAAAAAGATCATGCAGTGGACTGTGGTTAAAATAGGCAATAAGTATATGGTGGTAATACAAC
This sequence comes from Maudiozyma humilis, assembly GCA_037102785.1. NCBI lineage: Eukaryota > Fungi > Ascomycota > Saccharomycetes > Saccharomycetales > Saccharomycetaceae > Maudiozyma > Maudiozyma humilis. The sequence continues at coordinate 766,572 of BTGD01000008.1, read as the reverse complement.
GCCAAGACCATCCCAAGGAGTATCAAAGTACAGTATATACCTGCCAACTATCCAGCAATAACACCATTTGGCAACTGAGGCACGAACCAGACTAGTTAAGAGGACTTATTTGTGTGGTGGAACCCCTCCCTTTCAACTCTTCTAGTATTCACAACACATTACCATGCCATCTGGGCTAATACCTTACAGATTAGAGGATGTATATTCCTCGTTTTACAAGATTGATTCAATCACTAAGATAAATTACGAACAGTACATACCCAAAAACCAAGATGAACGCTGGTCGATTCAGATGGAATTAAACATAAGTAAGCAGAACCCACAATGCCTCATAGCATTACTATCGAAGGAATTATGGTGTTTCAGCATTAACGACGACCCTCTACCGACACTCCCAAAGATGGAGAATAATAAAACGTCCATTATCCAGTCAGGTGATACTCCAGATGATATGACGGATGATTCCGTATTGAAACCGGAGAAATCGGGGAATTTCACAGCAGACTATTCTAAACCAAATTTACCGCCATATTATGCACTTTTCCTGAAAGCACTCAGGAAATGTATATACATTAATCTCACACTGAATTCTAACAACAGCCTTATCCAATTTGGTAACGCATGCATATCGCTCAACCCAGAGCAGAACTCCAAGAATTTGCTGTTCCAAGCGGAGCCACATCTCTTCTCCAATAGTGACCTTGTACTATCAATTAGCGTGAAGGATATGGAATTATTTCCACTAAAGGAGGAAAACATCAACCAAGAGTTCTCAGGAACCCACGCATTATACATAGCTCCATCAGGCATCAGGGCCTTTCTGAAATGTTCTAACCAACAGAAAAACATTGTATCACCTCCGAAAAATGCAGCTGTACTTCTCAGCACATTAAACTTTTCCCATGGGATTGATCTAACTAAAAAGGAAGATTTACAGTGGGTAACATTGATTCCGCACCTAGGCCATTTGAGCGGCCAGACGCCATCTATTTCATCATACATGGACGTACCATCAGAATCACGAGAAATTACATGGCCCTTAGACCTTTGTTTTGCACAAGCTTCATTTGATAACGATCTTGCTCACAAGGAAGACAGTTACGCATTTGAGAGCTTCCAAAACACACTAGATATGATCGATGATTTCATACAAGTAAAACAGACTTCTGCATATCGTACACCAGGAGCATCGGGTGCTCCTGGAACCAATCCGATGAGTACTGGTGGTCCATTTACCGAACAATTCCAACTTTCAAATAAGAAATCAGCACCCAGTGCTCACGGACCGATCGGAATTTCGCCTCTGGGTGGTATACAGAGTAGTATTCGCCACCCAGGTGGCGCTGACTCTAATAATAACACCATATCTAGCTCCAATCAGCGATTACTAAACTCAAATCAAAGCAATGTATCACCTCTGTATGCAAATACAGAGCGACTGACAGCCAATGCACCTGATTTGTTTGGGCCGGAGTTTTCAACTACACCAAACTCTAATGAGAATAGCAATGAATTGTTCAATGATAGGAAACCAGATCTTAGAATTAGCCCTGCAAAGTCAGATATGGAAAAGTCTCTAATGCTGATGGACAGTGTACTGGATGATGATAGTTTAAATAACAAGGAACTTTTTGGTGACGATGAGGAGGACCTCATTGACTTCTCAGGTAAAGGTGACAGCACATCTATCAGTGGACAACAAGCGTCAGGGGATGGAGACACGGATAATAACGAGGAAGATCTATTCGGAGAGACTCCTGGAGAGGAGGCGAAGATGTCTGCGTCCAAACTGAATTCAGATGAAATAACGGAAGAGATGTTTGGAATGTCTGACGATGATGACAGTGGTGAAAATTCAGCTGGAAAAATCGGCTCTTCTAAAAGTAAAAATGAAGAGGGGAATATTGAACAAATTGATCAGTTTGAGACTCCACGGAAACATAACTTAAAGAGACGATACCTCGATATTCCGATTGACGAAATGACTTTGTCAAATAGCCCTTTATACACAGATCCGGGTGCCCCACTGCCAGTTGAGACTCCTAGGGAGAGGAGACGCAGTGTTTTCGAGCCACTTACTTTCAACCCGATTATTGAGAACAATGTTGATAACAAATATAAGAAGGGCGGTAAATTTTCTCTCTCTCCCGTTCAAAAGGAGGAAGCTCTTAAATTTGATGTATCCACTGGTGAATTGTCAAGCTCAGATGAAGAGGACAGTGATTCAAGTCTGGAGGGATTCGATTATCCAACAATCAAGCAGGATCTAAGATCATTAGACGGTCATTTGAATGAAGGAACATTTTTAAATAACCAAACCGGCCCGGACTCAATACCACCTGGGTTACTGTCCGGAAATTTTTCTTCCAATGGTGATCCCTTCTCAGTAAGGGAAGGTTCAAATGCGATATGGCGTATTCCAGCAAGCGATGTTCCTGCAACAGACTCTCCGATGAAATCGATCGAAGCATCCATTCCCTCTCCCATTGATGGCAACAACCCATCAGATGCATATGGCAAATCTTTGAGAGATGAGACCTACAAAATCCTAGAAAACAATACCATTATTAAAGGGGAGACAAATAATAAAAATTCTTCTAAAGGAAATGATGTCATCATGACTGATCACTCATCTGGATCTGAATCCCCAGGAAACCCCCTTTCTCGTCCTGCTAGCAACATTCCATTTCTACTGAGACATATGCCATTATCATCAATTCCTGATGTATTTCTAACCAACAATCCAGTCATATCTCTGAATAGTAGTGACCAGAGTATCTTATGCCAAATTTGCGAACAAATCGTATTTGATAATGGGGTACTTTCAAACCTTCAGATACCTACCAGAGACAGTGAGGGTGCTAATGTCCAAGATTCAGGATTGGTGGTTGATACGATAAAGTCTCTGTTTCCACAGCTTGACCAGTTATCAGGGAGCACATTGATCAACAAAATATACCCCATGAAGAAGTCTTTTGTATTTATAAAAAAGCAAGAGGAACTGATTAAGATAAGGGCAGATGTTCAGAAGTTTGGAAAATTCCTAAATTTTAAGCCGCCGTTTGGAATTAAGAATTTCAAATTTCTCTTATTAACCAACACCCTTCAAAACGACTGCCTTGCATTTGCCTCAACATTGTCACAGACATACATTGGCCAGGAATTTGGGTTCAGTGAACTTTTGAAGCTCAGTGACGAAGAGATGAATGGGTTGATATACATGAAGGAATATGACAAGACGAGATTATTATTACTTTCCGCTCAAATCGTTTCTCATTGTTCAACAAACAAGAATTCAGGGAATGATGCTAACATAATGGTAATTTTACCCTTAGAGAAGGGTAACCTGGCTGATCTTGTTTTGAAAACCAAGATCTTTCAATTAATCAGGGAAGAAGTTCGGTCCAAACTCCCTGAGTTAGAGCTGTTCTTCAAAGTTGTCCCCATGGAGATGGTTAAGAATCCATTAGTCTCAGTTGACGCATATTACAACTTGTGCACAAGCATTTACAATATTTTACCATCCAAGAAGATGAAGTATACTACCATTGCACACAAATTGCCGGATAAAATCACATTTAGAACCATGAAATCTACCCACGAATCATCTGTTATTCATTATGATGTTTACATCCATCTGGCATATGCACGCAGTGCCGACAAACAGTGGGTATTTGCTGCTTTGTCAGACAGTGACGGTAAAGAAAACACTATAAAATTGTGGTATGTCGGGGATTCGAAAACTGCTTTTGACAAGGCCTGCAACGATATATGGACGTTGGGCTTGTCGCTGGCCAACACGCAATACGGAAAGATATGTCTAATATTGACAAGACTGGATGGTATTTTACCCGATGACGAGTTGATGAATTGGCGACGCCTTTCCGGGCGTAATGTCCACCTAGCTGTTGTATGTGTCGATGACAGTAACAAGATAGCCTTCATGGACCAGGACAGAATCTACCCATCCTTCAAACCTATTTTCACTAATGAATCGTTAGCTACTCAATTCAACCCAAAGAATATTGACAACTACGAAATCAGAAACATAGATGAAGATATTCATGGTGTAATCTTCGAGCACCCTTTCCCTCTAGCAAATTCGCAGCACAGGTGCGCTATCAAGAGCGGTGCATTGGTAAGATTCAAGAAAAATTCAGGAAACTCAACTTGGGACAAATTTGAAGTTAATTTATTAAATTGTCCACATTCCGATAGTACTCAACTACTACAAACTATCCTAGAGGAGTTCAGAAACCTGGCTGCATTAAACACTTGGTTTGGTATAACGGATGGACAAAAATCCCATATCCCATGGCACGTCCTAGCTGTAAAAAAGATGATGACTACAATCGTGCACATTCAAGTAGACAATGCAAACAACAACTGATCTATGGGTGAAAACTGTTACATGAATCATGTGCTGTTATCTCGAAACTGTTTATCGGGTTAATCATCAAGCATCTCCTCTCCTCTTCCTATGCCCAGAGCACATAATGATTACTTACTAAGCCACGTCGCTGCGGGAAATGACAGGCGGAGTTAAAAAAAAAAAAAAACTTCAGAAAAAAAATTGCCAGCAGTGCCCAATGACAGAAAGATATGCACAAGCGTCCTGGTGATGTAAGCTCGGCATTAACCACTGCATTGAAATGGCCGTACGACCTCTATTGTTCGACTCTGTACTGGGCGATGACGAAGGCTGGGTTGCAGCTGTAATTATATCGTACAGATGCATCGCAGTGGTTCGATTGCATTGAATGTGGCAGTGGGTGGATTACCTCAACAATATTTGAGGGCTTAGTTATAAGGACGTCTGATGTAATCGTCTCTTTACTGATCCAATTTTTGTAGTCTATATAGCAAATCTAAATGATATAGCAATAGCAACAAATACAATTACTATGCACGGTCACCACTCTGTCAGCTCGCAGTCTGATATCCAGGCGTTGAAATCAGTACTGCACAAATATCCCAATTTCCCAGTAAAGGGTGTACTGTTTGAGGATTTTCTGCCAATCTTTAGAGATCCATCTCTTTTTAGGAAACTGATTAACGCATTTAAGACACATCTAGAAGCAGTATACCAAGCGCAGAAGATTGATTACATAGTCGGTTTAGAGGCGCGTGGATTTCTTATAGGTCCCTCATTGGCTCTCGCGATGGGAGTTGGCTTCGTACCTATACGAAAGGCGGGAAAGCTCCCAGGCGAATGTGTACGAACGGTTTATGAAAAGGAATATGGCAAGGACACCTTTGAGCTGCAAGTTTCGGCAATGCCTCCTGGCTCTAATGTAGTTGTCATCGATGATATAATAGCAAGTGGCGGGACTGCCATAGCTGCACAGGACCTACTTAACCAGATATCAGTTAATATCCTAGAATACGACTTTGTCCTGGAATTGGATTTCCTGAATGGTAAAAAGAATCTTGGTTGCCCAGTCTTTACGTTGTTGAGTGAACAGGAATTTGCCCTCCATTGATAAAGGTAGGTAATTGATAAATCTGAGAAAGCACACTCATGAAACGCATTAAGTATCCATGATTATTTTGTGATGTTAACTCTTACGCCCGGACGGCCGTTATGACATCTAATATCCATGCCATCTTTAATTGAATATTCAAAAAGCAACCTCTTGTGAAAACATATAATGACATTGAACTTTGCAGATATATATAAATGCATGTACAGGATACATAATTGATCAACATGTCACCTAGTGTATCTAAATGATCTCTTTTGTGATCTAAATCTGCTTGATGATGACAGTAAAGATTCATCCAGGACATCGCGTACCGTGGATATGTAATATTCTCCAGATCTGTGGGTCCATGAAACACTGTTCTCTTTGAACTTGTGCTTCTCGACATGGAGTTTGTTAAGAACGTTATCGAGGTTATTCGTGTCGAGTGTGTATGCAAGACTTCTCAAACCCTTGAGACTGATGATCTTGCAGCCAACCTTGCAATGTTGCAGAATCTTTTCAACTTCGTGGTTTAGCGCACTGTCAAACAGAAAGTTGTTGATGAGCATGACGTCGCATTTCGATATCAGTTCGTTGATTCTCGGGTTGTCGACGAAACTTTGACGTAATATGAATTCAAACTTGGGCACCTGTATTCCCATCAGTTTGCACCTTTGGTGGAGCTCTGCCATCTGCACCTCCGTGAGAGTACTAGCGTCAGGCATAATCTCACAGCCGATGCTTAACCGACAGCCAAACTCCAATCCAGCCTGGATGACACAGTTACCGACACCTGAGCCCAGGTCCATAAATATACTATCCTTTCCAAGGCCACATTGCTCGTAGACGTCTGACAAGAATCCTGGCAGGAGTTCTCCGTAGACGAAGTTTGAGAATGCCTTGTAGCGGCGGAGCTTGCTAGCGTCAGGGTGGATGCTGCGCGTGTAGACAATGTGCAGGAAGTCGTGGACAAAGGACATGGGTAACTCTCTGAGGGTGCTCAAGTGGTCTATTATCTTTGTTCTGGGTACCTTGGCGATGAACTCGTTGTATCTATTGACAGTGGCAATAAACATGTCGGTGTTGGAGGTATCGAATGCCTTGTTTAGGGATGGTATTATGTCCGCTTTCAGTTCTGAGGCATACTCCTCTGGCATGTACACCATTGCTGTGTGCTCGACGATCTTTCCGATTTCAGACATGGGGTTGTAAACGTCGCATTCTACCTCGAAGTCTATTTTGTACTCTTCCTGATAGTTATCAAACAACACGCTGCGTACTTTTGCGGTGGGGATGATTCTCTCAGTTGCGGCTTTCCTTACGTCGCTCGAGGACGTAGGCTTACTGTGGCAATGGAGCCCCATGGACGATGTCGGAGTTCCCTCATATGATGTGTTGTTGCGGAGGAAAGGGACATCGAAAAAACTGTAGTCCAGGGCAACCTTTTTACCGTCCCATTTCGCAAATGAAGTAGCAATAGAGGCATCCTCAGTCTTGACTGTAGGTTGTGGAGCGCTTGAGGGTTGAGCTGGTGGTTTCTGCTCAATGGCGGACTTAGGGTGTTTTCCGGTGTCTGGGCCTGGTGTAGGAGGAGTCTTACGAGTTGCCTTTTTCTTTTCCACAGGTTCCACACTTGTCTTTGGTCTTTTGGTGGTCTTTGAGTTGGCTTTCGCTGGGCTCTTCCTTTTGGACACGGGTTTATCGCTTTTCTTTGCATTGCTCTTGGCCACTGGACTGTCTTCTTCACCATCGCTTTTCTCCCACGAATCAGCGAGGTCAGATTCGTTATACGACACAACACTCTTCGAACTCTTCAGGTACGATGTGGGCATGCTGTCCTCGTAAGTTGGGTAGTACTTGTTTGCATCGTCCAGTAACCCCTCCAGCATCTTGTTGGCGCTGTTCTCCTTGCGCGAGTGTGGTGGAGACATTGATTCGTCGGTACTCAGCTGACCCTGGGAGAAGACTGAACTAGCGGATGGTGACTCAACAGACTCAACAGATATATCCCTGTTCATCTGAACTCTATCAAATAACGAGCAGAAAAGTTGGCGGTGCTGTTTCCGGATGGTCGTTTGTGATAGCCTGGGGAGAATGTTCACACAACTGTCGATATTTAATTATATATACTGTAACCATCACAAGATACTTGAAAGCACCCAGCTGTCAAACCTTTCATGACAACACGAGACCAACGCAGCCTTGCATGGCGACTGATTACATACACGTCCACGGCAACCAACGCGCTGACACGTAAAGTCGCGCGTGTTTGTGTGGGGCGATGATAGATGCGCAGAGAAATGCCGCAGGGCGGGTGTCTGCCCACGAGCATTTAAGTGATGACAGTTGATGCTGGTGATGGTTCGGATAACAGCTGTTGCTGGTTGTGTTCTGATGATTATGCAGTTACATGGGTATGTGGGTATGTAGTGTGGGTGGCGTGCGGGTTGTCCTGGGCGCTGTGCAAGTTGTCCTGGCTGCCCTGCTATGGCGACTCCACGACCATAGAGTCGTCGCTCATCTGGTTTATCTTCTTCTTGGCCAGTTTGCGCTTCTTCTGCGGCTGTCTCCTTGCCACCTGGGAGAACTGCACAGTGGTGTTTCTGGATTCTCCAGCCTCGTCGCTGTCGTCTTCGTCGCGGGAAAAGTCGTTCAGACTCGGTATGTCTACACCGTCAAGCTGTCTGCGTTTTGGGGAGGTGCTTTTGGCGGTGTGGCTCGCTCTCCCCTTCGTAGAATTGTTTGCCTTCCCCTTGGCCGTTGGATCGTTGTTCAGCGCCTTGATGAACGACTCCTCGTGCTCCATACGCGGCTTTCCGAGGGCCTTGTGCGTGGGCGTTCTGCTTCCATCGAAGCTAATGTCCTCATCGCTGTCGTCGTTGCCAGAGGAGTCTCCCGGCTGGCTGTCGAAGATTGTGCCGTTTCCACTGCTGGCGCCGTTGGTTACGCGCAGGCCGCGCTTCAGTCCGCGGTTTGCCACGGGTGAGAGCAGGTGGTAGTCGAACTTCTTGCTGCCCTCGTCCGTGTGGTACCCGTCTGCCTCTGCGATGTCGTCCGCAGCGGCTGCAGTTCCATGCTTCTTCTCCAGCTTCTGCTTCAGCTCCTCGATCTTGTGCTTGTACTTCCCGATCTTGGTCTCGCTGAGCGCCTTGTAAGACTTCTGCTGCTCCGTGAGCGCCTCGTTCTTGTGCTTGATGTCTTGCAGTTGGGATGTGAGACTTGTGAGTTGACGCTGCAGCAACAGTGTCTCATTGACGATTTTGGGAGCGGCACTCGCTTCTTCGCTCTTCTCAGCGCTCGTCTCTTTGCTCTTGGATGCGCTGCTCGCTTCTTCGCTCTTCGATTCACTGCTTTCTTCTTTGCTCTTCTCCTCATCACCTTGAGACTTTTCTATCTTCCCCTCACCACTTTGCTCCTTTTCTTTCTCTCCTTCAGCCGTGGCGTTCACCGTCGCATGTTCCCTGTCGCAAGGCTGATCCTTGTGAACGTTCTCATAGTATATACGCTCGGTCTCCAGCACGGCCCTGTAATAATTCGCAAGCAGCTGCGGCAGCGTGGACATCGTGGCGAGTTATTTAGCTTTACCCTCTCCCTTTCCTTGCCACTGCCCACTGTGAAGAGATGGCTCTTAAGTTCCTGCCCGGCCTATATAATATAGTGCGAAAAATGTGCGGTGAAAAATTATAGATGTGAGATGCAGAATATATTAGATGAGCACATAAGCCCGTGAGTATGTATGTATGTAATGCGATGGGTGTATGTGTATGCTAGGGGGTGGTTGCCCTTCTACAATGTGCTGTAGATGGACTCGTGTGTCTGGCACTCGATGTCGGCGGAGGAGATGGCGAGGTGCTTTGCGTCGTCGCCGTCCTCCTGGGCGTTGATGAGCGCGAAGGAGAGGAGGACGAGGGAGGCGCCGATGACGTACCACACGGAGATGACCTTGTTCTTGAAGAGAACGTCGCCGGCCATAGCGAAGGGGATGGTGAGACTGAGGCCGACGGTCACGGTGAGTGGGCTGGTGAGCAGGATGGCCTTGGCCCAGCAGTAGTCGCTGGCGAAGGTGATGATGCCGTTGGCGAGGAGCAGGTAGACCACGGTGCGGGTCTCTGGCAGCTCAAATGGCTCGATGCCGGTGTAGTGGAGCAGTGGAAGCAGTGGCCATAGACCGACGAGGGTGAATAGACCGACAAAGCCGAAGAAGAGCTTGATGTTGATGCGGGACTCGTCGCGGATAGTGCGCTTGAGCACGGTACTGTAAAGACCGTAGACAAGGGCTCCAAGCAGGGCGAGAGAGTTGCCAATGACCACATGAACCTTGGAAAAGGCAACATCTGGCGTAATGGAGTCGGACTCTGTGACACAGATGATGCCGATGAAGGAGATGAGCAGGCCGAGCAGCTTGCTGGAGTTGACAGACTCTACGTGCAGAATGGCGCCGATGAAGAGAGTGAAAAAGGAGGAGGTGGCTGAGAGAATGGTCTGCGACGCAACGGATGTGTATGAGAGCGATGCGTTGGTGGAGAAGTTGGCGACGAACCACAGTGCGCAGAAGACGGCGCTGAGCTTCGCGGTCTCGCGCAGTGTAAGAGGCAGTTGTGACTGGCTCTTGCCTGGGAGCAGCGCTGTGCGGTCGCTGTCTTCCGCAGCAGCATCCTTCTCCTCTTCAACCTCATCGAAGGAAACAGCAATGCTGTCCTCTTCCTCAGTTTCGACCCTGTGCAGCACTTTCCTGATGCCAATTGGCACGAGGTACAGCACGAACGAGGAAACGTTCAGGTATGTGATAAAAAACGGCTTCTTGTACCCATTCTCCTCGAACACCTGGTTCAGCAGGAACGAGGAGGAGACCCACGACAGGATCACGACCAGGATCATCAGCAGACCCATGGCCCATTTTTTCGTATATCCGGACATAGCGATGTGATATGCAGAAGTAATGTGATGTACTATTAAATTAATACGATGTTTGTTTGTGTAGGGACAGTACCATAGAACACTTACATAAGGGTTAGACGCTCTACCACCAGGGATGCTTCTTATATGTACCCCAGCTGTCAACACCATTGTCCCTGTGCCCGCGGCAGTTCGATGCGCTGTGTCTTATCGCCGCTACACTGTGGCGGCCGCGGGGCCTGCGCCGGCGTCTGTGCGGGCGCCCGCGCAACGCCGATTTTGGCGCGTTGACTCCTTTTCCGCGGCGCCCTGCGGCAGTGCCGTGCGCAGGGAGGTGGCGCGATGCGCCACAGTTTTGCGGGGGCGGGCGGCCGGTCACGTGTGTTTGCGCAAAGTGTGGGTCACGTGGGGAGTGGTCACGTGAAATGTGTGGGTGGTCACATGATTATCACGCAGTCACGTGGTCACGTTCACTGGTCGTACTCCCCCACGTCCTCGCTGTAGAGCACATCGCAGACGTCCATGATCGGGATATCCACAACCGCGCTGGTCTCGGAGAACGCGTACTTCTGCAGCAGCTCGCGGCGGGTAGGCGGCGTCGCGAGCTCGCTGCGGTCGTCCACGATGGCGCGGAAGTCCGCGGGCGCCACCGCCAGCACGTCCTCGTCGTACAGCTGCAGCCCGATGTACGCGAACAGCATGGCCATCAGCCCCAGCGCCTGGCCCGTGATGACCCAGCGCTGCTGCGGCAGCACACCGATCAGCTTCGCGACGAAGCGCTGATAGTCGCTCGTGGGTGTGTCCTCGCTGCCGTGTTCAGATCCGGCACCTAGACCCAGCGGTAGCAGCGACCACACGATGAGAAACACCAGGATGAACGAGGCGATGAAGTGGTGTGCAAACCGGTAGTACTCTTTGCCCTGGGATAGTACACGCTTCGTGGGCACAGGCTCCTGTTCTTCTTCGTTAATCAGCCGGCCGGGGTCGATGTGAGAAAGAATGACGGCCATGGTGTGGTGTTTTGTGGTGTCTTGGGTGTGTGGAGTGAGACTGTGTGACTTTTTGTCTCCTTGTCTCCTTGTTCTTGTCTCCTTGTCTCCTTGTTTTCCTGTCTTTCTGTCTTTCAGCTGTGTCTTCGTTATAGTGCTGGCAATATTTCGATGCGTGCTCGATGCGCGGCTTACCGTGATGTAGCGTTGAAATGGGACATGACCAGATGGCTGTGAAACACTCAAAGTATTGCATTAATTACTTGTGACATACAATAATATCACCCCCTCCCTGGTGTATACAGCACCGAATGCAACTCTGCCAAGTGGCATTCTACTCACTTCGCTGTGGTGCACGGGTGTATATCCCTCGTGAACCGTCTATATTCAATGTTTAAAGACCACTGTTGACATAAGCACAACACACACGCCACAACACGGCAAGCATTTTGCTATGGACCGCATCATACAGCAGACAGACAACGACGCCTTCTCGAGCAAGATCTGCGCCATCGAGTGCAAGTACCTGCCGCCTCCCCAGGACGCGCTGCTCGACGCCAGGGGCAACAAGGACATACAGGAGCTGTACAGGGGATTTGCTCAGATGCACAACGAGTACTATGCCCAATTGAAGGAGGAGAGCAGGAATGTGTATGGAAGAATCCGCCGCATGACCCGTAACCCATTCCCTGTGATGAACTACGGGACATATCTCCGCACGTTGGCTATTGACACCACGGCGCTAAAGTTTCTTGAGGGGATTCCACAGGGAACTGAGTTCCAGATAGTTAACTTGGGCTGTGGGTCAGATTTGCGCAGTTTGCAGTACCTGGGCGCATTCCCGTCACTGAAGCGGTTCGTGGATATAGATTTCACGGATGCCATTGAACTCAAGGGTAGGATACTGGACAGGCCAGGGCCTTTGCACACACTCACCGAACAGTTCGGCGACAGATACGTGATATTCGAGGGTGATCTCAGAGAACTGAAGGGGACTATGGAAAAGTTGCAGAGCGTGCTGGATCCATCACTCCCCACGGTGTTTATCACGGAGTGTGTGCTCTGTTACATGACCGACAGTGACTCGCAGCAATTGATCACAACGATTATGGAAACTTTCAGTCACGCCCTGTGGGTGTCATACGACCCAATTGGCGGTTCCGCACCCGGCGACAGGTTTGGGACGATCATGAAACAGAATCTCATGGACTCGAGAAACCTCGACATGCCCACGTTACTGCAGTACAACTCCAAAGACAATTTCGCCACACGATGGGAAAACTGCAAAACTGTAAAGAGTGAGGTAAACGTGCGAGATATGTGGGATTTCCTGGAGTCCTCGATCACAACCAAGGAGAAAGGCAGACTGCGGTCGTTGCAGTTTCTCGATGAGATTGAAGAGCTACGGGTGATGCAGTCTCATTACGTGATTCTAAGTGTTACATGGGGTTGTTGATAAAAAAAATAGTGTATATAATAATTATTTCTATCGATGCGAGTTGTTCTGAACAAAGGTGGAAGCAATTTACATATCTCACCTGAACATCATTCCGTTTCCCTCGCCCTGTCCTCTCCAGGAGTTCTCCACAACTGTGTCCTTCTGGAGGTTGTACAGTCTGACTGCCTCTCGTATGTGTTCTGGGAGTAGCGGACTGTTTTGGTACTTGTCGAACCCGATATCCTGTGTGTTGAACGCCTTGACAAGTCTGTTGTAGCGCGTTATGAGCCCGAGTCTCACCTCCTGTGTGTTCTTGTCGCTCTTGAGCAGCTTGTTGCCGACCTGGACCTCCTTCTTCTCGTTCTCCTCGTCGTCGTAGTAGGAGTCGCTCTCGTTCTCGTCGACACTGTCGTTCTCGAACATGTCGTTCTCGTTGAACTCCGCGTTGGGAGCGGCGTTCTCCGTGGTGTTGCTGTTGTTCTTCTCCACTAGGATTGTGAGCTTCTTCAAGTACTTCTTGAGTCTGTATGCGATCTCCTTCCTCCTGTCGAACTCGCAGACCATCCTGCCGACGAACCACCTGTGCCGCACGTCTAGCGCGAGCTCGATGATCTCACCGGCGAACACTTTGCCGACAGCCTGGAGGAACACCCTGAGGTTCTCACCGATGGTCTGGTTGCAAACGGTGGTGGCCAGTTTCTTCACCTGGCCCTTGTTCAGCGAGGTCCTGTGGAACACCTCGAACCTGCTGCTCTGCTCGTCGTCGAGGTTCATCACGAGGAGCTTGAACTGGTCGTCGTGGCTGAGCGGCTGCTGACTCGCGCTGTTGTCATCCTGCTCTGCCTCGATGGAGTGCGCCTGCTGCACGGCCTGCTGCATCTGCTGCTCGCGTGTCTCCTTGTATATGTCGCTGACGAAGGCGAGGTCCTCCGGGACGCTGTTGATGCCGTTGGCGGGCGCCTCGGGGGGCTCCTCATTGCCGGGTCCAAATGTGTAGTCCTGCGGGTTCAGAAATGTGTTCATGGTGCCGCCGGTGCGGAGCTCCTTAAGCTTCCATGCGACGTAGTCCTGGTCCTCTGAGAGGACCTGGTCGATCATCTGCTTGGTGGAGTAGTAGTTTGCGATGGTGAGGAGGGGCTGGTAGTTGCCCTTGGGAATGGCGTCGAGCGGTCCCTGTGGTTCAGACATGGTGTGGGGAGCGAGGCGACGAGCACAGATATGGGTGGGGAGCACTTGTGTCTGTGTATTGGGTGGTTTATTATCCAGTGTAGTCGCTTTTCGGTGCATTATCTAGTGTAAGCGCTTTTCAGTATACTATTTTCCCCGGCGATGTGAAAGCGAGGTCTATGACGACGACAGGTAGAGACAGACAGGGCGATGATTATGCAGTGGGTGTTATGTACAGACGAGGAAGGTCAATGGATGCCGGGTCTGACATTAGAAGTGTATTTATAAATATCATCCTTTATGTATATACAAAATCGTGAATTATAATTCTTTCTATTTTATGTTCTCTTCCATAAGAAAAAGAATATTGAACTCGGTTGTTTCTGCATATATACAACGTGGATGTGTTGTCACTTTTTCGTCTTGCAGATACACTCGTTCGCCAATTAGTTCTTAAATCTGGAATTCTCATTGGCAGCATCGTAGTCGAATTGACTGATGTGCTTATCACTACTACGTTCTCTACGCGAGCAGTGACCTCGTCTTCTTAGAGTAAGATGGATGTCAGTAGAATAGAAATTCCAGCATTGTGCTTATTGAATTGTGCATTAACGCTTTTAAGTGTGCAACTTGATCTCACCATTTTTATACTTTGAGAAATGGCTAAGCAAATACCCGCGAGCAGCCTAAACGTTAATATGTAAGCCGTTAGAAGAAATTACACATATAATTCTGTGAAAAGACAGGTACAGTATTTGTGATGGATTTTCTACTCAACATACATATTACCATCGCACAATCATCTACCCTTCGAAATCATGTTCCTATTATTCGGATCATATCCGAATTAACCCATGCGTTATCATTTCTACGTCTTCTACCCGAGCAGTGACCTCGCCTGCTTAGATTAAGCTATGTATCAGTTGAGTAAAAAGTCAAATAACACCCGTCCCAATTGGCGACCTCATGGTAAGTAGGTGCATAGAAAATTCCACTCCTTGTGGACTACGGACTTTTGTGCTTACCCCACTCCAGGCCGTCTTAGCGCGGAGAACGGGGATTTCGGATTTCCCCGTTCCCCGCACCGCACTCAGGGGTGGTTGCCACCCATGCACTCTTGACAACCGACCTAACGTATCTCTACCATCCAGGACCCGACTTAATAGACACTGTTCTTTGGAGTAATCATCACATGTCATGGCTAGGTCCTATTACACTCTATTTTGTCAACCAAGACTACGCTAGCGAACTTTAGGATGGTCTGACTAGTTGAACGATAATAACTGCTGCAGGCAAACACACCCGCACAAAGGTTAGTTCCATTGGCCAACATGGTTGTTGCACAGGGTCACATCAACTCAACTAGGACCCTGCGCAATATCCATGCTGCACAATGGGGCCACGCTTTGCACAGGTGCGATTCCCTACAACCATTCTTATCGTCCAGTGTTAAGCCTACCTTAACACAGCTGCACTTCATTATATATCAATATATGTACGATACACCTAATATACGAACACATATACACTTTGCCCCACATACCAACCGACCGAAGCACATCAACGCTAAAGTCAACGCCACCCCCAACCGCAACACAACCCACACAAATAAGAATATAGTATATACAAGTCTACACGCACGCACCCTCCGCGATGCGCACAAGCGCAGGGCCGAGCCCCCCCAAATCCCGCTCCACGGCCCGCTTCCACCCGCACACGGCGGCGTAGTCGCAGTGCGCGCAGTACGTGCGCAGCGCGTCCAGCCGCCGAGCCACGGGCTGCACGGGGCGCCTGCCCCACAGGAACGCCGCGGCGTCCGCCTCGTGCGCCACACGCTCCGCCCGCAGTGCCGCGGAGTAGGGCACCGTCGCGGTGTGGAAGTTGGTGCCGCGGCAGTAGTACTCCACGCGCAGCGTGCCGCCGAGCGCCCCGCCCAGCAGGGCGTACCCCTGTGCGAGGCGCGCGGCCAGCCAGCATGGGGACGCCACGGTGACGGGCCCCACGAGTGTCTGTACTGCTTCCCCCGCGGCCAATTGGGCGGCGTCCGCCTGGAGACTCGGCACGAGCCGTACGAGCGCGGCGACTTCCTCCGTCCGCAGGGGCGCGTCCGCGTCCACGCCGTGCAGCCGCGCGTTCTCCAGCAGGGAGGCGAAGGTGCGCGGCGCGTCCTGCGCGAGCGCCTCGAGGTAGCCGCGGTAGTACGCGAGCTGCATGGTGGTTGCACGGAGGACAGATCCCTGCGTTGGGGTAGTGAACGTGCTGCGTGTCTTGGTGTCGCTCACCACGATGTTGCCGCCGTGTTTCACGCGTTCGTTCACCTGTTCCTGCAACAGTGGCAGCAGCGTGGCGATGTCCGTGCTGTCGTCGAGGGGCAGCGGGATTGGTGCTTCCCCCTCCCAGGACAAACGG
The DNA here is from genome assembly GCA_037102785.1 of Maudiozyma humilis. Classification (NCBI taxonomy): domain Eukaryota; kingdom Fungi; phylum Ascomycota; class Saccharomycetes; order Saccharomycetales; family Saccharomycetaceae; genus Maudiozyma; species Maudiozyma humilis. Next base: position 750,208 of record BTGD01000008.1, on the reverse strand, counting down.
TCGACCACGCCCGAGACGAGTACTGGAGGGGCATCACTACTTCCCCTCACCCAGCCGTGGCACAGCAGCTCGCGGCTCTCCCCGCCCGCGGCGAGCTGCAGCAGCCGCCCGAGCGTAGCCGCCCAGCCGTACGGCAGCGTGCGCACAAAGTCGCCCATGCCCTCGGCCCGCAGTGCCGCCGCTAAGCGGGCGTCCCCCGGGTGTGCGCTGTTCTCCAGGCGGGCGTGCGCGCGTGTGCCGCGGGTGAGCGTGCGGGCGGCGGCGGCTGGCCTTGGGATGCCCGCGCGGGCGTCGTAGAGGTAGCGCAGCTCGCACCAGCCCTTTGTCATGAGTCGCGTTACCGAGAGGCGGGGCGAGCCGCCCAGCACGAACGGGAGCGGTGGGCCCAGTCTGCGGAGTAGTGTGGCGGGGTCTCCTTCGAGTGGGGGCGTGGCGGAGTCGCCTTTGTCCTGTCCATTCACCAGCGGCAGCAATGCCGTGTACTTGTCCAGGGCGTACTGTGTCTGCGCGTTCGGCTTGGCTGCCGTGCGTGCTGTCTTTCCAAACAGTCCCAGTGATCGTATTCTGCGCGGCATGGTGAGTTGTGCTGTGAATGTATCGTGCAGTGTGCTTTACTCACGTTTGCAATGGAGTGCTCGCTTTCGTCTATGTCTCGGACAGTTTGAAATTGTGCAGTTTGCAATTGTGCAATTTGTATTGCACACGTTTGTTTGGCTGTTGCGTACTATCGATCCTCTTGTTATTGCACAGTTTGTATTGCACAATTTGCTCTGCGTATTCCGCTATTTTTGTATAGCGCAACTTGCTATGGCTATTGTTCGTTCGCGTGCTTCACATAGTATAGTTCGTTTGTTGCCTGACGTAGTATTATACAGCTCCTGTGTGTTTCACAGCTCCTGCGTATCGTTCGTTATGCTATTACGCGTACGTAGTATTATACATCGCTATATGTTTTTTGGAGGGCCCGATCAGATCAGGTGGGACAGCAGCTCCAGCAGGCCGCCGCCCACCAGCAGGAATAGCAGCGCGTACATCCAGTACGCCGAGATCTGGGGCTTGTCCTGTGCAGCGCCGCTCTTCTGGGGCTTCGCCTTGCCGAACTTGCGGTGCTTCTCCACGTTCTTGTTGAACTTCTCGTTCGCGAGTCTCTGCTTGGGGGTCTGGATGGCCATGGTGATGTGTGCGCGTCTAACGTTTTGAGTGTTTTATGTTGGTGTTTTTATTGTGTGGTGTGTTTGCAATTGACCCGCCCTGATGTATGCAAGTGTGTGTTGTGCCCCGTTGCCGCGCGTGTGTACAGTGCCACGGTTGCCGCGCGCCGAATGTTGCAGTGCAGTGTGTCGTGACGTGTTCAGAGCAGCGCGCCGCGGACGCGCCTGCGCGCGCGCTTGACACACCGCACGTGACAGCGTGACGAGAATACCGCAATGCAAGGGTACGAGAGTAGGGTCTGTGTGTTACGGACACACAACAAGATGACAGGTATGTGCTTGCATATCGCCGGGGCATATTCAGCACTGCCCAGAAATTCTACTATACGGCGGGGAGGTGGAATTTGAGCACTGCTCGCCGATCTTATTTACTAGTGCATAACCCACGAACATCCGTCGTTGACTGGAATATAGAATTAGCATGACGAAATATATTACACACTCGCCAGTTGCGCATTAATATATGACGAGATATTTATATTACACACTCGTTGTTTGGACCACTGACAAATCTGTGAGAGGAAATATATTTAATACTTGTGGCCTGGCTTTTAGAAATAGTCATATGAAATTTCATATATTCTTGTGGACTAGCCTCTTACAAATAACCAGATGGAATAAATTACATACTCGCATTCTGGAATTTTTCAATTAACCAGACAAATACAGTATGCCCATTTGTATTCTGCACCTTCACATATAGCGAGGCGAAGAATATTACGACCTCGCTGACTGGCGTTTACAAACAGCGAAATGAAGTATACTACATACTTATGATTTGAGCTTCTACAAAGGCGGGACAAAGCACACGATACACTAGTGATCTGGACTTTTACAATTATCAAGAAAGATATAGTCTGTTTCTCGTAGTTTGGCCTTCTAAATATTTCGAGAGGAAAATATCACACTCTCGTAGTCAACACATTTTACACAGTTGTAGATACCCTCTCGTAATTGTTGACCCCTTACAAACAGCGAGACAAACATACCACACACTCGCTGTTTTTACCATTACATACAGCACCACGTACAATATACCAACTCACAGTCTCGGCTTTACACACTGCAAAAAGAAAAGCATGACACACTCACTGTCTCCGCTTTACAAATAGCAAGATGAAATATATCACACTCGTAGTCTGGACCCTTTTCCCCTCGCCTGACAAATATCACGCACTCTTGCGCTGGCCAGAACAGCCGTCCTTGATGCATTTTTTGCATCTGCCCCGCCACACTCCACCCCACCACCCCGCACCATCGTCTCATCGCATCATTGCACTATTACCTGATTCGGCAAGCAGTGAGCGCAGTGGAGCAGTCTATTAGCGTTGCAGTGCAGCTTAATAGAGGGCAGTGCAGCGCATCAGCATTACAACGCGGCTTTCCCCGATGCATCGCATGACACTCGCGGGCTTCTGGAAGAACACAATCGGCATTCGACGATTACCCGATTTGTGCAATGCCTAGGCCCTGTCCATCTGCCAATCCGCCAATCTACCGACCCGCACCCACATGGCCTTATTGCCGCAGCCGCAGCCACACCCGTATATCACATAATCCATCGCAGGTAGAGGGACATATTCCACACAGACGTCGCACGCATCACAGCCTCGCAGCCACGCAGCCACGCATTGTGCCGGAGTCCAGACCCTCATTGTGCTGTCACACGCCGGCCCCTCTCCGCCATTGTTCAAACGAGACGCATGAAACGTGCCACGGACGACGCCCACCTGACCGCAACATGCACACGCAAGAACACTCTACACTCTACACTCTCGCACTGCCGCCAACGAAACACTCCCGCACGGCGCAGCCGGCACCATTCGCGCACGCAGAACAATGCCAAGCCTCGCCATGCGAATTTCCCCACGGGATAAGCGCAGCCTCGGCCGCTGCGCTTTCTTCGCTCCCACTGCGCTCCCTCGCCCACCGCCCTGCCCCTCCTGTTTCAGCAGAGGAGGCGCTGCCCCGTGTGCTCATGCCCCCCGGAAACACCCGCACGACGCGAACGGCCCCCGCCCAGAACGGCCCGCGGCACACCCCAGCACAAACAAAAACATGAGCACCGCACCGGGCGATCCTCCCGCGCCCGCCGCCGCGAAAAACAGAGCGCCCGCGGCACTCTCCCACACAACGCGCGCACAACGCGCTGGCACTCGCGCACTCGCGCCACTTCCCCTCGCCGGGCCCTTCCCGCATTGGGCGGCGGCCTCGTGCCGGCGTGCGCGAATTGTCTGCGCTCCCGCCCGAACAATACGCGACTGCGCATTTCGCTCCTGGGCTGAAACAAGTAAACAAACGGTGCTGCGGCGATTGTGCGGGCGCGCCTGTGTCTCGAGTGGGCGCCGCCATTTCGCGTGCGCAGCGGGTGTTTTGGGATGAGGTGGACGCTCGCTGCGCGTATAATGGTCTGTCGAAGCTCGTACAGTGCGCTCCCAGTGGTCTTTTGTTTATCTGGTCCTTTGTCCTGGAACTGCTGGCCAGGTATATATAACTTTCACGCTGCAGGCGATTGTCAATTGCGCTATGCCCTGGGGTATGTGCTCGCTTCTTAGTTTCTCTTGCTTCTATACGCCCAAACACCTACACTCACTTACCCCCATACAAACATGCAACTGCAATCGCACGTGCTCGCCCCGCTCGCCGCCCTGGCAGCGTTCGCGCCCCTCGCCGCGGCGGACTGCCAGCTCTCCTCCGACGGCAACTACTACTGCGCCCAGACCTCCAACGTCGTCTACTCCAACGTCGGCTTCGCGGGCTCCTACCTCGACACCACCTCCATGGACGAGTCCTCCTGCGCCTGCGTGCAGGGCTCCTCCACCACCTTCAGTGGCAGCCTCGCCCCGCTCGACGAGGAGCTCTCCGTGCACTTCCGCGGCCCACTGAACCTCAAGCAGTTCGGTGTCTACTACCCGGCCAGCGGCTCCGCGCTGCGCAAGCGCGACAACGCGGACGCGCCATGCGAGGAGACCGTCGCCACCAAGCCTCAGCACAAGCACCGCAGGGACGTCGCCGTCGAGTACGTCGAGGTGACCTCCACTGTCTGGGTCGATGCCAACGGCAACGTTGTCAACGGCGAGGCTGCTGCCGCCGCCACCTCCTACACCCAGGTGAACACCGTTGTTGCCAGTGCCACCAATGGTGCTGCCACTACTGGTGCTGCCACCACCGCCTCCACTGCTGCTGCTGCCGCCGCTACCACTGGCTCCAGCTCCGTCTCCTCCGGCGACTGGGTGCGCAGCTCGTACTTCACCCCCGGCTCCGCCTCCAACTGTACCTTCATGAACCACATGGGCGGTACCGCGGGCTCCGGTGTCTGGTCCTCCTGCTTCGGCAACTCCATCTCCTACGCCGCCGCCGACGGTGTCTCCGGCGCCGGCTCCGCCTACGCCCTCGACGACATCACCCTGAAGTCCGGCCAGGAGTACATGATCTTCTCCGGCACCGAGTGCGCCAACGGCGACTGTGGCTACTTCCGCGAGAACATCCCTGCCTACCACGGCTTCGCCGGCCAGTCCAAGATCTTCGTCTTCGAGTTCCAGATGCCTTCCGACACCGCCGGTACCGGCTACAACCAGGACATGCCCGCCATCTGGCTCCTCAACGCCAAGATTCCTCGCACCCTGCAGTACGGCAATGCCGACTGCTCCTGCTGGGAGTCCGGCTGCGGTGAGATGGACCTCTTCGAGATTCTGTCTTCCGGCTCCGACAAGCTCATCTCCCACGTCCACGACGGCCAGGGCGGTGGCTCCCAGGACTACTTCCAGAGACCAGTCGACGGCACCATGAAGGCCGCTGTCATCTTCAACGGCGCCGACAAGACCATCCACGTCATGGAGGTCACCGACGACTTCGGCTCCACCCTCAGCGCCGACACCGTCTCCGGCTGGCTAAGCCAGGCCGGCTCTTCCGCCGCCCTTCCATAAGCGAAGAGTTTAAACCCCCTAGCCAGGGAGAGACTACTACTGGCACTACTGCTACTACCATTCACTTCACTTCACACCCACCCCCCACAGGCACCAATGCACGGCTGCTCACAGCGATGGGCGCACACGCTTTCCCTGGCGGTGTGGCGCGTTCGTTAGCTAAGCCGGCGCGGATGTCTGTATTTGTACTTTTATTCACACTACCCGCCATATAAACACTACCCATATATATTATAATATTAATCCGTTAACAGTTGAGCAGGCGAGAGTCACAGCGTACGTCCGTTTTGTTGAAACGGATAAGGGGATGTCGTTATCGCATGGCGAGTTGTATGGCGTTGTATGCATGTATTACTGTGCGTGTTGTTTTCCTGGCGTGGGGTATCTCTCCGCGGCTATTTCGCTCTGGGGCCCGACAAACGATAATGTGGTCTGCAGGGTAATAATGACTATTGGTTCGCTTTCTAGCACGTTGACTTGAAGCAATATCAAACGGAATGACTTTACAGGATAATAACGTACTGCTAGGCTTGAAGATGTTCTGATTGCGCAGTTGCCATCTGAGCCGCAACGTCAATAGTCGATATGTGATATGTACCTCCTCGAATTGTGACGATACCCTGGTCTTCTCCCCAGATTAAAAGTTAAACAGGATAAAGACATCATCACGTCCCTGCTCTATGCATTTGCTTAATCGCCATCCATTATTTGTACTTGGGTATGACTTGCATTCCAGCATGCGGTTCGTGATAAATTACAGTATCTCCTCCCGTAACTAGAACATATAGACACTGTAATCAACACGTATGTCTCGCCGCCTTGAGTTCTCTGCTTATACTATACAATTATCGTATAACGGTCATGTCTTTGAGAATGGTATGATTTTGCTGTGCCTCAACATTCACAGTATGTTTGTAATAAGTCTCTGTTTAGATATATCCTGATAGTAGCAATTCTAAAACTCCTGGTATAATGACCCAATGTTCACCTTTTCCTTGGAAATGGGCAATGGCCAGAATTTTACAATCACCTTGCAAATATGGAGGTGATGTTGTAGACGTCAAAACAGTTTATTTGATAAAATCTCGTAGATAAATGACTGTCACAGCATATTTTCTAAGTATATCGTTACACCACACACATCCAGGGAACAGCCTCCATATGGAGAATTTTTGACAATATTTCCTTTTTAGATCCAGGAGAACTAACAGCACACCCAACTACTCCCCGCAGTGATGGTATATATGTGTATTGTATTCGTTTTATATGTTCGTTATATGTTATGTTGTAATTGTGCAACACTCTTATGCTATGTATTTGATACGGCCTTCTTCTCTGCAGCCGTCACTGGTGCTGGCAAATGTGCCACCGGCACCGGACTCATGTTCTTGTCGGCGTCCACGCTCTCCTCAGACATCATGCGCAAAGGCAAGAGCGTCTCAGTTGCTTCCGTGTGGTTGCTACTGCGGCCAGCAGAACTCCCACTGAAGCCACACCTCAACAGGTACATCGGGTTCCCGATGGTCTGCCGGCACACGCGGTTGCCGCGTATGCACTTGTACAGTCCCGTCACGACAGCCCACACTGACTGCCAAATGCCCATGTATGTCCGGCGGAAGACGTCGCTGTTCTCACAGAGCCAGCAGTATGCGATGTACTGGCTGTATGCGATAGCAAACGTGGCGATGAATCCAGCTACGAGGCACGACATGATGTGGTTTCCGAGGGACTTCTTGAATACGGCATCATCTTCGTGCCACGTCGCGCCCTTGGTAATAGCGAAGTATGCATCCTGGTGTACGGTGTAGTCCCTGGGCCGCAGGATTCGCACAACGTTATTCTCCATCACATCCTCACTGCTGAAGATCTTGTACCGCTTCCACACGATAGAGACGAACAGTGGACCTGTGGAAGAAAGAATCGTCAGGTACGGAATATACCAGTTCTTATTGTACCGCTGCAAAGAGTTAATTAGTTTCAGGAAGAAGGGGTGCTTCACACGCGCCCCAATAATGTCATTGGATATACCCATCGGCGTGGCCTTCCGCACAAATGCGGCAGAGTACAGCAGGGGGTCCACTTTGCGCAGACACTGGTCGTCGAGGTCGATGTATACACCACCGTAATGGTACAGTGCGAAATACTTCATTGCGTTGAACCGTTGCATGGGAAACTGGTAGTGCTCAAACGTTTTGAGAAACCAGCTGTAGTGTTCCTTGATAAACTCGTACGCCTTTTCATCAGTCCATAACATGTACTCATAGTCCGGATGGAGCCGCGTGCAACTCTCCTGGTTCTCCTTCCAACGTTCAGGGATATTCTCGGTGCGGTACACCTGATGTATTATCTTGGGTATCTTGGGCTCGCCGGCGGCGATGTCCACTCCGAGCGAGTGTGCTATCGACGGGTTCAGTTCGTGGTTCTGTAGGTTCTCCTGCGACGAGTCGTCAAAGATCACAAGCCAGATCCCCAGCGAGCTGTACACGATCAGCGCCACCACAAGGATGTTTGCGTATATGATTATCTTGAGCTCCCTCCTCACTCGCATCTGTTGTTTGTGTGTCGAGTTGTTTGTTTGTTTATAATCCAGGGTTCTGTATCAGATATTTTCTCTATCAAAACGAACAATAAGCAGATATCAGTAACCTGGGAGTGTTATGGTACACTTGTATGATGACCTAACACTCTCCAGCAACTGTATGACGCACCTGGTCCCTGCTCTATGTACGGACCCTTCCAGATCCTGCACACGCACCCTGTCCCTCGGAAGTTTTGCTCCTCGGACAGACGCCGCGTTTGTCAGTGCGAAGCCGACTGGGCGTGCAGGACTCGTATAGGTGTCAGGACGTGTCAGGGAGTGTCAGGGAGTGTCATCGGCCGGAGTGCTGTTTTATTGTGCAACTTTCATTTCAGTTAATTGTGCAATTCATGCCAATTGTATATGACTAACTTGCACTTCATATTTCTGGCGTTACTCCCTTCCCGCACCACTGTGACAAATTACATAATCATATTAAAGTAGTACGTACAGTATCTTACAAAAATCGTACTGGATGTCCAGTACTCATGTACGTAATGCATGGCGACAGATGTAGTTAAAGAACAGGCAGGAGGATATTATTCTGTTCCATGTATTTATTAATTGTGACTTTTCTTCTTTTGGATCACAGCTCCTGGAAGTATGGGTGCACAGTGGCCCTTCTGGCACTGATTCTGTTGATCGGGTCGTACGCAAGCAACTTGTCCAGCAGATCAATTCCGTTGGAGTCGAGACTTGGGACGACCTGCGCGAGGTCCTTCCGGCGCCACTGTGGGAAGCTGGGCTTGAAGTCCGGCAGGTAGACGATGTCCGGCCAGATGCTCTCGTTGGGAGTACCCAGCACTCTGAATATCTTGAAGATCTGGTCGATCTCACTGTCACCACTGAAGATGGGCTTGCGGTTGCACATCTCGGCGAAGATACACCCGATGGACCAGGTGTCGACGCCTGTGCTATATTGTTTGCCTCCAAGGAGCACCTCGGGGGCCCTGTACCACAGTGTCACGATCTCGTGGGTGTACGCACGCAGTGGCACACCGAATGCACGGGCCAGACCGAAGTCACCGAGCTTCAGGTTTCCCTCTTTGTTGATCAGCAGGTTCTGTGGCTTCAGGTCGCGATGCAGGATGCGGTGGGCGTGACAGTACGCAATACCTTTGCACAGCTGCATCATGAACTTCTTGACGACGCTGTCGCCCAGCGGCTGGTCCTTGGGCACGCTCTCCATGTAGCGCTTGAGATCAAGCTCGAGGAATTCGAAGACAAGGTATAGTTTGTGCGCGTCGGAATGGACGATGTCGTACAGACGCACAATGTTCTCGTCCTTGAGCTCCTTCAGCAGCGAGATCTCACGAATGGCAGTACTGGGAACACCCTCGTCCTCACTCTCCAGCCTGATCTTCTTCAGCGCCACCACGCGCTGGCCTTGGCGCAGGTCCAGCGCCTTGTACACCACACCGTAGGTACCTTCACCCACCTTTTCCAGTCTCTTGTAGTTTGCCAGCTCGCCGCTCATCTTGATGTGTTAGTTGTGGTGTTGGACAATTGGAAATATATTAAATGTGGAAGAGCACACTTTCATGCTGTAAACTTCCCACCGAGTTATAAGGCGGCAGTCCTCGGTTCTGTGTTACGCGTCAAATTTCCTGCCACGCGTCTGCATGCGGAAGTGATAAGCCGTCGAGGGTGAATATATAAAAATAGGTCGACATTTCACAGATATCTGCATAAGTTTGCAGACATATTTCAGAATTGAATGTATATTTCCCCAACGATATTTTGATTGTTCGAAATATTGCTATATTATCATATTGATATTATATATCGCTATATAACTAGATCTTCATCTACTGCTGGGCCTTTCTAGCCGCCTTCTTCAGCGCCCTGATACGGATTGACTTGTGGAAGGAGTGGTTGATGGTGTTGACGATCTTGGAGTAGACGCCAAACGTCTCGTCAATGATGAACTCGTACAGCGCGTGGGACCAGTAAGGGGTGGTCGTGGCGTATCTCTCCTGGGCACCACAGCGTCTGCCAACACTGGCGAGTGTCGCGGCGACGAACTGCTTAGGGTTTGGGATCAGTGCAGAGGTCCTTCTGATCTTGGACATGGCGCTGGTGACGAGGTAGGAGAGGACCAGCTCGACGTCGATGTTGTCCTGGGCCAGCTCGCCGGCGAGGGCGGTGGACCAGTTCTGCAGGAAGGCCTTGGAGCCACTGTACGTGGCTAGCAGTGGGGTGGGGATGAGACCGCCGAAGGAGCCCATTGTCAGGATGAGACCGCGGGCGCACTTCTTCTCGCTGACGGTGTCCTTGATGATTGGCGCGACGGCCTGGGTGATGAGCAGGGTGGCGGTGTTGTTGATGGTGATGATGTCTCTGAGCTCTGTCTCGTCAGTCTTGAGGAAAGGCACTGGAATGGAGTGGGACTGGCCGACGTTGTTGATGAGGACGGAGACCGGAAGCCCGTTGCAGAGCTCTCTGATGCGGCTGTAGTTCTCGGCGTCGTCCTTGGCGATATCCATCGCAAGGACCTCGACGGAGACCTTGTACTGCTGCTCGAACTCGGCCTTGAGGGCCTCGAGCTTGCTGAGGGTGCGAGAGACGAGCACGAGGTTGAAGCCGCGCTGGGCCATCTGGCGGGCGTACTCCTTGCCGATACCGTCGCTGGCACCGGTGACGACACAGTAAGTGCCCTTCTTGGCACCGTACTTGGCATAGTTGACAGATGGGAGTAGGAACAGGTCAGCGACGAGGGCAAGGGAGCGGAGGGCGAGGGTGGTGAGCTTCAGCACACCGAAGCCGAACACGCACCACAGCGTGGCGTTGACGCACTTGTTCTCGGCGGCAAGCGCCTGCAATTGCTCTACGAAGGTCATAGTGATATAGTATTGCTTTGGTGTTGTATTAATTGTTCAAATGCAACACTATATCCCTCAGGGCCTTACGGCGATATATACAGGCCGGCAGAATCTGCGGGCGATTTCCGGCAAAAGGGACGCGCGGCGCGTATTGTCCCTGGCGCGTATTGTCCCCGGCAGCGCAGAGCAGGAGAGAGATACAGGCAAGAACAGGGTGGGTGTTCCGGTGTGCTGGAATACTTTTATATAACAGATAGAGATTCCACCTGTACGCAATCCATACTAGATACATTCTCAGATTCTCGTATGTGAATGTAAATCCATCATGCAGAAAAGTAGCGTGGATACTGTTGTCGTATACAGGAGGGTAATGCAATAACTGACAACATATATACTGGTGAGTTGAATAACCTCTCTACAACGAATCGCAGTTCTATCTATCTATACCATATATGAGATATATTCTCAGTCTCTTGTATCTAAATGGAAGATCCAATACGTTGTATAGAAATTGTGCAGCTATAGGCACCTGATGGCGTCTCGACGTAAATATCAACACTGCGACACTGACATCGCCCACGCATAATGGAATGAGTATTGTATTGTTACATTGTATATAATGCTATGCAGGGTTGGGGGAAGCCTACGCCTCGTCCATGGCGTTGACCCACTGGTTCATCTCGCGGAGGGAAGTGAGCGCGCGCTTCTTGCGGAGGCGGTCCTCCTCTGCGCGGAGCAACTGGGAGACCCTGTCGCAGCTCTCTACGAGCAAGGGCGATCCCTGTGCCTTCCGCCACATGGAGAATTTCACGAGCGGCTTCACGTTCGTGAACTGCTCGACGTTGCGTATCTCGAGCACCACGAGGTTGGGGAAGTAGTTGTAGGCGAACAAGTATGGCAGGGACATGTTGGTGAGCAGCCTGCAGTTGTTCACGGAAAGGCGGCGGACGTTCGCGCCGTTGACCTTTGCGAACTCCCAGAGGCCGCTGTCGGTGACATCGCAGCCGGCAACGCCCACGGTCTGCACGTCTGTGTACTTGCCCAGGGCAACCAGGGAGACGTCCGTGATACGCTGGCCGTTCTTGTGGCGACCAAGATTGATGAGCTTGAGATTACGACACCGCGAGGCGATGGACACGACGCCGACGTCGGAGATACTGCCACACGCGCGCAGGTCAAGGTGCTCCAGACGCGTCAGGTGCAAAGAGGCCTCGATCATGAACTTGTCGTCGACCTGTCTGTTTCCCGGGAGTGCAAGTTTCCTCAAATTTGCAAGCTGGGGAAACCAGGCGTTGGGGGGCAGCAGGTTGGGGCAGATGTAGAACTGCATCGCCTCGAGGGCGCGGAAGTGCACTGGCGCGGCGGACATGCCGACCGCGAGGTCCTGGGTGCGCAGGTTGCCCAGCTTGTGCAGGGACAGCGACCTGGGTGTAAGAGCGGCGTTGCGGCCCTGGGCGTACAGCGTCTTGGAACGGAGCATGTAGTCGACGAACTTGCCGGAGTCCGTGAAGGAGAGGTCGCGCAGCAGGTAGCCCATCGCGACGTCGTTCCACAGGCGGTTGACGAGCGCGCAGCTGTGCAGGGTGCCGCGGGCGCCAGTACCCTTGGCACCCCCCTTCTCCATGGCGCAGAGGTGTCCCAGGATCCTGTTGACGATCTCGGGGGTGGCGAACACGGCGTGCGGGGTAAGTGTCGCGGCAGCGCGGGCGGGTGACCCCGCGCGCAGGGCTGGGCGGCTCGTTTCCGCATCGGGCGTAGCCGGGCGGAGACTCAAGTCCGCGAAGTGCGCGAGGGGCAGGAGTCTGTCAGCGGCAGTAGTACATTGTTTCTGTGGGCTGGGGATCGGGGATGGGAGCCCGTTGTCGATGGAGATGTGCTTGGTGTGGATGCTGAGGGGCTGTTTCGTTGGGGTAATGGGCGCGCCCGTGTACTGGTAGGGGTGCTTCCTGTTGCGGCGCACGGGGGAGACGGAGCGGGCGCGGGAGTGTGCGTTGGTGCGGGACTGCGGCGCGGAGAGCGCGCGCTCGAGGGAGCCGTGTCTCTTGTGGGGTGGCTGCAGTGCGTGTGCGGCCTCGCCTAGGACGGAGTCCGAGGAGCGTTTGGAGATGGAGTGTGTGGCATTGTTAGACATGGGGTGGGAGAATGAGAGTAGAGCCGACTAGTGTGAATGAAAGTACTGGGTGGGAGTGCGGCGGTGAGGTTCTTCAGTTGGTTGAAATGAGTGGCGGCAACGTGAAGTGGCGACGAAAGGAGCGACTGGGTGGGGGTGGGGAGTAAAACGAAAGTGTAGACCTTGCCGGGGCGTGAGTGTAGTAATTTATGGATGTGCAATTTTCAGCTACACAGGTATAGGTGCTATATTAATTTACACTACCCAAATTAGCAAGGGCAAGTCAACTATATATACATTGGCGAGCTGTGCGCACGAACGCCCACGCCCGTACATGGCATCGCGACGACGGCAGACATGCTGCCCCTGGATTACCCAGGCCCAGCACATCAAATGTAAACATAAACAGAGGGAGTGTAGCAACTGTAGTATATGGGCCAGGGCGACTGTTCAATTGACAGTTGGACAAGGGCGATGACAGCCGCCCATCGCCAGCCGCCCAGCGCTTACCACACACCGCACACAAACAACGCGCAGCAGCAGGCGCCAACAACAACGCGCAGCAGCGCGCAAAATAACACAGTGCAAAAATACAGCACTGCTGAAAAAGCTGAGCGGGCGTGGGACTGTCGTTGTGCGGGCGCGCGCCAGCTTTTTTCCGAGGATGTGCTGCGCACTTGTGCGGGCGCGGCGAAGAAAATAGCGGAGGACCCGCCGCGTTGTCCATCACAGACCCCCCGCCGGTTGCGCAGCGCAGCGCGGGGGCTGGTCGCCTCTCGAGGGGTGTCTCGGTCTGCGGGCAGGTCTGTGCGTGCTGTGAGAGATGGATAACCAGCGGTCGACTGGCACTCACAACCTGGCTGGCTATTTGTAATGTGTAACTACTCGCTTGACGGTATTTAAGGGAGGGGATGTCTGGACACAGGGTCTGGACCGCCCGTTCCCCTAACTACTGTGAAACGGACACCGTGCCACAACTGCATCGCCACAACTGCATCGCCACACACGGCACGCCTGGGGCGATAGATCGCCCAGACCCGAAAAGCAATGGCCAGACGTGACGCGACTCCTGCCGCATGCACGGAACGCCCGCTAGGCCACAGGTAAGTATACCGATGTCAGCCACAGCTGAAAAGCAATAGTGTGCTATCTAACACACCCCAACACCCCAACGCAATACTAACAGCCACACCAACGACGCTCTGTGACTCCCCAGCTTTCCTTTCTTATGGGAGGATGAGAAGATACAGATACGATGCTCTACGCAGTTGCCCAAGAGAATCTGGACACGGATGCTGTGACCCGTCTCTCCCAGCACGAATCTCTGTGCCGGGGCGCAGCGCCCCTTGTTTTCCAGACTCCGCGGCTGCATCTCCGGATATGCGGAGGGGAACTCGCACACAAAACAGCGCAGAACAAAACGCATGGTGCTCGCTGCGCCGTCTGTTTCAATACAAACGAGGTGGCCACTGCACGGCTTCCTTTCCCGCATGCATATGGCTTACCCCACCCGTGCCTCTGCGCCTGTTCTCTGTCTGCAGCCACACCCTCGAGGTGCTGTTGGAGACGGTGAGGGGTGGGCGTACGTGGGAGGGGTGAGAGGGGCATGCAGAGCCACACAGATATACCCCAATACGATGTGACTCGAGAGGGTGCACTGTCACGGATTACGTGGGGACGCACACCCCGCTCTACGCTCACTCCATGCCCTTATGGCATGTAGCACATCACGCACCACACGTTTCGCTGGATCAGGAAGGACCAGCCGGACGCCACTAGCGACAGACAAACGTTCTACACTCCACCCTAGACTGATGTATCGTGAGGGCAGTTGCGCCAGCGTGACGACACTGGCCACCTCCTCTCGCACCCTCTGTATCTACGAGTTCTGGCGGTGTCCAGACACTCCCCTATGTTTCACCGCGCGGGACTGGGCGGAGACTTGCGCGACCGCCCTACTGTTCGGCAGAGCAGCCCGCTTAGCACAGGAAACGAAGCAGTACACCCCACGGACTTGCAGTGTCGCTACGCCCGCAAAACGGACGCCCACGACAAGCGTCCCGAGGCGCTGCCCGTTCCTGCGACATTATCTCAGCGCCGAAACACGCCCCCCTGCCCCTGCCCCTGCCCTCCGGAAACGCCTGCGGCCCGCACACCGTGCCGTTCCGGAAATGCCCTCGGAGTGCGCCTGCGCGGTTTCTCTGCGCCCTCCCGCCCGCTTCTTTTTTATTTCCCAAAACGGGGGGGAGTGCCCGACCCTTCCGACCTCCGCACAGACACAGCCGCAGCACCCGCTGTGCCCCTGCGCCAGCGAACACCGAAACGAAAGCTATCGCCTTCTCCGTGGCCCCTTCGCGCCCCCTTCGCTCCCCCCGATGGCACGGGCAGTTCCCTATTCTAGTCGCTCCGCGGCCACGCCGCCGTGCCGCCCCGCGCCATTTCTCTGCCGCGGCGAGGATATCCGTTTAGGCGATGGAATGCACCAAAGCTTATGCGGCCTGCACGGGTGCGGGTGGCCTGCAGGAAGTACAGTACACTGCAGTACAGGGGCTCGTCATCGGGCAGTACTGCGACGCCTGCGCATACCCGGTTGCGCGTGGAGCCTCGGCGGGCGTGCGATATGCAAGTGTCCGCTTATGGCCTCTTACGTGTGCTTATCCGTTCTCGGCCCGTGGGCATGGCTTATATAAACGCGTTCTCGCGAGTAGACAGAAGTGTGGCGTTCCTTGATAGTACCATATCTTGTTCTTGTGCGAATTTCGTTGTTTTATTACTTCCCTACTGCATTGCACTATGTCGATTAACAACAAGCTGAATCTGAAGAGGTACTCATTTCCGATCCTCGGGAGGAATTCTGGGTCCGTGTCGCGGGAGTCCCGTGGTAAGCACGTTGACGCAGCCGAACCACGCACCCCTGGTACCTCGCCCAGACGCAAGACAGCAGCGGTCCCACAGCAGATGGACCCCGACACATATTACCAGAATGTGTCCACACCGCCCCGTAACGGGAAGCGCAGGTACAGCGGCCGCAACATGGACATGGCGCTGCCTCCCAGCTCCGCCGACTCCTCGCGGTCCTCACTCGCTTCTCCTACCTCTGCACAGTTTCCCCCTGCCAACGACAGTAACTTCCGCGCGCACTACCACCGCAAGACGAATGCAATTTGCGTGCCCAATGATATCGACGACATGAGCCCCATGGCACTGCCGCTGGACGGCAGGTGTGTTTCCGACAGCGCCATGGAGTTGCCTCCGCAGGGCTACAGGCATGCGATGTCGCCGCAGCGCACTATTGAGAACACTAATGAGCAGCTGCGCAGGAACTCCGTGGGCCAGTTCGCAAGCCTTTCGGAGTTCGCACAGCTCAACCACATCGACGTCGCGGGGAGACAGTTCGTTGACGAGCCCGTGGCGCCAAAGATCGACCTCGGAATGTAGGGCAGTGTAATAGTCACGCCGCATTCGGGGAGAGTCGGACAAAAGAACGATACCCATCACAGCATCCACACTTCTAAATATCACGATACCCCACACATCATAGATAGATTATATCCTTACTTAATACTAATGTTAATATGTTAATTAAAAACGCTGTGGAGAAACTTTTCTCGCGTTGATACGTCTCTGTTGAAAACAGTGTTATATGAGTACACGTAAACTGGGAATGCTCCGCGACAAGATCGTGCAGAAAAGCCCATGAATAACGAGAACCAAATTATTTCTTGGAAAACAGTTACAAGGGGCACCCATGATCCAGGTGAATAAAATTGATATATATAATTCGTGGAAAACAAATGCATAAGACCTATTAACCTCTTGATTTCTCTATATCAGCTCTGAATAGCACTATTGGGGCCATTACTAATGTTTATATATCTTACCAGTTCTAACTACTATTGGTAGATGCTAGGTCGAATGCTCCAGCACGTTGTGGCGACTGCCCTTGCTTGATATGCTCCTTGATGAAGTGTCCACACGTGACTGTGACATTCGCACCCATGTGACCGCCACAAAATTGGAGTTCGGGCCATCCAATTTGATCCATATATAAACACGCCCCAATAAGAACACCCCATCCCCAGCATATCACACACGCCCAAAACACCTGAGCAATGGAGTGGGCAGTACAGGCAGCAAAGCGCAAGAACGTGCAGCCCGCCGGCGGGTCCCGCTCAATCGTGGAGACCATCAACGCGCTCAACAACATCGACACGCGGCTGCAGGCCGACGCAACGGAGATCGCTACGGGAGGTATACGCTGGGCTAGAAAGATCACAGAGATGCGGGAAGTGCAGCTGCTCTCCCCGGAGCACACCAACACTTTTAAGCGCGTGGAGGAAGTGCATAATGATAGTACGCCCCGTAAGGAAGCGGCCGCTAAGCAGGACGCCAGCCGACACGAGCTCGACGCGACGCCGAGGTCCGTGGGACAGCAAGACAACGTGGTAAGCGACGACAAATATTCAAAGCAGAAGAAGGAAGTTTCAAGATCACCACTGGTAACGCGCCCACCGTGGTCCCCGTACAAGTCTAACAACCCGACACTGCGCAGCAATGGAAGCACCGGCACCTTCGAGACAGAGAGCCTCATCAACGCAGCGAGAAGTAATGGTAGCACACGCACGTTCGAATCGGGGAGCGTGATCAACGCTGTAAAGAGCAATGGCAGCACACGTACACTCAATATCACCACAGGGATTGTACCAACGCCGGCGATCGGGGACAAGAAGATTGATTTGTCGGCGGTAGCCAATGCCCCAGCACCACCAGTAAATCTACCTGTCATAGCCTCGACAGACAAGAACGAAACTTCGTCCAGACTCACAATATCCTCAACAGCATCGCTATCAACCACCACTACCAAGATAAATCCACACAAATCGCCGAATGCCACCATCAACAGAATGAAGAGGAGGTCCAATATGTTTGTTCCACTGCCTAAGAAGGATCCGCTGACAGTGCACGACGCTTCAAAGTTCAACCAGAACCATACAATTTCCGGAACATCGCTCAGAATTCAAAAACAACACAATCTATCCCCGAAGATGCAGCTAAAGACTCGCCAGTCTGTCGCTGTACGAGGTTCCAGCAGATTGCACAGCCCCGCCAGAAGTGGGAACGTATTCGATCGACTATCTTCTACTTCGACGAAGTCTTTTGATAAGAAGATATCAAGTAGACAGTCCGCGGGTAGAAAGTTCACAGCATCATCTATCGACCTCTCTGGATCACCCATGAAACGTCATTCCTCTAGGAGAACTTCACATGTACCTCGTAACTTGAATACTGGACTTTCATCAGCAAATGCCCCATCTGAAGATCCTCGAATGAGTGAGACCTTGAAGAACATCTTTTCGACTGGGTCAGAAAACGAGAAACATGATTCAGTAAAATCGACCAACAATACGCTAGGTACGAAACAGACCACACCCCTATCTGCAGCAAGGCGCTCATTAGTACCAGTATCAAACAGAAGGGCGTCACTCGATCACGAGAAGCGTCATTCCTTGGCTATTGGAAGTAGTCAGAACAGCAGAGCTTCCAACGCAAGTGAAAAGAATCTATCAATAATAGGCGAAGAGAAATCCTCCTCCCGGGTGAGAGGGAACTCTGCAGCAGGGAACAGCAAGATCGCAGAGTCACTGGCTACTCATGAAGAACAACCTTCAAACTCGATAACGTCTCACAAGAATGACCACAGACTAACCAAATTCCAACTGTTAAGACCACAGGAAACACAAACAGATGATCTAAAACGTAAACTCAACAAGAGACTGTCCGAAGTAATGAAAAATCAACAGGAGTCCGAGAAACAAAAGAAAGACATGCAAAGGAAAAGATCTATAAACACCAGTACCAAGCAAAGAACAAAGAACTACAGCGAGTTCAAAAGTTTCAGAACTTCAAGGAAGTTGAGCAACACCCGAGCAAGTGGGGTATTTGGTAACATCAGTCAGGCCTCGGAAAATGATGATTCGCATATATCTAAATCACAAGGTGGAATTGACACACGGAATATCCTTGACGCTCTCGATACTGGTGACTATCGTATGAGGGTTGGTGAATCACTGGATGATTTGCCGCAAAAACCTGCAACTGAAGCTCCTGGTAACGCAACACTCCCCGAGATCTTTTCAGACTCCGATCGCGAAGATACCGTGACCTTAAAGGATTGGGCCAAGGCGCCATACCTCCAGGAACAGTTAAAGCTTCAGCAAAAATGGGATTACCGAAAGATATTTGGCCCTGTTGCTCCTATCCACCTAGATGAGATTTTCGGAACATCAAGGTTCGAAAAATACAAATCATCGCACGCATCAAACAACTGATACCACAATTTATATTCAATAATTCAAACGAAAGCAAAGGATAACATCACATATATTTATACACTTATATATCTATGAAAAAAAAGCTCTGCTCTATAATACAATGACGGTTGGCAGCTATATTATTATGCTCTTCTCTTGATGGCTTCGGCCTTGTCCCATTTGGAAATCCACTCCTCACTTTCACTCTTTGGAACAAAGTAAATCTTTAATGCATTGTCGAACAGAGGAACCTTGGGGCTGTCCTTCTTCAGGATGTCGTGGATGGTGAGTTTCTTTCCGGCCTTGATCAGACCACCAGACTCTGTCTCCATGTATGCCAATAGTTTCTTGGCGCTGAAATTCTTGTGCTCAGGCATTTCAAACCACTCCGGAGGTCTCTGCATGACCATGTCTAGGATATCCTGAATGGTGGAGAGCTCACCGGTCTCCGCAATGAAATCGAACTCATTTGTCGTTGGGTACATGATAATAGTTGGGTAGATCATCTGCGACTCGAAGTCCATAGGGTCCTCGAGCTTTGCCTTGGCACTGTCAAGAAACTCTGACTTCTGCTTGGTTGGGATGTTTTTGATGTTCCTTAGTAATATGGCATCGGACAGGAACGTGTCCAGATCTTTCTTTCTCTGCTCCTCGCGCATTCTCTTTTCCTGGTATGCCTTGCGATCGTTCTCGCGCTTGGTAATAGTCTCTAGAAGGTTATTCAAAGACTTGTTCTCCGGGTCGACCTTGAGACCGAACTGCACCGCCTCGTGTGCATCCTTCAGCTTGTCTAGCGCGAAGAACGCCTTTCCCATACGGAAGTAGCACTTGACGTTCATTGGGTTGATGCCGAGGGCCATCTGGCAGTTTCCAACACACGTCCTGTAGTTCTTGAGCTCGAGCTCGCACATTGCCCTGTTGGCGTACAGCGACTCGTTGATCTTCTTGTCCTCGCACATGACCTCGAGGCCCTTGTCGTACATCTCCCTGGCATCCTTGTAGCGCTTGGCCTTGTAGAGGTCGTTACCCTGGTTCTTGAAGTTCTCAGCGATCTCGTGTGGCTCACCCTCGTACGCCATGGCCTTCAGTGCCTCCAGTTCCACGTTGTTGCCGCCAGCACCGTCGGACTCGTCGAGCTGGGTCATGAAGAACGGCATCCTGTTGAGCTCATCGAGGACCTCATCAGCGGACTTGTTGTGGAACTCGGAGAGCTGGGGAGGCAGCGCCAGGTCGTTGGGACCTGGGACGTACTTCTGCGGTTTCTTATACTCCTTAGACATTTTGTAGTTGATGGTGTGCAGTCTTGGTGCTTGGTGGCGATGATGCCCTGTGCAAAATTTTTCACCACCGCGCTTATATATCTGACCGCGATGGGCCAGAAATCCGCCTAAACTCTCAGTCTCTGTTAACGATGGGGCATAACTTGCCCTTGTTGTATAAGCACTTTGTATAAATGTCAACTATATATGCTGTGCGGTTGCACTTGCAACTGCGGAACTGCTTAATGCGAGTACTCCTCCCAGTTGACAGGTCTCTTGAGGCCCTGTGCGTCGTAGTACTCTTTGCCGCAGGAGTATCCCTTGAAGGTGAAGTCGTTCTTCTGGTCACAGTCACAGTGGTTCTCGGTCCACACTCTGTCGTCGAGAGGACAGTTGTCGTATGGTGGGTGGTGGTAGCCGATGTCCGAGAAGTAGTGGATCTTGTCCTTTGGCAGGATGATGGAGGCGGCGATGGAGTGGACTGGCGCGTCACCCCAGCGCTCGTAGAAGAAACCGCCGGCATGGTCGAGGGCGTCGAAGTAGGCCTTGTATGCAGGCGATCTCCAGAGGTTGAGGTTAGCGATCTCGAAGTTGGACCAGAAGTGGCAGAGGTTGTAGTGCTCGCCGTTGTCGCCGGAGATGAACTTCATGAGGTTGTCCTTGGCCACGTACTCTGGGTTCTCCTTGAAGAACTCCATGGAGGTGTCCCACAGCGTTGGGATGGTGGACAGGTACTCGTGGATGGAGATGGTGAAACCGTAGACCTTCTCGTTGTCCTGCATCCACTTGAAGACGTCGTACTTGATGTCACAGTAGAGGTTGATGCTTGGCTCGACTCTCCAGTACCAGTCGTAGTCGTCGAGTAGAGGGTGTCTCCAGAAGAAACCGGACTGGAAGCGGCACATGTGTCTGTAGGACTCGGAGGCACCGTAGATGATGTTAGCCATCTTCTCTCTGGTCTGCGCGGCCTTGGTCTGGTCGATGTAGTCTGGGTAGGACCAGTGCTCGTGTGGGATGACGCCGAACTTGGTGACGGAGTTGGGGATCTCCTCGTGGATCTTGTCCTTGAACTCCTGGGTGAACTCGACGTCGTTCAGGAAGATCCAGTCGTAGCGGAACTCCTCGTTGAAGCGCTTCTGCACCTTTCTGATGGAGTTGACCATGTCGTGTAGCTCGTTGTTTCTGACTAGGGTGACGAAGCAGGCCTTGGGTCTGCCGCCGTCAGTGCGGGTGAAGGATGGCTTGATGAAGTCCATGACGTCCTTGGAAAGGTCAAGGGTGCCCTCTGCGGAGGCAGCGTCCTGGAGCGCCTTGGCACCAGCGTCGACGATGTCGGACTCAGGGGCGACACCAGCCTCGGCAGCGGCCTCAGCGGCCTCTCTCTGCTGCTCAGCAGCCTTGCCAGCAGCGTCCAGCTGCTGTGGAGAGTTTCCGCCGCCGGTGAACCCGCTCAGGGAGAAGTCAAACGAGGCCGGCAGGTACTCGGCGACGTAGTCCTGTGTGGAGGAGTGGTTGCGCAGCGCCACGAGAGTGAGGAGCGCGACCGACACAAATAGCGCGAAGCGCAGCAAACGCTTGCTTAGAAACACAGCCATTGTGGATATATGCGGGTGTTGGTGCTGTCGTGGGGAGGGATGAGGTGGGACCCTGGCGTAAAGCTCTGGGTGACCGCACGTATTATATACGGGCGCACGCGTTGTGGCCACGCAAATTTTCGTCGCCGAGCCGTGGCATTCCTGCGACGCGACGCGAGGCGCAGGGCAGAGGGGAGCGCTAAGAGTGCACAGGAGTGGTCGTAGGAGCGGGAGTGGATGAGAAGGAGAGATCGGCAGCCTTGGACTGTGTCTGGTACACTCAAGATTACTAGAAATGTTCAGAAATACATGGCATTACTAGGAATATTCAGGAATATACGGCAATAACCTAGAATATTAGGTGTATTCGGAGAAATTCTGACACATTCTGAGCAATATTCATATGGGTAGTAGGTGTCAGGCGTGAGCTGGTGAAATTGTGTCTGTATTAGTTCTTATGTAGAATATTGTGTGGCGCAGAGTGGCCGCAGTTTAATTCAGCTTCATGTGATCTCTTGAGTTTGTTGGATTCATACTGGCGCTGTCATATAGGCAGTTCTCAGTGAGATGCAGCGCCAGACCGTGCTGTAAGTTATGTAGAAGGGTGTGGGTTGGCACCCATATGTCTATATGATTGTATGCTTGATATATGTATATGATAATTTGGTATATGATGTGTTTGCAACCATTGCTATGTGCGAAGTGCGCGCAACTGCTAAAGCTATGTTTTCAAGGTTGCGACATGGCGATGAGGGAATACATCCAAGTGTGGTGCGAAGGTGATATCTGAACAAGGGCAATATGTGAGAAGTAAAGCTGAGCTATTATAATGTCAGAGTACAAAAGTACATCCGAGCATCAAAAGTACAAGAAACCTGTATTCCACATCAATAGGGCAAGAGCACGGAAGTACACTTAAGCGCGGTAGTGTGAGAGGGGAAGCAATATCTCTGTTTGATTATTTATAAAACCGCATGAAATAATTGAACGATATAGTAGGAATAAGTGCACGCTCACACTCCAATTTCCAATCTGAATAACGCATTCTTCTACTTTGAGTATCTGTATTTCTACTACATGTACAGCGTATTTTCATTAAGAATAAACGCCCAATACAAGGCATAATAAGGCATGTCCTAAATGAACTACATGGACACACAACCATGTCGCCACACAGATACATAGATATTTTCACACAGCCTCTGTCTCGCATACACTCTGCGTATACGAGCTCCCTATGGACACACTGCAGCATGCGCGTATCTCATTGCAAGGCACAAAATGTGCTTGGCACATCGCGTGGCACATCCCGCGCCCCCACGCCCCCACGCCCGCGCCGAAAATTTGATCCCACGGAGCCGCACATCGCACATCGCACATACAAGTAAGGACAGCAGGGGCACAGCATAGCGGACTACGGCTACATCAGAGAAGACCATACTGTCTAAAGACTCAGCGGGTAACACCATCCAGCACACGCAAAACACCAAACTCCCTTCACACTCCATCACACCCACACCCTCATTACTCCGGACACTACCGCACGTCCACACAAACACAAACAAACAAACTCACACCCGCACTCACACCTTGCTAGTACACTCACACTAGCACTCACTCACACCCACTCACATACAGTGCTCGTTGCTTCGCTACTTGCACACACACACACACCGCTCGCTTCGCTCGCTGCACCACCGCTCGCTTCGCTCGCTGCACATGTCCTACAACGGAATCGGCCTCCCCTCGGCCAAAGGCAGCGCGACCTCCGGCCACGTCCAGCGCTCACTCGCACGCCCTCCCCGCGCCACAAACACCAAAATCTCCAAGAACACACACGCGCGCCGCGCACACACACCGGACGCCTCGGTGCGCGCACACGCGCGCGCACGCGAAGTGGAGCTGCGCGTGGCACAGCTGCGGGACACACTGGAGGACGAGCAGGACCGCGGCTCTGACATCACTGACGCCGAGATAGACGCGCGCTGCGACACCTTGCGCAGGGAGCTGCGGGAGGCGCAAACACACAGCAGCGAAGAACGATCCCACAGCGAAGTCACGACACAATCTCCCAGCGGAGTCACGGCATACAGGGCGCGCGACAAGCGCACCACAGCGCCCCCACAGAAGTCAGGGGACGCCTCCCCCTCCCCCTCCCGCGCTTCCCCCCGCCCCTCCGCCCCCACTTCGCGCGCGGCGCCCGCGGAATCACGCGACAAGTGACACCCGCACACCCGCTTATCGGCCGAATCGGCACATTCCGCCCGCCCACCCGCATATAAGACGGCGATGTGATGTGCACCTACACGCACACGTACTGTATAGACATATTGTAAGAACTACACACACATACTCACCCACACAATGCTACGTGAAACACAACCGCTACTGCCACGCAGTGGAGGTACTCGCGACTCTCGCCGCTGGGCGCCGATGCTCGCGGCCCTGCTGCTCGCGGCATGGCTGCTCACCGCGCAGCTGTACTCGGGCCACCTGCCCCTCCCCCACTGGCCATGGCCGGGCCACGGCCGGCCCACCCCTAAACGCAACATGATCTTTTTCGTCACCGACGGCATGGGCCCCGCGTCGCTCTCGCTCGCGCGCTCGTTCCGCCAGCACACCGAGCAGCTGCCCCTGAACGACACGCTGTGGCTGGACCGCCACCTCGTGGGGTCCAGCCGCACCCGCTCGTCCGACTCGCTCGTCACAGACTCCGCCGCGGGCGCCACGGCGTTCGCGTGCGCGCGCAAAAGCTACAACGGCGCGATCGGCGTCGTGCCGCTCGGCCGGAGCGGCCGCTACGCCGAGGCCGGCGCCCGCCCCTGCGGCACTTTACTCGAGGCCGCGAAGCTGCAGGGGTACGCCACGGGGCTCGTCGTCACCACGCGCATCACCGACGCCACGCCCGGCGCGTTCTCCGCGCACGCGGACCTGCGCGTGCAGGAGGACCTCATTGCCGCGCAGCAGCTCGGCGCCACCCCGCTCGGCCGGACGGTCGACCTCATGCTCGGCGGCGGCAGCACGCACTTCCGGCCGCACGGCCGGCGCGACGGCCGCGACCTGTTGGGGGAGGCTGCCGCCCAGGGGTGGCAGGTCGTCGACGACATGCAGGGGTTCGCCGCGTTGCAAGGCGGCGCCAACGTGTCGCTTCCCCTTCTTGCACTCCTCGCGGAGAATGACATCCCCTTCGACATCGACCGCAACCCTGCGCAGTACCCCTCGCTGGAGGAAGAGGCGATGACCGCCGTGCGCGCGCTCGAGGCCGCCACGCGCGACTCCGACCAGGGGTTCTTCCTCCTCATCGAGGGGTCTCGTATAGACCACGCGGGCCACCAGAACGACCCAGCCGCCCAGGTCCGTGAGGTGTTGGCGTTCGACCGCGCATTCCGCGCAGTGATGGAGTGGGCCGCAGCCGCCGACGTCGAGACCGTGATGGTCTCCACCTCCGACCACGAGACGGGAGGGCTCACCGCCGCGAGACAGGTCACGCCGGAGTACCCGGAGTACGTGTGGTACCCCGAGGTGCTCGCGCAGGCGAGCCACTCCGGCGAGTACGTCCAGCGCAAGATAGTCGGGTTCGAGGGGTCGCATGCCGACAAGCGCCGCTTTATCGAGCGCGACATCATGCACCGCACGCTCAACATCACAGACTACACCGCCAATGAGATCGATATGCTCGCGCGGGAGACGGACGGCAACAAGGTGCAGGATATACTGAACCGCATGGTCAGCGTCAGGGCGCAGGTCGGGTGGACCACGCACGGCCACTCCGCCGTGGACGTCAACATCTACGGGTACGCGAATACCAAGCGCGCGTGGTACGACTTGCTCGACCACCTGCAGGGGAACCACGAGAACACAGAGATCGGCGCCTACATGGAGCAGTACTTGCAGCTGGACCTCGATGAGGTAACGGAGCGGATAGCCAACGTCACGCATGCGCCGGGCAAGGGCGCCAGTGTCGAGAGTGTGGACGCTGAGCTGCACGACCAGTACGGGCACAAGCTGTACTAGGCGGGAAGTTTCCCGCGCCCTGACTATATTCTACACATACGTGCAGTGTTCTTGCTATTTATCATATGTATGTAAACATTATGCCTGTATGCGGGGGGGGGGGGGGCGGTTGCCTGTGTGCTACGAAGTTTTCTGATTGGAAACTGCGGTGTGCAGAAATGGATGTGCGCTGCGTTGCGCGGCTAGCTGCGCATGGTGCTACGCCACAGGGATTGAAAAGGCGTGCGGGGCAAGCGAAATAGCATCTACGCAACATACAAGGTAACTTGGGATAAGCGGCCCCTGAACTTTTAAAACGTGAACAATCCCTAGAGTGACGTGGAGTTTGATGCTGGCGATTTGTGAGATTGTGTCATATTGCTTCTAACAGTCTTGTCGAGAGGTGCCTCGCACAGGATACAAGGGACCATCAAAAATCGTAAAGGCGACCGCGACAAAATAATGGAATTGAATTACGTCTTAGCAATATGTAATATGGCCGTCTACGCAGTAATGAAGACAAAATTATTTGTTTTGCTTGCGAACGTGTATTATTGACTCATTGTTGTAGTAATTAACAAGGAAAACAGGTAAAGACCTCAACGAAATGATGCACTTTCCAGCACATAATTTAACAGAACTAAGCATTTAATGCAAGATATTTTGCCTACGAGACATTCAAATCATTGAAACTTTAACGCCTGTGTTCCGTATGGAAGGCAACCGCAATTCGAAATTAGAAATTGTGATGTTCTGATATATCTTCAGAATACTATATGGTATACATTTACTCCGCTTCCGCGTAGGATCAAACATTGTTCGTGTAGGATGTATCCAAAAAATATAGTCAATATATACAGGCATGTCATTCATATATTTATTTGTGAATTCTACCACCCCACAACATTCCTCTTGAAGCATCTAACGATTTCCTAGTGCATAATAAAGCTCGGTACATTACCCGCGGCGACTGAAATTTCCAGTTCTGGAAACTCATCAAATGTGAGTCAGGGCCGCGCGTGCAAATTACATCAGTAGGGAAACCTCTCAGCAAGATAATTGCATTGCAATACTCCCACGTCGCTATTGCAATCTCCCAGGAATCGCCCTTGTTCTCCGCGAATTTTCCTCGAAACCCGTTACAACATATTATTTTATAAACTTACAATGCGCCGCGCGCAGCAGCCGCGCGGCTAATATTAACTAAAAGTGATAGATTGGGCTGGGTGTAGCTCGCCTAATATCACCTGTGAAGGCGATAAATAGCCCCCTGCGCCTACGAATGGTAGACAAAGTAATTGGGCATACCGGACAGCTCGTAGTTGAGCCGCTGTGCCATCTTCGAAAACCCCTCGGTGTCGATGCGGTGGTGGAAGGGGAAATTTGGGAACATGGCGCCGTCCCTGTGCACGTCCGACAGCACGAGCGTGCAGGCGAAGGAGACACTGTCGACGACGACCGCGTCGAGCTTGACGCCCTGGGCGGGGTCGACTGAGGCGAGGTCGTTGATGTGCACGCGCTTCGTGTCGACGCCGCCGATGCCCTCCATGAAGATGTAGTTGTCGGCGTAGCTGTTCTGCACGAGGCGCCAGTGCTCGTTCTCTATCCAGGACTTGCTGTTCTCGTACTGGTAGGAGGCGGCTCCCTTGTTTTCGGCGGCGCGCGTCTGGATGTTCGCGGCGACGACGGGTTTCCCGACGGAGATCATGTCCTCGATGACGGTGGTGGGGGTCTCGACGATGTCCTGGTCGAGCCAGAGGATGTAGCGGGTCTCCGGGCCGAGCGTGGTGGACACGAGCTCGTTTTTCAGGCCTGCAAAGTACCTGCGCTTCTCCACCTCGCTGTCGACGCCGTCTGTGTCGAAGGCGGGCGGCTCGCTGGCGCGGAGTATAGTGACGTGCTTGAACACGGGCGCGTCGGTGCGCATCTGTGTCTCCTTGATGCGGCGCTCGAGTGTCTGCAGCGCGTCGTTTCCTTGCGCCGTAGGCAGCACCATGAACCCGAGCTCGATGTTCTGCCTGTCGAAGGAGAGGCGGAGCAAGTTCTGCCAGAAGTTCTCGTTGAAGGTGTCGATGACGCTGAGGACCAGGACCTTGTTGCTGTTGACGATGTCGTCGCGGGAGAGGTAGTTGAGGTTGTAGTGCATGATGTGCTCCTCCAGGGCGCGGCCGCTGTCGGGGACGCTCTTCCCGTCGTCGAGGTGCTTGTAGGAGTAGCGGGGCATGGCGAAGCGGGAGGAGAAGGGGAAGTAGTAGGTGCGCTCGCGGGCAAAGGAGTCGATGTTGAAGCGCGCGAGCAGGTCCTGCCGCACCAGCAGACCGGACGTCTTGGAGAGCAGCAGGAACAGGGCGACGATGGCCATGGGCACCAGCGCGTACGCGGGCCGCCAGGCCCGCGGGCTGCTGCGAAGGTATACCATGGGAAAAGGAAATAGCACAAGTGGTGTACTGTTCTATGACTATGTATCAACACCCCTACGACACAAGACACGCTTGTATAAGCACACTGACGAGCACCTGTTGCATATATTTAGCAGTCAGGCGTTCCCCGTATCAACACGTCGCCCACACGCAGGCGGCGCGCAGATCCTCTTTTGTCCGCGTCGCGCGCGTCGTGCGGGGCTGTCTGTGTCGCGCACAGTCGCGGGATGGCTACTGAGACAGGGCGTGCTATGAATGTGTATGTGCGAATGTATATGAGGGATGGGGAGTGCTAGCCGAGGACGCGGCTCTCGTCCCAGATGCGGCCGCAGATGTTGAGGAACACCTTCTTCATGGCCTCCTCGGAGGCGGTGTCCCCCGCGTGCGGGATAACGAGCGCCGGAAACTCGAAGCTGAACACGTTGCGCATCAGGCGCAGCTCGCCCGCCATGACAGGCTCGGGATCCGTGGCGGGGCCTGCGGGCTCCACCGCGGTCGTCTCGCCGGCGGACCCCGCATCGGCGTTAGTCTGCGCGGCTCCGGGTACCGGCGGCTGTGCCGGCGGCTGTGGCGCCGTGTTTTTCGCAGGGGCGGGGCTCTGTGTGGAAGGAATAATATTACTGCGCGGCTGCTGTGGCGCGCGCGCGCTGCCGGCGCTGTCGCTGGCGTAGCCGCCGGGGACACTGGGCCCAGTGGGGACACCGGGCCCGGCGGGGAATGCAGGGGCGGCTGGGGCGTATCGGCGCATGGCGGCTGTGGTGGGTGTGGCGCCCTCAAGGCCCGGCCACGCGGGCCCGGCCGCAGAGGAGCGTCTGCGGGCGTATGGACCCGGCCACAGCAGTGGGCCGCCCACGCCCATGCCCATGGGGAGGTAGGGCGGGAAGGGCGGGTAGAATGGGGGCACGCCGTAAGGGGAGAACGGCGCGGCGAAGGGCGAGGCGCCGGCGCCCTGTTGGGGGAGCGCCACCGGCTCCTGCTGCTGGGCAGGGGCGGCGTGCTGCCTCCCCAGGTAGACGACACGGGGCTTGCGCTGCTTGGCGGCTCCCCGGAAGGACGTGACGTGGGCGGGCGCGCTCTGTGGCAGGCTGGACTGGGCCGAGGCTGGGCGGCTGGGGGCGAACTGGGCCTGGACCGCCGTGTGGGGCAGTGTCGTGTCCGGTGCGTTCGCGCTGATGCTGGTCTTGTGCAGCGGGGAGCGCCGCGTCTTGCCGGTGCCGCCCTTGTTCGAGTGGCTGAGGTTGAGGGGCGGCGGCACGCGTCTGCGCTTCAGCGACGGCTTGTTCTTCGCGGAGAGGCGGGGCACGCTCGGCTCGGGCTGTGCCTGGGACAGCGACGCCACCCGCGACGACACGTTGGAGGAGACCGCGCTGTTGGAGGCGGAGGAGCAGGTGGAGCAGGAGGAACAGGTGGAGGCGGAGGAGCACGAGGAGCAGGTGGACGAGGTGGAGGAGGACCGCGGCCGGTCCGACAGCAGGTCGTTGAGCGTCCGCTTCTTGTAGGGGGCGGGGTTGCTTGTCGTGGACTGCGCTGACTGCGGTCTGGCGATACCAGATTCGGTTTCACCTGCGCTTGCTGATACGGTGTCTGCTATCGTGGTCGCCTCTCCTCCTATGCTCAGACTCTTGTGGTGGCTTGGCAGTATGGGCACGAGGTTGGGCCGCGTTCCGGTGCCCCTCTTGTAGTCCTGGATGGGGTGCGGCGTCACGCCACTGGTGTGGGTGGGGCTCCCTGGCGCCTGGCTCCCTGGAGCCTGGCTCATCGCAGATGTGGATAGCGGTGAGCCCACTGAGCCGTTGCGCTGCTGGTATGCAGGCACGCTGTCTACTGGGTCTATGAGATTCGCAACCTTCAAGTCACGGCGTGCATTGTCTGCCATCGTCTATTGTGTATGCGGTGAATGTCTGTTGTGGATGCTGATATGTTGTGGATGCAAAAGGACAGGGTCCTTAGCGTTTTACACTAGAGGGTAAGAAAGGAATGCGTCAGGTACGAACAGCGCAAAACACAGCCGTTTTATCGTATCGTCAACGTCTCCCGTGGGCCGATGCTATATGCTATATCGCGACTCGCAAATGCCCAGATATTAATTATGGCCTGAATGTAGGAACAGGCCGTGCTGAAACCAGTGGAACGCCCAAGGGGTACTAGCTGCGTAGAGGCCGAAGAAGAGCGGGCAGGACGCGGGCGCCGCGGGTTTCAGGTGAAGGAGGGGCGTGGAGAGGAGAGGCCCGGATCACGCAGTGGGTGAAGGGACGGCAAAGAAAAAAACAGAGTAGCCGATGAAATGCGCTGGTGGGTGGGCGGTTCTTAAAATAAACAAATCGCCGCGTGTGATGCTGGGCCGGGACTCGATCTGGAAATTGTTGAGCTGGGGTAGATGTGGCGCAGTGCGCGATGACGATGTGTGTGTGTGTCTGTTTTACCACGTGTGGTGCCGCTCTGGGTTGAACAGCTGAGGTGTCTTGCAAAGGGTGTGCTGCCTCTCGTTTAATATAACAATGGCGAGATACGTACACACGCCCGCCGGATCTTGGTTGGCTATTTTCAGAAACAGCTCTTCATTTATAATATTTACTGCAATACGTGGAGGGAGAGAGACCGCCTCCGCAAGTGTACGAAGTATATGCAAGACAATACAGAAGGGCGATGTGCGACTGTCGCCGCCCGACGATCAAAACAGGTAATAATAAGGGCACGCACTGCGTCTCCAAATAACACTTGTAACACGCGAGCACGGAGAAATCGCGGTTTAATGTAACTAATGCCCGCTTTGGTAGATATTAAGCGCAAGGCGAACAAAGGAACGTATCTGTAACTCAAAATGGTCCAACGGGCAAGAAGTTGCACACGCGCCCGCACAACACACACCCACGGACCATGCGTTGATGCTGAAGGCTAATGTGAGTGGCCGACTACATCCCTCTAAAATCTTGCATACCAGCAACAAAGTGGCCCTGTGCCCATAATTGTGAGGAGAACGGAGGAAAAAACAGACTTCCACGGCACGCCCATAGACTAACTTAGAGGCGCATTTGCCGTTTGTACAAGAGTCGTAGCAGAAATTACTAATTTGTAGTCAGAATACCGCTGACGGGAAGGAGTGTTAGGGCAGAGGGGGATTTTCCCCTCTGCTATTGGAGGAAGTGCCCTACATCCCCACAGCTAGTAGCAGTTGTAAAGAGACTGATAGGAAATATCTGTGCATCCACTTCTGGGAACACAGATTCCTAGCTGTGACTGTTCTCCTCCAATAGCAGGACTGACAATACCATGCAGGAAGAGGTGAGGGCAGAGTGACAAGGCATACGCAAGAAGAAACTGGTAGGACAGAAAGGGATATATGTGGCTACCTGGGAAAGTTAAAAAAAACAAATGAAACGATTCGCTCCAGTGTCACAGAGAAGGATGGCCAATGTTGTAGATGATTTTGTTACGGTTAACAATTTCCGCAGAACAAGATCTTTCGGTGAGAGTATTGATCAACCTCTAGCGAATGCAGCAGGAGGAGCTTTTCAGACATGTCTCAAATAAAAAGGATCGCCGATGGTGCGGAGAGACGAAACCCAGAGAGGGAGAGGAGGCTGGTATAACTAAAACATCGCAGGCAATAAGTGAGGAAGTGCGATTTGTAATCCCTCAGAGTAATTGCGCGGGGAGATGTGAACGTGCTTGAAAAGCTTGTAGAACTGCTGCCTTCAATGTAATACGGTGTCGCCCGACTGTTCCTTTCGGTAAATGGTCGATGATATTGTGTGTGAAACACCAGCAGCCCAATTCTCCGCCCTGCCTCTCTCACTCGCAGCGCAACAGAGCTGGTCTTCCTCTCAAAAGGGTAAAAAATGAGATTAGGTTTCAGGTGCTGATACACTGCAAGATAATTGCCATCCCTACTGCATATTCTTTGTAAAGGTCATGGTAGTGAAGAGACGATAGCGGGCAACATCTCCCCGGCGTTTCAGTCCATCCGGACTATTCTCTTTTGTTTTTCTCAAAGCGTTTCATCAAGAGGAGAGCAAGTGCTGCAGCCTGCAGCGCTTCTTTGTTGTCGTTTTTCTTCCTCGACTCAACCGGGAAACTGGCATTCCTGCGGAGCTTTCTCAGGGAACGCGTGAAAAAACTTCAGAGGGTTAATTGGTCAGCATGTGAATATAATAGCACTCTGTCGGTGGCTGCGTAAAACAACAGTGCCGTTTGCAGACGGCGAATGAGCCTGGCGTTGTGCTGCTCTAACACAACCCCCTAGAGAGATGAAATGCTGCGTTCACCTTTTCCTTCTTTTCTCCCACATTGAAACCTAAAAAGGACAGGTGCGTTTCGTGCGGTGTGGTCCCAATTCCCACAGCAATTTTGCAAAGTGGTTCCACGTTCTACGCATCTGCCGTTACTGCGCGTTGGACGCTGGGTGTTTGCTATACACGTTGTCTCTTTTGTGTGGGGAATACATGGCCCAAAAGGGTAGAAGTACATGTCCGCAGACCAACGCTCTGATGTATTGAACAAGTGGCTTTGTGGAGGGTGTGTTGCTGGGTTACACTGTTGCATTAATGGCTATTCGGCAGTTGCCGTGCAATAAGAAATGAGACAACACGGATTGCTGGAAACGCTAAAGGGAGAAAAAGAAAAGAAAGGCTGGTTTTGAAGAACTACGTATAGCTGTCAACGTTCGACTAACGTCAAAGAGCAAGAAAATGAGACATGAGACTGGTTATAGAGCAATACAGTAGTGTATGCACCAAGATTATGCTTCTAGATGCTACGATAGCAATCGTTGCAAATCTCTACTGATAGCGGCCGTCTATAATCACCGGTTTCTTGTGCTGTTGAGGGGCTGCTGCAACACGTTTGTGTTGCTGGTACGTATTGAGATTGGTACGTATTGAGACTGGTACACTTTGGGTCAGGTCTGAAGGGAATTGCTATACAGTATTACTTGTTTTTTTGTTATCCCATCCCGCCGGATTTGGGCACCGGACGCGGTGCTCTCGTATATCTTCAAGACCCGCGGGTGTAACAGCCGCCCCCATCTTGAGACATCAATGTATTATGAGTAGCACATTAATGCAGCAAACAGAAATGCCGCTCCTTTCTCAATTCGCTGCATGCACTAACAAGACGTGTCGTGTAATTCAATTCCAAACACTACCAGGCACTGCACCATGCAGGTGAGTGGCCACCATCGCCGGTGCACGGGTTACCCTCCTCCAGCATCCGGCCCAGTCCCGTTGTAGACCAACTGTCATCGGAAAAACAAGCCCGCGCGCCGCAGCACCCAGCGCCACCGAAAAAGACTAGACACAAAAAGGGGAGCGGCCACGCTGAAAAATAAAAGCTCATTTGTTACTAATGACGCCACTGTAGGGCCGCGCCAGCGATGGCCCTGCGGCGATTCTCTGCCGCCGCCTCCCAGCCCGACCCGCTTTTCTTTTGGCGAGAGGAGGGGAGGGGTGTGCGAGGGGCGTGCGAGGGGACGGGAGGGGAGCCGGTGGGGTCATCGCGGCGCCTGGAAGGGTCTGGCGGGGTCCAGAGCACTTAGTCAGATGGCGCGATTGAGGGCTTATTCTGAGATGGCTTCCCCTCCCGCCGAGCAAACCCCCTCCCCGTTCCTACGGCGACGCGGGCCGGATCCCGGAAAGATGCGGATCCGCCAAATGATCGCCCACGGGGTCTGCCCTCCACGGAAACTGCGCTTATACGACGCCCAGTTCTCCACGGAACAATTCAGTTCCAGAATCGCGTCATCTTGTTTGTCATGCATCGAGCCATGCGGACACATGTAAGCGCTGGGGGATGGCTGGACCCCGCCCCTTATTGGTAGTAGTCTCTCAACAAACACCGTTGAATGTGGCGCGATTCTGCCTCCCCTGCATGTCTTCATGTGTAATACGGGCATGAGTGTGTGTGTGTTCCCATTTGTGCGGCGCGTTGTTGGGGTCGCGGAGTTAAGGGGCGGCCTCGCGCGCTAATGCCCGATGAACGCGCCAGGCAGGATTTACCCCAACTTATAAATCAAAACAGCAAGGGAAGCTGGATGAATAATTGCGCTCTCCAATTCTTGCATTGCATTTTGGAATTATATATATATACCATGCTACATTCACTTTTATCATCCTCCTCTCACAATGTTACATTGCAAAAATATCTATTCTCTGTGTAACAGAAATACCACATCAGTTCTTAACACAACTAAAAGACTACTATCATCTAAACCAAACATGTCCTGCCCTTACGCCAAGCCCTCCCAGATGGATGCCAACGGTGTCCGTGACGACAGGGTCGTCACCACCTCCAATGGTTTCCCAATCAACGAGCCATTCGCTACCCAGCGTGTCGGCGAGCACGGTCCTCTGCTACTGCAGGACAACGCTCTGCTAGACAACCTGGCTCACTTCAACAGAGAGCGCATCCCTGAGCGTAACCCACACGCCCACGGTTCCGGTGCCTTCGGTTACTTCGAGGTCACCCACGACATCACTGACATCTGTGGCTCCGCCATGTTCGACACCATCGGCAAGCGCACCAAGACCCTGACCAGATTCTCCACTGTCGGTGGCGAGAAGGGTTCTGCCGACACTGTCAGAGACCCACGTGGTTTCGCCACCAAGTTCTACACCGAGGAAGGTAACCTGGACTGGGTCTACAACGCCACCCCAGTCTTCTTCATCAGAGACCCATCCAAGTTCCCAGCCTTCATCCACACCCAGAAGCGTAATCCGCAGACCAACCTCAAGGACGCCGACGTCTTCTGGGACTACCTGACCCAGCCAGCTAACCAGGTCGCCGTCCACCAGCTGTGCATTCTGTTCTCCGACCGTGGTATCCCACAGACCTACAGAAACATGAACGGTTACTCCGGCCACACCTACAAGTGGTCCAACAAGAACGGTGACTGGCACTACGTCCAGGTCCACCTCAAGACCGACCAGGGTGTCAAGAACTACACCGCCGAGGAGGCCGCCCAGATCGCGGGCCAGAACCCAGACATCTGCCACCAGGACCTGTTCGAGAACATCGAGAAGGGCAACGCCCCAACCTGGACCGTCTACATCCAGACCATGACCGAGGAGGAGTCCAAGAAGCTGCCATTCTCCGTCTTCGACCTGACCAAGGTCTGGCCACAGTCCCAGTTCCCACTGAGACCTGTCGGTAAGCTGTGCCTGAACGAGAACCCTCAGAACTTCTTCGCCCAGGTTGAGCAGGCCGCCTTCGCCCCCAGCAACACCGTTCCATACCAGGAGGCCAGTGCCGACCCAGTCCTGCAGGGCAGACTGTTCGCCTACGCCGATGCCCAGCGCTACAGACTTGGTCCAAACTACCACCAGATCCCAGTCAACTGCCCATACGCCAGCAAGTTCTTCAACCCAATGATCAGAGACGGCCCAATGAACGTCAACGGCAACTTCGGCAGCGAGCCAAACTACTTCTCCGACAAGACCAACTACCAGTTCGTCCAGCAGTCCAGACCAATCCAGCAGCACCAGGAGGTCTGGAACGGCCCAGCCGTCCCATACCACTGGGTCACCGAGGCCGGCGACATCGACTTCGTCCAGGCTACTGACCTGTACCGCAAGGTCCTGAGCAAGCAGGACGGCGCCCAGGGCAGACTAGCCCACAACATCGCCATCCACGCCGCCAACTGTAAGTCCGTCGACATGCAGAAGAGAGTTGTCAGCATGTTCTCCAGAGTTGACGAGCAGCTCGGTAAGAACATCGCCGACGAGATCAGCGCCATCAACTCCACCAACGGCAAGCCAAAGCTATAAGCAGAGCCAAATACCATATTTATTATCCAATTCATAACTCTTTTATATCGTAATTACATGTGTTTTTCCTCAATTTATTGGTGTGTGTCAGGATGGGCCCATTATCCAACCTGCGCGGTCCTCATTGTTCTCTACGGCTATCGGCATCGGGCATCTCCGCGCCTCAGAAAGGGGGGGAGGGCCCCGCTGAAAACGGTGGCAAATTGGGTACTGATAGTGAAGATACTACTTCGATACAGAGTGCTACACAGACTAAGCTAACTACTCTCCACTGTATCTTCACAACCATGAGTTCTTTGTTGCAGGAACTCCATTCTGGCTACGACAGTTTCTTTGTTGGCGGGGAGGTGCGCGAAACCCATACAAGTGCATGTCTCCGTGAAACAGGGGAGTTCAGAATGCAGTTGAAGAAGCTGAAGGCGCATCTAAAGAAGAATATTCAGGAGTCTAAGCAGTTGGATGTAAAAGATACATCCCCAGAAGGGAAAGCAGCGGCAAAGAAGCTTCAGAAGCGGTATGCCCTAATACAAGATAAGATTCATAAGTCGAGCACTACCTGGGATCATGCCGTGAAAAAGCATACCAAGCTGTCACATCAGAATTTGAATAAATTTAATAAATCAACGCTCAATAAAATTAGGAAATATGACATGGACAGCATCTATAATCATCCTATCTCAGTCGAGTATAAAAATGACGTTGAAGATGCTATTGGCCAACACATCGCAAGGTATCACATTAGAAATTTGCCCATGACCTCAAAACCGGAGGTAGAACAATATATGAAACAAGTGTTTAACATACATGCTTCATTCCTTGACCAGTTTGCGGAATTAGGTTATATACTGCATGAGCTAAAGGATGGGAAATACGAAAGTTGTTGGAAATGGGCCACAGAAACGGAGAACAATAATAATTCGAGATGTATCATCTTACTTCGATACCATCTCTTCATATTGAGTTGTTTAGAACGTGCAAAAGCAGAACCAGTCGCTGCTGTTTGTGAGTATATTATTAACCATTTTCCAAAGGAATCATTTTTCCAGAAGGGTATCAATTTCGGCTCAGAGATAGCTCACCTTCTGGCAGAATTAACAACTACAGGTGGTATTGCTAATTTAGAAAAATTAATCGTAGTCAAAGCTGGTGAGTGCTCTCTATTGTTTACACAGGAATTTTGTCTGAGGAATGGTCTCCCAATGGGGTCTCCCTTGTTCCAGATCGTATTGAGTGGGGTGTATTCATCGCAATACTTCCTGAAATATGCTCAAATCAAATCTAGCGCTCATGTTGGATGGACCACCTCCAATGAATTGCCGTTCGATGTTGAGTTGCCAAAGTTTCTGCCAAATTTCCATCCTGTCTTTATTTGTCCCGTACTGAAAGAGGAAACTACTGATGACAACCCCCCATACGCATTGCTCTGCCATCACATTATATCAAAAAACGCTCTTACGAAACTATCAAACGGAGGTACGACGAGTATCAAATGCCCATATTGTCCTGTGGTGTCATTCTCTGGACGGTCGCAAAGCGTGCGGTTTGTAAACTTGGATATACCTGGAGTATCCAAATGAAATAAAGAAATGCTTATGTAGTTATTTAACATGCTGTGTATGTGGGATCATATTAACCCTCCGTTGCTTCTATTTTCTGTAAATTGACCAAACCTAATAGTCCCAGATTTGTTTCCATGCTCTCCACATATCCATCCAGGAAGATGTTCGACATCCAGCATACCTTGGTCGCATAGCTCATGGAGCCCGCCGTAAACATCTTTGCCGTTTAGTGCTATCTTAAACTCAATTTGATTCATCGAAAGGTGTCCGTTGTGTTCGTCTATGACATTAAATGCAGCTTTCTCGACCGGGATTTCACTGTCATATTCAGGTGCCCCTGCTAATTCCTTTCCTTTAAACCGTAGCATACTCTTCTTTTGCCGATTTGATTTGTCTGCCGCATTTGAGAGTGCTGTTCTTCCAATAGTCGACCTATGCTTTCTCCCATCAGTAAGCGGAGTAGTATCGGCGGTATCTTTGGAATATCCTGACCACGCCCCCATTGTATCTCCCTTCCCATCAACGCCCGCTAGCTTCATTATATTCTCTAGGTTTTTAGTTGGAACTGGGCCCTCGTCTTTCAGAACAAGGTACGATGCCGACCGTCCTGATGATACGGTCTCAGGATGAAGAAGGCCGCACTTCTCGGATATTAATAATGTTTCCTTTGTGAGTTGCATTATTAGCTTGGCGTATATGTCGTACTGGCCGTAATTGGTGTGAAATATAACTGGCGACTTGGCTATGGTGGTTGCAATGTAAAAAGGGGCTCTTTGTGATACATGTTGTTCATTTCTGGAGATATCATATAGTTGGATTCTGAAAACATTCAACGGTAATGTGGGATGCCTCTTGTGATAAATGTGATTTTTCTGTCCCTGGACTGATAGTAGTGATCTCAAGTTCTCACTGAAGTCCTCGGGCATGATCAATGTGGAGTGTTTATCACTCTCGTTCTGGTAAATAAAATGGCAGTTCCAAACGTAGCTTTTTGGATGCTGAAACAGAACCATCGTGTCTACTTCTGCGAGCTGAAACATGTTTAGACCCTTCGACCAGTATTTCGAAACGATCAATGAAGCAAGTTCGGCTCTTCCAATCTTGTCCTTGAGCCTATCTTCAAGGTAGTCCTTGATTCTCTCCACATTAGCTTCGCGTCTACGGACAGCAAATCGTTCCACCCATTCTATAAGTAGTTTACTGAGTACTAGAACGGAGAGACGTCTCAACTTCTTCGCCACTATTGTCCCATCTTGAGGCGGTTTAAATTTATCGACATTATGTTGAGTCATATGTGAAGGCCGCTGGGATGTGTAGTCACTTTGGCGCGATGTGAGACGGGACACCGTGTGGCTACACACCTCATTGGCATCTCTACATCTTGACGTTATTTTGTTTACATCTAAAATCACTTCGGACGGCCGTGTTTCTGTGATCCACACTAAACTTCCGGCTCCACCACCACTATTCGCAAGGCCGCCCTAGCGAGGAACTCACGTACAGCATGTCTGACATGGCCCGTGTCCGTCTTACGTACTTAGCCAGTTCCACAGCAGAGGTGCACTTACACACCAGCCCGATTTGCGTGTCCCACGTGACATCAGGCGGTGCAGGCGTTTGGCGCGCCGGACCCGTGGAAATGCGTCACCGGAGATTTAATTGCACGTGATATTTAGATAGCGTCTCCACGATGATTCCTGCGCGCCACAGTTAATAAGGGCTGTGGGAAAAAGGTCCGCCACTATTGTAGTTGCAGGAAACACGCAGTGCCCGGCCCCTATAAAGCTGCAGTGGTGTGTGGTTCGTGTTGTAGCTGCTTCGTTTTGTGAGGACTGTGGTGATAACCGCAGGTCGGTGTGGCAGTAGTAGTACTAGTGGTAGTAATGTGTAGTGCTGAATCAGACCTCCTTGGCCGTAGCCGGAGAGTCGACATACATGGTGATATTACCATTGCAGCCACTGCTTATGTGTACGGCAGTCAGAATCACAAAAACAGAAACGGTGTAACCAGAGTAAGACACATTCAACGTGGCAAAGGGAATAGGCAGGACTGAGATATACGGCGGCTGTAAAAAGTGACATACATATTCCAGTGCAAAAGGTATTCCGTGTTGAAATTAATTGTGTTTCTTCCCCCTTACGTTTTAGTTGGTCTAAGGGAGAGTTTTTGTTGTTATAAAGAAATAAGACTACATTGTTATAGGTTGTTGATTATTCCCGGGACTTTTCTGACGTGGAAAGCAAAGAAGTGTAAGATAAACGTGTAAGTTTGCAAAAATTATTCATTCTACAGGTATTACGTCGAAGCCACACACTAACATTCCATCAACAGGATATAACTATTTCTGTGATAAAAATACAATAAAATTAGGTCAGTAGAGATTGGCGAACACATTCACAAAACTAAACATTTCTGTCACAACCCTCCAAAGCCAACTTCCATCCACAATGACAGAAGAAGAGGATGCTTTTTTTAGGAAAGCAGCAGAAGCAATCGTGGAAACCTCGCTAAATCAGGCAAACGCACATCCGGCAATCCGAGAATTGCTGAAACGATTAAATGTTGGTCAAGGTAATTTTGAGGGTCTTATTGGTAATACATTTGCGAAAGAAAACACAGCCGTACATAGTAAGAAAGAACACCCAGAACACGTCTCGGATAATCCTGACTCCTCATATACGTTGGCCAGGTTACACGACATGGAGTCGCTGATATCTATCAAACCGAGCAATAAGGTAGATGCTTTGAATAACGCTTCATTTTTGCTGGATTTTGGTGGCAGCCAACCTAACACAGCACAAGGTGGGCATAATTTTCATCCTCCACCTCCATCGATTGGTCCTTCACCTGCAAATAACGGTCGTAAACCTCGAAAATTCAGCGATACAACAGCAGACGACTCCTTTAGTCGAGCAGCAATGACGGACTCAGACAAGAATACCCCAGTCGAATGGAAAAGAATGAAGTCACTTAGGGACTCAAACGATGGAAGCCTTAAGGAGTTCCCATGTTCAAAATTTCATTTAATATTCGGGCGGTCTTCTGACCTTAGGAGGCATGAGAAGGCCCACCTACCAATTTTACCAAATATTTGCCCGCAGTGTGGCAAGGGATTTGCAAGAAAGGATGCATTAAAGCGTCATTTCGATACATTGACTTGTAAAAGGAACAGAAGCAAACTATTGAGCATTGGTGAAGGGGATGTTGCGGAATTCATTAAAAGTACTAAA
This sequence comes from Maudiozyma humilis, assembly GCA_037102785.1. Classification (NCBI taxonomy): domain Eukaryota; kingdom Fungi; phylum Ascomycota; class Saccharomycetes; order Saccharomycetales; family Saccharomycetaceae; genus Maudiozyma; species Maudiozyma humilis. Next base: position 709,454 of record BTGD01000008.1, on the reverse strand, counting down.
GATAATCTCAAGTAATTGGGACCTTGTGTATATATTTATATATTGACATAATTTGTCAAAATTGCATCTTTACGTAGTAAAAGTAATTACAGCATTGATAAAATGGTACCGTTGAAAATACAAAAACGAAACACTAACACTCGATAATAGTAGTCCTTGAGAGGGATTGTAAACAGGCAACTTACATCCATACCCTCTTAACATTACTATCACGACTAAACGACGCCACAACCGCAGCCGCACAACTCGCCTTACAAAAAAAGTATAATATAATAATATGCTATTGTATCTATTGACAGAATTCTAAAATAACAGAAAATACGTATAGATCGTTCGTGGGTAAAAGTAAAAAGAGACAGTTTTCCAAAGCAATTAGTATTAGGCTACTATTGCTTCCTATTTCCCTTACATTTACTCGACATCAGCATCGAAGGTCTGGCCCTCAACTAGGTCTGGGATAGCCTCGTCCTTGGCCTCCTCGGTGGCGGCACCCTCGCCCTCACCCTGAGCCTGCTGCTGCTGCTGTAGCTGGGCAGCTAGCTGGGTTAGAGCCTGGATAGACTCCTGGCCCATCTGGGAGATGATACCTGGGAACAGCTCCTGTAGACCCTTCTCCTGTGGTAGACCGTAGAAGACGGAGGTGTTGTGCTGTGGAGCGTTCTGGACACCGACCTTGTTGAAGTGCAGAACACCACCGTCAGCCTTGAAGAAGTTAGCCTCGGCGACGTCTGGGATAGTGACAGCGTGTAGCTTGGCTAGCTGGGCCTGTAGCTTGGTGTCGTCCTTCTGGGAACCGTTACCGGAGCCAGACTTCTTACCCATCTTTCTTCTGGTACCACCAACCTTGTTGGCAGCGGATAGCTTCTGTAGCTTGGCGAGTTTCTCTTGGTCGACTGGCATTGTGATGTGTGTGTGGTATGTCCTGAGAGGATGTAAGTTACAATTCCGGAATAAAACAACACAACACTCCGGAAAACAAAGCGCACAATTACGTAAAACAATTCTATAACACCCAATTGCACCTTTTACCACACTTCCGGGCACTGCCTAAGGATCGGTATTGGTGAACCTGGTTTGTCCTTCCAGGTTGCCCTCAGAGGCTTCCGGCTGGTCGACAGCGAAAGCGCCAGTGCGGCGGCGTTGGGCGCCGGGCTGTTGTGCGGCCGTTTCTGTGCAGTGGCGCTGGGCAGGCGATTTTTCAGCGTCGGCCACGCAAATTTTTCATCGTGTGGAGTGATGTGCCGTGTGGAGTGATGTTGGTGTGGATATTTAGCCGCCGAGGGATGTTATATGGGATGAAGTTGGGATGTTCAGTTAATGTATATGGGTTATTATGCTGTTGTATACCTGGAGTACTGTCCACTCGATACACGTGGCACTGTACTGCCTCTTAAGTGGGCAAACGTTCGTTAGATATTACACAGGAGTATTATATAATTAGGAATTAAGGATCATTGTGCGGATGTCATTAGTTCTTCTTCTTCTTGCCAAAGAGACCGAACTTCAGTTTCTTCTTCTTCCCCTTCTCCTTGGACTTTGCATCTTCGTCATCTGCGGCCGGCTGCTCCGCGACCTTGGCCAGCTCGTCCTTGGACTGGCTGTTCTCAGCGTTGAAGTGGGTAGGCTCGATGTTCGTAGGGATCGTGGTCTTGTCCAGCGGCGTCACGAGGGATGTCTGGGAGTGGATGCCCAGGCCGAACTGCATCACTGGCTTCTTCATTGGCGCCTGATCGTCGTTTCCAGCGGAGTCAGTGGAGGTGTTTGGGTTGAATGGCGCGTGCATATTTGGTTTCGTTGGCGTCGACAGGTCTGGGGAGCCCGCAAGGTTGTTCATGCGGGTGGGTCTGGGCATGTCGATCGTCGTGTTGTGCTTCGCGCGCATCATGTTCAGGCTGGTCCCGGACGTGTTGAGCATGCTGTTCCCGGAGGTGTTCATCATACCGCTGCCCGTGGAGAAGGACCGGTCCGTTACAACGTTGTTGTTGGGCATCGAGTTCACGATACCGCCAAGACTGGTGCTCGAGGCGTTGCCGATCGTGGTGTTTCTGTTCTTCTTGTTCTTTCTGTTGGTGGGGATGATTGGGTGTCTGAAGTCTGGGCTCTCGTACGAGTTCGAGTTCATGCTCAAGTCCATGTTGCCCGCGGAAACGGGGTCCACGAACTTGTTCACGGACATCGTGGGTGTGTTGCTGGCCGACTTGCTCGTGCCGTGTGGGCTGAACACCGGTGTCGACCGCTCGGGAGGGGTCATTGTGCGGATATGAGGCAAGTTGTGCATTGGTGGCTGCAGCGGGAACGAGCCGTTGTTGTTATTGCTGTGGTAGAGCGCAGGCGAGGCCTGCAGCTGCTGTGGGTACTGCATTGGCGACTGGAACTGCGGGGAGCGCTGCTGCTGCATGGCGAGTTTCCTCTCGAAGGCGTCCTGGCGCTCCCTGAGCTCGCGCTCGCGCCTCTCGAGCTCCTGCTGCTTGGTCTCAGTGGTGCTGTTCCCGAGGTCGAAGGAGCTGCTGTTTGCGAGTATGGAGCTGTCGGCGGCGCTGGCCCCCGCAACATCCGGCGTGGACCTGGAGTTCTCGTGGGTGCTATGGAAGTCGTCGCTGTCGTGGTTGGCGGAGGCTTCGGGGCTCATTGCCCCAGCGGGACCGCTGTTGTTCTGCATGGCGCGCATCTTGTTCGCGGCCATCAGTCTCTGCTGCAGCTGCATGATCTCCCTGTTCTTGTTCTGTAGGATAGCCTCGTACTCGCCCTTGATGTGGTTGATCTCTGAGTCCCTGGCGGCGACGTCGCGCTGAGCCTGGTCCAGTTTCTCGTTGGCGGTCTGGGTAGCAGTTTCGGACTGCTCCTTGGCCCTGGTGAGCGCGTCGCACTGCTGCTTTGCCTCGGTGAGAGCATCGGCCCTGACGAACCAGGGCGAGTTGCCGTTTTTGAGCTTGTCCATCTGTGTCATGACGGTGTATAGGAACTCGAGGTACGGGGTCTTGATGCTGAAGTCGTCCGCGAGCAAAATCGGCTGGAGCAAGAGCAGGTCGAGGTTGAGGTCGGCGATGCGCTCGGTGTAGTTGTACAGCAGCGCGGGGGAGTCCCTGGCGCTGCTGTATGCTGCCTTCCAGTTCTCGATGAGCTTGTTCTCGTTGTCGAAGCTGCCGTCGAGCTTCACACCCGCTGACTTGCTGACGGTGACCATCTCAGTGATGATCCCGGAGATGAGTGGCTTTGCGAGCACCTCGTCGAGCATCGCCTGCGGCTGGGGCTGCTGGAACAGGAGGAGGAGCGGGTCGAGGCAGACGCGGGGCATGGCGAGCCCCCAGAGCGCGGCCTGGAACTCGGCGGGGGACTTGTGGCAGTTGGATACGGTGTCGTCCTGGCACAGCTTGTCCATGAGGCTGGTCATGGCGGTGAGCGCCTTGGCGGCATCGGAGGGGTACTTGCCGTTGCTGCTCTTCTTCTTGCCCTTTTGCTGGCCGGCAGACTTCGCTGGCATCTGTGCACCCAGGTATATGGAACGGGGAGAATCGTTAGCGACGCAGAACTGCTTATATTGATTAGTAGCTGTCTGGCGGATGTCGTAGTCTGTGGCGATGCTGAAAATCGCGCAGGCGCTGAGCTCCTTTGCGCTGCGCAAGAAGGTCTCCAGCTGCAAGTACCCCGAAGACTCGACGAATATGGCGGTGTGTTTCCCCAAGAGCGGCTGCAGCTGCTGTGGCAGCGCGGCGAGGTCCTTGAGGGATGCCGCACTGAGGAGGATGAAGTCGAGTTTGAGGTCCTGGAGCTGCTCTGCGGCGCCGAGTGCCTCTGTGAGGTTGGCGAGGGAGGTGAAGTGGTTGTCGAGGGAGAGGTGCTTGCTGCCGTATGCGCTAGTCTGTATGTCGAAGGCGTTGGACTTGGAGTCGCTGACGTGGTACAGCTCGACGTTCTTGCCCTGCTGGAAGCGGGAGGTGTAGAAGAGGATGTTGGGGCTGTTGCCGACGAGCAGCACCTTGACGGCGGAGTCCTTCTTGCCGAATAGCCCGGAGCTGTTCATCATGGGGTGTTGCAAATGTGTAATCTGTGTGTAACACCTGCTATGCTAGATGGATGCGAGATGTGGATGTGACTAGTATGTTTATAAACAAAGCAATGTGTGTTTATAAATAAGCAATGCACCTGTATATTAATAGACACTCGCGAGTCGCTAGTCTGGTCAATTGGCGTGGAGGTATCAATGTACGCAATTACTAAAGATGAATGTGTGTGTATGTTCCTTCACTGTGTTGATCAGCCAAGTATAAACAAAAATAGTGAAAAATACAAGCAGACAGCGCGCAGCGCAGAGCACAGCGCACAGCGGGCAGCGGCAGCGGCAGCGCAGCGAGATGAGCCGTCAACGAGAGAATGCCCGGGCAGAAATTTGCGGCGGGGCAAACGAGGGCGGACAGAGGGCAGAGGGCAGAGGGCAGAACGAGAGTGGGCAGTGGTGGGACTGGAGCGCACAGGGCGCACCGAGTCTGTATGTAAGGAACGCACCGCCGCCGGCGAAGCGCCCGCACAGCGGCGCGGAGGCGTATACGGACCGGCACGCAATGGAGTCCCGCGGGAGTGCCAGAGCGAGTACGTACACGCACAGACGTAGCACACAAACGTAAACAGACACACGCTCACACAGCTGAGCGAGATTCGGTGCACCGGGCCGCGGCGTTTCTGTGCAGCGCGGCACCGCGCACACCGCACACACAAATGCCGCACAAGCACGGGCGGCGGACCCTCCCGCCGCGGTCCGGCTCGCAAACTCTGCGCCCCGGAAGGGCACCCGCGGGACCGAGAGCGTTCCGTGGGTGCGCACAGGGAGGGCAGAGGGAGAACAGCAGCAGGAGAGCGACGTCCCATCTGGGCAATAAGGTTGCGCGGCCTGCAGAGGGCGGGTGACGGTGCCTGATCGGGCTGGGGCGGGTGTTGCGCGTTGTGCTCGGCGGCTACGCAGGAGGGAGGGGAAGCTGTGTGTGTGTGTGTGTGTGTGTGTGTGTGTGTGTGAGGGGAACCTGTATGAGTGTGTAGGCAGCCATTCAGGTGTGTTGGGTGTGTGGTACTGGCGCACACACGCCCATTACAAGTATTATATAGAAAGTGTATATATCTGGATGTCACAGCGGTGTAAGGCACATAGCACTATGTCTTCGTCGTAATGTCAGCACGTCTTCAGTTTACCGTCACATACACCCCACACCTCTATGCTTCCTCTCCACCCCTTGATCTCTTGTAGGAGGTATCTGCTCAGCTGTCACGTGCGCGTTATTACAGTTCTGTCACGTGCCCCCCCTCGTCCCAGAAAATAGCGCAGCTGCTGCGCCGCCTCTTGTTCCTCGCTGCTGCTGCCAACCCGCGATGATCTGCGATGAGCTATAAACAGCCTCGATAAATAAGCAGTATAGTAAGGAGTCCGTGTCATACAACCACCACTCCACACACTATCTATAGCCTTTGCCATGGGATTCAGCACTGCAGGGTACCCCACGCGGCACCACAAGAGGCGCATGCTGCCGCACCCAGACAAGCGGCCCGTGTACTACCACCACCACTGGGCTGGTGACGGTGCAGTCCGCAAGAGGGCGAGGGTAATGGGTAGTGGGAGCGTCAGCTCCCTAGAGAAGGTGGCGAACGTATCTGCTCCTTCCCTACAGCCCCGCCACATCACAACACTGCAAGACCTCCCCCCGGAGATCATACAGCGCATCTTCGTGCTGGCGAACGACGTCTCGGCGCTGCCGCTGGTGTCGCGGAGACTGCACACTTGTCTCAGACCAAGCGCCACATTACTGCACCAGATACTATACGAACGCTTCCTGTTCGACCCGCGCCGCTTCGGTATCCACCGCTGCGGCGACAGCGACACGCTGCTCGCGAGCCCCGAGCTGTTCGAGCACCGCCTCGTCGCGCGCCACTTCCTCGCGCACTTCGCGCACTTCCGCGAACGCATCGGCACATTCGCCCCGCGCAGCCTCGTGCCGCACCTCCGCGCCGCCGCCGCGGGCACCCTGGCCCCAGACTTCACCTTCGACCTCGCTACGCTCACACAGGGCGAGTTCGACCTCCCGCACTACTTCTACCACCACTTCGCCGCCACCTTCGCGCAGCCGCACTTGCTCGGCGGCGTGCTGCGCTACTTCTCGGGCGCGGACCTGTCCCGCATGCTCGACAGCGCGCTCCGCTGGTTCTTCGAGGAACAGACGCGGTACGGCGTCGACGCCCTCGCTGCGTTCTGCGCAGCGCTCGCTGAGCAGCTCGTGCGCACACGCACCCACATCACCTCGGCGCTCCCCTTGCACACGGCCCTGTTGGCACTGTACCTTGCCCCAACGCGGGACGTGGATACGTTGTTGCAAATGCACTCCACGGAGTCAGGGCACGATAGCGCGGACCCCACAGTGTCGAGGTACGAGCTCGTGCGCGCGCTGCTGCGCATGTTCTACGGGCCGCAGAACCCGCATGCACACGCACTCCTCGCCAACCCGGACCTCTGGCGCGCCCTCCACGACGTGTCGGACATCCGCCTCATCGACATCTTCGAGAAGGCGGGGGCTGTAGGCCATTACAATTTTGCCTAACCGTACTTCACACCCACATATATACTACACAATTATAGACATCCCGAACTCCCGCCTCGTATATGCCTTCACACTCCCGTATCTGGTATATACACAACGCACACCCATGTAAATCCTACACTCCCATAGATACAAGCCATATATTTATACCCCCTGTATACGCTCTCCCATGCACTCTCCCATGCTCTCCCATACACATTCCCGCACTACACAATCCTCCCGTATGCCCAGACTCCATATACAACCCCTATAAACCCCATACACATACATACACACACACACACACACACACACACACACACCTCCCACACACACACACGCCAGTCATCACACCGCCGCCGCGCCATTACGGCCCCGCCGTCCGGCAGCCCGCTGCCCTGCGGCCCCGTCTGTGCCCCGCGGTATAACGCCGCCCGCCGCCGCCGCCAAATCTTAAGTCCGCACAGCGGGCTTTTATTCCACGTCGAGGCTCGACGGGGGTGATGGCCACGCGTGCCAGGGTGCTTTATAACAGCGAGGGTTGTCCGTCACGCTGCCACCGAGGGTAACGCTGCCCTGAGGATACACCTGCAACCACACCTGCATACGTAACCTCTTTGCCAGCGACCGTGTATATAGCATAGCGTGCACTATACGTCTGTCTGTTTATTTTTCACCTTACATCACCCCCACGCCCCCACGCCCCCACACCCCCACGCAATGACCACCAAGGAACAGGCCAGAGCCAAGGTTATCGTCCTCGCGGGCACCTCAGGCACCGGCAAGACGTCGATCGCGCACAGCCTGCTAGAGTACTACAAGGTGAAGTTCCCCGAGCTGAAGTACCTCGAGGGCGACGACCTGCACCCGCCCGAGAACGTCGCGAAGATGGCCTCCGGCCACCCGCTGCACGACGAGGACCGCTGGGGCTGGCTCAAGGTCGTCGCGCACCGCTCCGCCGACGTCGCGAGACTCTCCCACGGCATCTCCATCATCACCTGCTCCAGTCTCAAGCGCAAGTACAGGGACCTCGTCAGGGAGACCGAGCCGGACGTCGACTACTACTTCATCTTCCTCTACGCCGAGCCGGAGGAGATCTACGCCCGCCTCGAGAACAGGAAGGGCCACTACATGAAGGCAAACATGATGAAGTCCCAGTTCGACGACCTCGAGCTGCCCACGGCCGGCCAGGAGAAGAACTGCGCCATCGTCCGCTTTGAGGGAAAAAGCATCCCGCTGATCACCAGCGAGGTAGTGTCCTATGTCGAGAAGGCACTCGCCAACGAGGACTTCTGAGCGCTTTGCGCCTCGCGCTTTTGCAGTATATCGCGCGCTGCGCGCTGCGCGCACTTCTATGTACGGCTGTGTGCGTCCCACACAGCCGCTGTTATACACATAATCTAACGTTAAGAAAGGGGAGTATACCCCTGTTGCACAACTGGGGTATACGTGAATGTTTTTTGTAATGTAAGACAGTCATTGTTTTGCCTATACCCCTATGCAGTTGTGATTTACGTAAAACGACATGGCTTGCTATTAACAAATGCGCCTTCGTATCTACGTATAAGAGGTGCATTCTGTCCAAGTCACTATGTGTTCATAATGACCCTGCTTCTTATCAAATATACATATAACCCAGTGTTAAGAAAACGGGGCGGGTAGCTACAAAACATACCCCTAGAGGGCACGCACATGCACCAACACAAGATGCAAGAGCCAATAGTCACTCTCTGAACAGCGCGATAGTTGAATATGAATGGTGTCTATATTAATGAAGAATGTATATAGTTATGTGAATGTGCGTACACGTACGCTATGCATGTGTGTGATGCGCTAGGCATCGATGTTGTAGTGACTGAACGTCGGTGGGTCCTGCAGCGTCTGCGTCTGCGTCTTGTCCTCCTCGAATATTACGGGGTAGTCGCCATTGTCTGATCCACAGACAGTGGCGTCCGACGACACAAGACCCGCGCCGCTAGAGCCGCCCTTGAACTCAGGGTCGTGCTCGGCTGCCTTCGTGTTGAGCGTGATGCTGCTGTTGACGTCCTTGGGGCAGTTGTACAGCGGCGACGTGTCGTTGCTGTCGCGCGCGCTGCCCATGTCGCCGCAGTGCTCCTCACTCCCGGAGACAGCCCGCTTCTGAGCCATGTAGGAGTAGTAGCTGTCGTCCATGGCTGGGGAGGCCGTGGCGCTTGCGCTGCACTCTGGCTCGACCGCGAGTGTGTATGGGTCGACCTCGCTCAGGGGGCCCTCCTTGGTGAAAGAGCGCAGTGTGCGCACCTCCGCCATCACGTCAGCAAGGGCCATGCGCTGGTAGGGGTTGATCTGTAGCACGTCGGCCAGCAACTGGTACAGATCGTCGGATAGCGGCAGGATCTTCTGGAGGACGTGGGTGTCCTTGACGTAGTGGTAGAAGGTGCGGTCCTCGGTCTGGTGGGCCTTGAGCCATGGGTTGCGGACGCACACCATGTTGATGAGCAGGATGCCGAGGGACCAGACGTCGCCGCTGTCAGTGGGCAGCTTGGCGGAGTGCAGCGCGGCCGCGGTGTCGTCGCTGCAGTAGAGAATCTTCTCTGGGGCGATGTAGTATGTGCTGCCGATGTTGGTGTTGGGGGACAGGTGTGGCTGCATGGTGGACAGGCCAAAGTCGCAGATGTAGGCGTTGTTGTCCTTGTCGAGCAGGATGTTCTCGGGCTTGATGTCGCAGTGGTAGATACCCTGGGCGTGGCAGTGCTCGACGGCGGCGCAGACCTGTAGGTACACCTTCTTGATGAGCGCGCCGTTCTCCTGGAACATGCGCTGGTTGACGATGGCGTTGAAGAGGTCGGTGTGGTAGTAGTCCATGACGATGAAGGTGGCGACGGAGCTCTCGAGCACCTGGTGTATCGTAACGATGTTCTTGTGGGAGTGCACCTGGAGCTGCGTCCAGATCTCCTGGTACTGAGGGATGCAGTTGAGCTGCTCCTGCGTGAGGTCCTTGATGGACTGCAGGTCGACCTGTGGTATGCTGAGCTTGTCGCTGTTGTAGAAGAAGAACTGGGACAGCTCGTGCTGCAGCTGGGCATTGCGCTTGTCGCTCTCGGCCTGGGAGCAGTCGTGCATCGCGGCGCTCACGGACGACTTCAGGATCGCCTTCATGGCAAACTCGAAGTTGGTCACTGTGTCGTAGACGTGGAAGACGAGCCCGTACACGCCGGACCCGATCTGGCTCACGATCTTGTAGTTGTTAACCTGGCAACCTTCCAGAGACATAGTCGGATGTAAGTAGAATTTAGTAGAATAATGAGGGGGGCACTACGAGTATCAAAAGACAGTGCTACGAGTATGGTGAGAAATGCAATGGTGGATCGTAGCAAAAAATCCGTTCAGACTAATATCGATATACGTGTGAGTTAGTTGATCTACCGGGGGTGAGGGAAAACTAGCAAACAGACGAACAAGAAAGAACCCCTGCCAGCGATCCTCGGAACAAGTTCAACCACCCAAGTATATATATAATTACACACGCGAGACCCGCCTCCCAAGAGAACCCAAGTCTCGGAAAAGCCAGGGTGGGAATGTATATGCAACCCTCCTCTTGGGCGCAGTATCCTCGACTGTCGTCCGGCCTCCCTTTCTCGCCTGTCAGAGGAAACGCCGCAAGAAAGGCCCCAGTTATGGAACAACCTCCTGCATTAGCATCTCACCAGGGGAGACCCAGGGGGCGCTTCTGGGGGGTGGGACGGAACAGTACAGGGCAGGGCCTTGCGTGAATGTGCTGCGAAGGCATTGTGCGGGCGGGTATTGTCGCGCAAAATAATAACACAAATAGGGCGTACCGGACGTACACATACGCACGTCCGTACGCCCACGCCGCCGCCCAAAGATGTTCCAGTAAATCCCCATAAGCACAGCAGGAGGAGGAGGGCGGGAGCGGGACTGGTGTTCCGACGCTCAGACGGGGCCGCACCCCAGGCCAGCCTGTTGCACGACAGGAAAATGCTGTGCTCACGGGCGGTCCGGCCACAGGACACCGCGCACAGCGCTGTGCAACGTTTTCGCAGGCTGCATGAGACGCTATTGTTCCGGGATAGCTCAGCACACACGACAGTGGCGCGTGCGTGTGACGCGCATTGTGCGGGTGTTTGTGTGGTGGGGCGTTTGCCGGATTCAAATTCCCGTTTTTTTTCTTTCTTTTGTTGCCTCGCTTAATGCACACGCACGCCGCAGGGGGTGGCAGGAAAAAAAAACAGGCAGGGGCACCGCAGGCCGGTCGTGCCACTGGTGGGGTTGTGCATGTGCGTCTGTAGGCCCCACTGTGCTGCAGTGTTGCGAGAAATCGGTGCTTGGGTGGCCAGTGGATACGCCCCCTGCGCTGTTTCTCTCTCCCGCGGGTCGTGGAAGCGCCAGAAAAGGAAAGCGGGAGCTTATGTCCGGTGCAGTTGTAGTTCCGCTTCGGGGACCCTACAGCCGGGGCGCAGCCGGCCTGCGTGCGGGCTGGACGCGCAACAGAAAGTGCACACCACGCATGGTATCTCTGCGATCTGGTCTGTGGTGCGGACTTCTCTCTGCCGTCATCCGCCCCTATGGGCGTGCACATCGGGCCAGAACGGTCCGCAGTGTGCACTACAGTGACCTCGGAACAATAGGCTCCCTGGCAGCGGCAGAGAGTGCCCCGTGCAAAAACTAAGACAAGGGCGTAGGGCGGTGTGTGCTGCACCGTTTCTTCTCATTCTACATGTGCTGTCCCTCCCTCGCCGCCAGCCCCACTTCGCGCGCACCGACTACAGGTGGGACCAGGACAAAGAGGCCAACGCAGTCCGATTTTTCCTCTCGCGCCCGCACAGTGCTGCTTTTATTTTTTCCCTTTCTCGCCATTGCCAGTTTCCAGTATTGTTCTATTATTGTCAATCTGCCCAACGGCCTATCTACAAATAACAAGGGGGGTCCTCCACGTTTTTGTGTGTGGAGTATCTGAGGTCTGTCGGCTGAGTAAGATTGTCGCGGCAGGGCATTGTCGGGCGGGTGAGGGTTGGTTTCCCGCCCGGCTCTCTTGTCCGGTACATTGTAGGGCCAAGCGCGCAGGTTCTTGTTTTTTTACTTGTTTCCCTCATTCTCCGGCATGTCTGGCAGTAGTAAACTGTGTGGGTTGGATGCAAATGCAAGTGTCCCCATTTGGCGTGTGACGCGACACGCAGGGGGAGGAAGGTGGGATAAGTGGCTGGTGTGCGTGTGCAGAGTGCAGCAGCAGCATGCAAACGGACGGAAACGGGAAGAAACGGGAAGAAGGAAAAGGAAGTGCGTATACCGCGTTTGGGGCGGCCCGCGACCCAACCCGCAAAAAGGAGAAGAAAGCGGAAATCAGTGAAAGTAACGCCGGGCGTGCTCCCGCTGGGACGCGTTACGGCGTCGCGGGGGTCGCGTTGCGTCCCCCTTCCTGCGGCATGCATGTACGTAATCCTCTTGGTAGAGTTCTCGTTCCTATACCTTCGTGTCGGGACGTGCACGCATTTCTCACCTGCTAAGAAATACCCGTATATGCTGGATTTTCCGTCTGCCACAGATAAACCCGCAGGTCTTTTGCTGTGTGAAGTTTTTTCTTCATTTGGCGCAGTTTCTACATATGTGTTTTTTCGTTCCCCCTGGGGTCCACGCAGGTCTCTGAGCATTGTTCGCACCGGGTCTGCCCCTCTTTTTTTTTTCCTTTGCGCGTTGTTGGGGGTATTGTCTCGCTCTCCCTACGTCCACATCTGTACAATAGGGAGTTTATTCCGGCATATGTGCGTCATTGTTCCGGGCCTGCAGCACTTTGACTTATGACACACTGCACGACAGAATAGCTACAGCCAGCATTTCACAACAACGGTTGTTCCGGGGTGCATTTGCACCCAACGCACAGGCACCTGCACTCAACCCTCCGCAGCGTCACTCCCTATCCCTCTCTTTTTTCTTTCTTAGTGTTTTGCTTTGTTTTACTATAGCGGTTTTTCCCGTTTTCGTGCGGTTTCGTCTATTTTCAAGGAGGGCTGGGAAAGGATTGCTGGTGTGTTCGGAATATCTCACAGTACAGCAGGCTAGTTATTGCGAAAAGTAGGGCTGTATTGCCAAGGGGGGACTACCAAGAGGGCTGCGTAGGGGGTCTTTACTATGGCTATTTATTTTTCTTAACCTTCGCAATTACCGAGGGAGGGGGCTACAGTATGGTGTTCTAGGGGAGTGGACACGCGTGCCGTTGCGGTGGCTGCTTCCATGTGTATGGTTTCTTCTCCCGGAGAAACTTGGCAGTTTTCCTCCCCCTCCTTCTAACTTAATTAGGACACTGGTAATCGTCTTGTCAACAATCCTTGACGTAGGATTGTTCCAGGTGGCGACCAAGGGGTGAAGGTTGTCGTTTATAGTAATAAGGGGTTTGTTACTGTGTCACGCCCGGAACAACTAGCATATAGTTCCGGTGCACCACACTGTATATCACAGTTGTATGTATGCGTTACACTTATCTCCGGCACACGTCGTTTGTATAGCACTACATCGACGTGGCGATTTTTTAGAACGGAGCTATTGTGTTTGAATTATCCTACAGGTGGGAACAAGAATACACAGACCGGAACCTCCGGTTTTAGCCCGCTACAAACAGCACCAACTAATACTACTATACCCGCCAATCAACCATGCAATGCGGTGACCTCACCAGTAGGCAATTCATGCAGACGCACCCCGGGCCGGGCTGCTTTTTTTTTTTTGCGCTGAAATTATGGCGTGTGTAGTTATAGATCAGGCCATTATTGGGAAGCCTCAAGAAAAGCTACATTACATATGATTGGGTGTCTGAAAGATCTCACATTAGTGCAAGGCCTGGAAGTGCTTGATTCGCGTATATGTGGTCTCACTTATCTGAAATTCTAATGAGGTAAGGGGAAAATACCGGCTAGTTCCTGCTTATGCGGAATTTAATGGTCAGTTTTTTACTGGTATACTGGTAAATCAGCACAACCCAATCCGAACATGCGCATAGACACTGTAATGCATGCGTAGCGTAATATTTGGTATCTCGCGTATACCCCCCGCCCCTTGATTACCTGATTGTGGGGCGTAGGAATGCTACAACCACTAAAAAAACTGTGGTGCAGTTGCAAACCCTCGAGGTTACGCCTGCAGGTTACGTAGAGCAAGCTTCTCGGAAAAACGCGGAGACTGCACCACCCAATACTGTAGCTACTTAATATGTGTATTGTCTGCAATTTCCATAAGGAGGAAGCACAACCTCTCTATTGGTTGATGAGACCGTTACTTTCCAGAGGGTTACAACATAAAGAATCCAAACGACCAGAGAGATAACGCAGGCCTGCAACAAACATAAGGCATCACCAAGTGAGAGAAAAAGGGTTGGTGCGCTTGTCTGTTTCATCTATTGTATGCACATCGATTAAAGATAATACCACGAAACAAAATACAAAAAAAAAAAAGACGCATCCTTACATGACTCTGCATGAATGAGATGATTAATCGGAATTCCGAGTGCCCTGTATAAACCCGCAGGGTGGCAAAAGCCTAATCTCCCAACAAAATATATGTAAATAATGAAGAGGGAGAAATTCCTCAATGGATGCAGGAGTAGAGCATGCCGGAGCAAGCTGCACCAGTTGCGGCAAGGGCCTGGAAGTGCCGGCGCGCTCCCGGCCGTTGCCTCGCGCGACACACTGCCGAATGCAGGTACTCACATGGACACCACAGAACACAGAGAGAAGGGGCGACTCAATGGAAATGGGCGAGCGATTACAGACTAAATGTTCTTCCTGTTCTGCTACAATAGGGGCAAGCTAGGGCAAGGGGGCAAAGATGCCCGATGTTCATTGATTCGTCTATTTTGTTTATCTTTTTTTAGATATGTGTATATGCTATGTATTTTCTTTATCTTTTTTCTTGCTGGGCTTCTGATCGCATCAGGCTTGTTTTCTTTGACCAATCGGGAAGAAGTTCTGCCGGAGATTAATTCCTGATTAGTGTATCAGTTGTGGTATCTCCTGTAATACCGTGGTCTGGAACTGCTATTGTTCCGGGAGTGTGTCGTGTCCTTGTATAGTTATGAGTGATGATACTTTGGGTTTCATCCGACTCTAGGGATACATCCAACAGCTCCTCAACTCGTCATCTAGAACACAGCTGTTCCAAAACAATATGCAACATATTCATCCAAATGATCACAGCAGATTATTCACCATTTCCTTCACTTTTTTATCAAACGTTTCCGACTTGATAGGCATTTCCATCGAGTAGAACGGATCCTTCATAACATAGTCGCTGTAAACGCAGTATATCTTGCGCAAGAAATTATCGGCGACTTGGCTCGCAAGGTTAGCGGACTTAGTCTTGTCCACAGTACCGTTAGCCGTCGTGTGGTGGCTCGACAACACGTTGGAACTCAGGGCTACAAATTTGAGACCAGTCATCGTTTGGTATATGTACATGGTGAACTGATCCGTGCTGAGCTGTCTTAGACCGCTCTTGTTCCAACTAACGAATGATTCGCGGAAGTAATCGGGACCTTTGTAGCTGCCAAGCTTCATTTCTGGGTTTCCCCTGTTGTTCTGATTAGCACTACTTTCCATGCCCACCATTGGAATATACGGAATAGTGTAATCCACCTTGTTCTGGGTGAGCTGGAGTGCTTTGGGTGTCACTTGACTAGCAATGGCAAATACACTGTGGATCGTACTTGCAATGATTAGGAAGTCATTGCTGTTTAGCTTCGAGGCAAAGCTCTCTGAGAAGTTTCTGTGATAGATGAGACCACCTGACTTATTGATAATAAGGATTGTTTCGATAGCCATGATGTTCCCGGGGTATAGATTGATGCTGAATGTTTTGTGTAAGGCAGTGTATATGTATTCTTGTTCTTATTCCCTGATGTTAGACACCCATTGTGAAAATATATGTGCTCTGTATGAAACCTGTTTCGTTTTTCTTCCTCCGACGCGCGATGGAGAAACCGCACACTTAACACCAGATGCTGGCACAATAAATAGCATCATTATATACATAACAATTCTTACAAAACGTAGCAAACTTACGAGAATTATGATTTTATAATTACAATTAATATGTATGTGATTCCTCAATTATTGTATGCATGGAAACTGCAGAATCGTTGTGTTTCCTTTCATGCTCCCTTATTTAACACACCACCTGTCAAGCATCATCATGACAAACTGGAGCGCTTATGGCAGGTTTTTTAAAGACATAACCAACCATTACTTTTCCATAAAGTAACAATTTAACGTCTTTCGCCTAAAAGAAGAATCTGGTGTACCACTTGGTGTTCAGTTTCTTCATCAAATCAGCGTAGTACTGGATTTCACCCCAGCAGTCTCTACCGAAATTGCAACCAGCCATATTCACAACGAAGTCGCGATCCTTCTGGTTGTAGAAGTATCTTGGATCATCACTGAATTCAGAACATGCGCCAGGTGGGAATGCATTAATGGATCTTAGTGGCAAGAAACCAATCTTTGACCGGATCCATGCCTCGTTAGCGTAAAGAGACTCCAGGGCATCCTGCTCTCTGTGCTCCCAGACCATGTGCTTCTGCTCATAGGATATTGGGTCCCACCATATGTCCAACAGAAGTTTAGACCAGTCACTGTTCTTGATAAAGAAAGAACCTAGGTTGAAACCACCACAGTCTTGTGTAATTAGAAGATCGATATCCTCTGTGTAGTCAACGTATGGCTGGTCAAGATCGAGATTTAGTGGGTTGAATGACTTAAGGGTACGATCGGTGATCTTATCGATCCTGTTGAAGATATGCTCCTCTAGTGACTTTTCTGGCTCCATAATCAGGGTATCCAGATCCAACCACCAGAACCACTCGGTACCTGGGAACTCTCTCATGGTCTGCTTTAGAATGTCAGCCTTCTGCCAGCCTTCTCTGAATTCATGAGAGTATCTCTTAACAGTGGTTAGATCCTTGATGGTTAGACCGTAGCCGTGTCTCTTGGCATAGGCTTCCTTGTTAGCAATAGAGATGTGTTCGATAGCCCACTCCTGTTCATTCTTCCATCTCAGAACACCACCACCTTCGTTGGCAGCAAGAATAATAACAAAGCGTGGGTCTTTGTTCTTCTTTAGCCATCTTGAGGTTGAACCCTTTGACGATAGATCAGATGATTCCTGGATCTTTTGGTCGATAATGCCATTAGGTATGGCAGAATCGGAAATCCAGAAGAAGAGGAAGAGGACGATGAACAATCCTAGCAGTATCCTCTTTGTCTGTCCCTGTTCCGTATGTATCATTGTCTGCATTCTGAAGAACGCCAGTTTTATCTTCTTGAAAGGGGTCAGCGATTTCTTGTCCATATCACTGTCGCCCTCTTCGGGCTCGTAGCGATGCGTCTTCTCGTCATATTGAAGTTCTGACATAATGCACGACGCGTATATGACTTCTGTCTGGAATTCGATTAATGAAACAATGAAGTTCCTAATAAAAAGATGGAATTCCTAGGGGCTTTGTGGACGTCTCCTCCTTTCAGATTCTTGTCACAATCGTGTATTATGTTCCAGAGGATGCGAAACGCTGCTCAGCGTTCTTGAATCAAATTCTTAGACAGTAATGCGTACGCCAATGCATGTATAAATAGAGTGCACTACGGCCTCTCTATATTTTTTTCCATGGCACCACTGGTTTCCTGATACAACTTTTTTTCTCGATGTTTTGGCGTAGGAAGAATTCAATATCACTATCAACGATGTTGCAAATGCATATTGAATAGAAGTATGGATGAGCGCTAAACAGTTCAGATGACGCTTGTGATTAGTAGACTGATGAATGGAGGGGTGGGGAGATGTACGAAGAGATGCGGGAGGTGATATTTATGTTGTAAGTACTCTGAAATGCGTTTGGCATTCTCATCGAGCCGATACTGATATTCTACCGTAAATAACTCTAATCTCACCCAAAAGTTCATGGTAATATTGTAAAAAGTGCAAGACTTTGAAGGGAAAGTTGTACTTTCCCCTAATATGTGCTTTCCCGTTGTAGATACCAAATTATTTCATCTAGTAAATTTTGTTTACTTGAAGCAATGTGCTTGGCCCTCTGTAATATGGATATCAATGCAAAACTTAAATATATATACCATATATACAAAAAAATGGAGAAACATAAAATGCAAATTGCAGGATTATCAGCAATGAAAACGGCCACAGACTAGTGAAATAACGCGCAAGCCACTACTTCAATCATCAGAATGTGAATTCGCCCTTAAACTGGGACAGGTCCATACCTGGCTGCACCTTTTCGAGAAGATCATTTCTGTTCATCGAAATAAAGACCCTCTTGAGCGTTTCAATGATGTTGTCGTTGTTGTAGCTGCTGTAGTCGTGGTCCTGCTTGTACTTTGTTCCCTCGACTTCATGCATGGAGAGCGTTGCGAGCAAATGCTCTGCAGCCTCCTTGTAACAACCGATGTTCAAACACGACACCGCGAGGTTATAGCGCGCCCTCACAAATGAAGGTTTGAGGTTCAGCGCCTTGTGGTAGGCCTGGATGGACTCCTCGGACCTGTTTGAGTTTGCAAGTGCTGCACCGAGTCTGTTCCACATCAGCTCGTCGTTGGGATTCACTGTCAACGCTCTTTTGAAACAGTCTATCGTCTTCTCGTAGTTGTCGTCAGCGTAGTACAGCAGCCCGAGACACAGCTCGACGTCTGGGTCTACCTGTGGGAGCTGCGCGGACAGTCTCTTGAACCTGTCCATCAGCTTCTCGTTGATCTTCTGGGACTTGCCCATCGTCTCGTCGATGAACACGTCCCTGCCGTCGTGCTCGCCCATGATCATCTCGATGTTTGGGTACTTTGCGCCGATCCACTGGTTGAGGATCGTGAGCGCGCTCATGTCGTACCCCTCGTTGATGTAGCTCACAGCGAGCGTCTTCATCGCCTCGAGGTTCGCGCCGTCGAGCTTCAGGCACCTTTCGAGGGCGCAGATTCCGTTCAGCTCCTTTTCGTTCTGGATCTGGACGAGCCCGAGTCTCAACCACGCGTCGACATGCTCAGGGTTCTCCTGCACGGCAGCCTCGAAGGCCATGGCGGCCTCGCTGAGCTTCGCGCCGTTCTCCATCAGTATGCACCCGATCTTGTAGGCGTTGGGGTTGTGGAGGTACTCGTTCTTGGAGTCCTCGTACTCGTACTCCATGTGGCCCGTCATCCTGCTGAGGAGGTACTTGGACCTGTCTGGCATGAACGCGTCGTCGTCGCCGTCGTGTATGTCGTCCCAGACCTTCTGGAACGTCTCCTGGTACGTGTCGTCGATGATGACGTCGTCCGCGGAGACATTGGTTGCTGTTGTCGTCGCCGGAGCATTCTCCTGTGTCTGTCCCGTTGCGTTGTCTGATATGTTCAAGTTCTGCGACACCTCCCTCTCCAGCTCGCCGAACTGCTGCTCCCAGTCTGGCTCCGCGGTCTGCTGTGGTGCGTGAGCCGCTGAGAATCCCTGTGGCTGCTGGTGGGAGTGCGACGCGGCCATGAAGTTAGACCGCAGCGCGCTCATCCCCGCCATGCTGCTCATACTACCCATCCCGCCCATACTGCTGATACTCTGCTGCGACTGCGTGAAGGAATTCTGCCTAGCGGTCTCACCTAGCTGTGGCACCGCTACAGCACTGCTGCCGCTGCTGAACTCCCTGGACCACTCGGACACCTGCCCAGGGGAGGAGTGGTAGCTTGTATTGCTCTCTGAGCGCGCTAAGGGCGCCGGGGCCATCTTGAGCGGCGCACTGGGCATATGTGTGCCCATGGGCCCCGCGACACCGCTGGGCCGCTGGAAGTTGCTGATCTCGCGCAGGTTCCTGTCGGAAACCGCTGTCTGCGAAGAGTGGAGGGACGCAACGCCCTGGCGCTGCTGCTGGAATTGGCGGGCGCTGGGGCCGGCGGGGCCGCCCTGGGCCTGCTTGTTGAGGTGCACAAGGGGGTTGTTAGCCACTGAACAGTCTGCACTCATGATATATCGTGTTGATATACTTCTGCCTACATTACCTCTCCACATTGACATAACAAGCAAAAGAATGAACACCCGTTATATACTCCACCCTCTGATGACTCGCATTTGCCACCGGATTACTCATCCCACGGCGGCCGGCTGGGCGTTGGGGAATCCGGCCCGAGATTCGGCCCGCTGACCTCAGCGCGGCGGCCGGCGCACAAACACAAACACCGACGGTGGAGAAGCGGCCGGCCGGCACAAGAGGCGGGGGCGCGGCGGTAGGCGGGGGGCGGTAATGGGCCGTTGGGGTAACACACCAACACACACAATGGCGAGACCTGTGAGCGTGAACGAACTGCTGGGCAAGTGCAAGAGTGGGGCCGTGGGCAAGGGCAAGACTGGTCCCAAGGGCAAGGCGCGCTTCCTGAGCAAGGAGGAGCGCGCGGCGCTGGCCAGCGAGACGGTGGCGGTGCGGGAGACTGCACCGGGGCCAGCGCCTACCCCAACCGCCACAAACACAGACGCAAACACCCCTGCGCAATCACGTCCGCGCGACAAATTCTCCTTCGGCTGGCAGGACGCGGAGGACACCCTCGCGGGCCACACGCCCATCACGTCCCTCAGCGCGCGCCAGCTCCTGCGGGGGAAGGACAGAGACACTGCAGCCCCCGACGCCACCCACACCGGGCGGCACTGGGCGCAGAAGCCGCTGGGCGAGATGACGGCGCGCGACTGGCGCATCCTCAGCGAGGACTTCCAGCTGACGCTCAGCGGGACGGACCCTGCGCACCCCTTGCGCACCTGGGCCGAGACTGAGGGCGGCACACTTCCCAGGGGACTCGTCGCGGCGCTCACGGGCCCGCTCGGCCTGCGCGCGCCCACGCCCATCCAGCGCGCCATGGTGCCGAACGCCGCCGCGGGCCGCTCCGTCCTCGGCGTCGCCGCCACGGGCTCCGGTAAGACGCTCGCGTTCCTGCTGCCGCTGCTCGCGCGGCTGGGCGCGGGGGCGGAGGAGGGCTCCCCTGGAGAGTCGCCCCGCCCGCGCGCACTGAAGGTGCTGGAGGGCCCGCGCGCGCTCGTGCTCGCGCCCACGAGGGAGCTCGCGCTGCAGATAGCCGCCGAGGCCCAGCGCGTCCTCGCGGCGTGTTCTCCAGAGGGAAGGGAAAGTGACAACCCCCTCTCCGTGGTGGCGGTGGTGGGCGGCCGCGCGATGGAGGAGACGGCGCGGGAGTTTGCGGCGGGGTGCGATGTCCTCGTGGCGACGCCCGGGCGGCTGATCGACTGTCTGGAGAACCGCATGGTTCCCGTCGGTTCCGTGGACTGCGTGGTGTTAGACGAGGCCGACAAGATGGTGGACCTCGGGTTCGAGGAGCAGCTGGAGGTGGTGCTGGCGCGGCTGCGCGCTGCGCGTGGGGAGGGGCGCGTGGCGCCCTTGCAGACTCTCATGTTCACCGCCACGATGACCCCCACCATAGAGGCCATGGCGCGCAACTACCTCCGGGACCCCGTGACGGTGCGCGTCGGTGCCGCCGAGGACGCCGCGCCCCGCATCAGGCAGGTCGTTGCCTACGTCCCTGGCGACAGCGAGAAGTTTGCCAAGGTGCTGCAGTTTCTCCGCCGCGCAGTGCCTCCCGTCATTCTCTTCGTCAACCACAAGCGCGTCGCGGACGAGTTAGCGCAGCGGTTCCATGCAGAGACGCGCTACAGGGTCGTCACGCTCCACGGGTCCAAGAACCAGGAGCAGAGGGAGCGCGCCCTGCAGCTGCTGCGCGAGGGGCGTGCGCAAGTGATGGTCGCGACGAACGTCGCCGCGAGAGGTATCGATGTCCCCGACGTATCCCTCGTGGTCAACTACGAGATGCCCCGCGCGTTCGAGGACTACGTGCACAGGATCGGAAGGACGGGCAGGGCCGGCAAGCAGGGTACCGCGCTCACGCTGCTCGGCGACTACGAGGAGCTCGAGACGGTGCGCAAGTTGGAGAAGTACACTAGGACGGAGGACCCGCTGGGCAGCAACGAGTTCGACCCGCAGGCCAAGAAGAAGTACGGGATTGGTGGTAGTCAGTTCGCCAATATCATACATTAGCGTGGGAGCATAGCATGTATTTCGCAATAGATATCATTATGTCACCTACTTGCGCTTGTTTTTTAGGCGCCGGTGCGGCGCACAGAAAAATGCGGAGGGGAGTTGTGCATTGACTCATCTGCTGGTGCAAGGCTGCCAGCACGTACCACACTCCCACAGACGTCTGAACACGTCACCGCCACGGTGTGCAAAAAGAGTGTCTCCAGGGGGCGAGTCGAACGCCCGATCTCAAGATTTCACAGTAGAATTACAGTCTTGCGCCTTAAACCAACTTGGCTACCTGGAGATTACACTATATAGCGCTGAAAACTCCGGTTATAAGTGGGGGGGAGTTGCAAATTGTGCGTGCGCAAGTGGTTTATTTAGCAGTTGCTTGGGCTAGACATTCATAGTGGTGCTTGCGATCATGTGGCAGTTTGTACTTTTATGAAAATACAAGATGTGATGATTATTTTGGGGAGTGATACAGGGTGGGGGGCGGAGGTTAAATGTTCTTACAGTACACACATTAGAGATCAAGTAAGGTAATTCCTTGTGTGTGTAGATTAAATGTTTGGTTGTCATGCAATTGAGAAAGAAGCTATACATATTTCTTAATAATCTAATAAAGTAAAATATACAAAAATATTCTCAATCACATAATAAAAAAAGAAAACACATGGCAACATCCTTTTAACTGGGCCACATTCACCGCCAAATATTTTAAGTTCCTATCATAGAATATTTCAACGATATACCCGAATTACAGTCCCCCGCCTAACCTTATTGGCAGATAAGCAAATTTTCAATACATTCACGATTAAAAAAAACTTGACAAAAATCGTCTTCGAAAACCACTGTCCAACATGCCCCACTTGTTTCTTCCTAGTTGCACCTCCTCTACTTCCCTCGCAATACTTGCTTAATGCGACAGGCTTTACTGTCATCCCACTACGTACATAATGATTTTCGAATCTTTTGCGCGCTAGAAAATTTTTCACCCTTGCCGATGAGCTGCGAAATGCTTTGCACCGAGAAGCCATCTCGGTAAGTGAAAATATAGTGGAGTATATTCTTGAACTAATCACATTTGAAGACTAGTTGCAGACATTGTTAAAAATATCCAAACACACCGATAAATCATACACCATGGCCAAGGAGAACAAGGAGACAAAGTCTGAGGACAACTACGAGTCTAGAATGCCAGCCGTTCTGCCATTCGCTACCCCACTAGCTTCCAAGAAGCTAAACAAGAAGGTCCTAAAGACCGTCAAGAAGGCTTCCAAGGCCAAGAACGTCAAGAGAGGTGTCAAGGAGGTTGTCAAGGCTCTAAGAAAGGGCGACAAGGGTCTGGTTGTCATTGCCGGTGACATTTTCCCAGCCGATGTCATCTCTCACATCCCAGTTCTATGTGAAGACCAGTCTGTTCCATACATCTTCATCCCATCCAAGCAGGATCTAGGATCTGCTGGTGCCACCAAGAGACCAACCTCCGTTGTCTTCATTGTTCCAGGTAGCAACAAGAAGAAGGACGGTAAGGCCAAGGAGGAGGAGTACAAGGATTCTTTCAATGACGTTGTCAAGGAGATCGCTGCTCTATAAAAAGCATAAATTATAATATAATGGGCATTTTCTAAAGTAACATATAACAACTACAATATTTCAAATAAAAAAATTCATATTAAACTGTATAATCAATCTCATTTTGTAGCAAATTGCATCAGGCGGGGAAAGGCGATGGTGTCTTCTTTCTCTCCTCATGATGGAATATAGTAACAATTATATATATTCGTAGTTTACCATCCAAACTGCTCTTGTAGGATATTGCTGATCCATTTTCCATTGTGCGGTCTGATGCCGAGCCCCCATAACAAAGTCAAAAAAGAACGTTAGTCTTATATATCCTGAGACCTATATGGTAAAGAGAAGAAATCAACCATTTAAGGATACCAGCACAAGATAAAGAGTGCAACCATGTCCATCAGACCGAATACTGCACCAACTAAGAGCAGAGCCGATCGTCCTGCCAGCAGATACCAATCATCTGGAGCGGAGACATCACGACAAAGAAAGACAAATGTGGACTCTTTTACTTCTCAGAACATCTGGGAAAATCTCACACGACTAAGACAACACTCCCAAAAACCAGAGAGAATCATCAGAGGTAGCTATTTTGTGTTCTTGTTCAATGGTGAAGGTGAGAACAGTGCTCTGAAGACTTGCTTAGACGATCTGCATAAGCATATCGATCAACACAAGTTTGAGTTTATGACAGCACAATCAGAAGGAAATGATTCAATTATACTAATATTAAAGAACTTTAATCTGTTGGATGGTTGTCTTCTGTTATCAGTTATTGCCAATCATTCAGCCCAACGATACTCATCATCCCCTGTGGGGAGTTATTTTGTTGTTCCCCAAAATGTGAGACTCAGCTGTCGACTATTCATTCTATCAAAATCGAAGTTTACCACTGCTACCAGACGAAGAAAAGGTGTTCCCGGATTCACAATATCATGTAAGCCCAGTTTTACAACGCGACTATCAGAAGTACGCATCGCAGTTCAACCGAACAGGAACATAGAAACATTTATAAACGGCGTAGCGTTGATGTTAACTAACGCACGATTTGAGAAACATCCGCAAGGGATCGACAACCACATACAGGTATTATTTAACGGAAGTGCAAATCGTTTAAAGTATAGTCTGTTGGAAACGCGCTTTATTAACGGTGATATATTCGACCCATCTGATGTAGTCAAGAATGATGAACTAGTAAAACAATCAAGCAAGATAATAGAAGAATATAAAAAGGGCTTAAACACTACCAATTCTCCAAAGAGTGGCAGCGCAAACGACAAGAAGTCTCCATCTCCCACTACTGGTGTCAACTCCAGAGCAACCTCATCTGCCACCTCTCCCTCCACGACAAGATATAAAACAGGAACTCAAGCTAGTGAAGGCCAAAATACAACATCTAACAATCATTCCCAAGGCAATCTGGAGAAGCCAGGATACCTCACCCAAGAGCAGATCAAGGAGCACTGTGTAGCAAGTATTTCTGCAGCGAAGGTTATAATGCAAACAAAGTCATCACAAGATATCTTAAAAACATACATCAGAATTCCGAAACTCAAGTATACGGATATCATTCTTGATCGTTTAAAAGACCTACGTGGTCAGTCGCATTGTAACATCATTGTTCTAAACTTGAACAACCTTCACGAATCAGATGCATGGTTCAGTTCATTAGATGTGTCCAAGTATACATCGGTTATTCAGGCTCCTCACCCAAGTACTGTGCGGATATTGTGCATCGGCGGAATCACTGAATACATACTCATCGCATTGGACAAAATTGGTGAAATTATGAAGTTGTAATTTGTAGATTGCGCTTTGTATACCAACAGAAAGTAATCATTTCTCAAATATGTTATATATTATTCAAGGAACACAGCTGTCATCTGTCTCTCTTGTAATTTGTGGATTTCATCCGCGGACCCTGAGTTATGTCCGTTCTTGGAATTTTCTAAATATACTTCGCGATGTCTCTGACACAGCGAGCGGAAGGCCTATAGTGTCCTGAGGGACATTCAAAGATGAAGTATGCAAGATGGTATTGCCAGAATAAAAGATAATACACTTAATACAGTATCCAATAAGATCTATAAGACCCCAACTTTAGCATACATATTACTGAACCGGATGTTTTCCAGTGGCTCTGGGGGTAAGTCCAAGAGAAAATCCTTCTTTTTATTTGGTAATGATAGCAAAACGGAAAGTAAACCTTCACCAACCCGTCCATCTACAAGAGTGCCAACTGCCACAGGAGCAGAGAAGAAACGTCACCATCATCATTCAAGTTCGACCCATCTGCACAAGCATTCGCCTGCCCTCGGTAAAGAAGAGCATGCTACCAGGTCAGCATCAGCAGTGATCCCAGACCGGAATGTACCTTCGATCGAAAAAGTCCCTAGAGAATCTCGATATAGCTCAGCTCAAAGTATTCCAAGCACAACTCCAGATGCAATAGTGCCTCAGAAGACAAGAGAAAGGATAAAACGCCCACCTCCGCCATCTATGGACTTTGATGAAATTAAAAAGACTGTTGAGAGAACCAAGAGTGCTCAGCTCCAAACACAACAAGAGAATAAAAACAGTCCTACTGTTCCAAACCATCCTGTGGAAGTGGATATAGCACATCCACATGATTTCCTCTCAAGAGATACGATGCTGAACACGCATAGCATGACACCTGAGGACAGTATTAATTCAGCGTTTCAACCCCAAGGACAAAATACAATATACCAGCATAAACGAGAACGTTCTCAGGCGGAGGAGTTAGTAGACGATATAGACCTATATCTGAAGAATTACAAAGAGTCTTCAAAATCTCCAGTGACCTTACCAGGTAATGACAATATGGATGTCAACCATATCTCTGGGGTCGACCTACAACCAGAGCATACGGCTATGTCAGACGATAATTTGATTGTACAAATACCAAGCAACATATCAGTCGAAGAGGTAAGTCCTCTTCTGTTCGCCAGTAAGACAAGGGAAAGTATTCCAAAATTGTATAGCAGTTCGGATAATGATTCAATTGTTCACCAGACGAGCAACCTAAAGATAGCAAATGGAAATTCATACGAGGAATCGACGTCGAGTGATAATTTTTCATTTATTGAATCAGATGAGTCCAGCGCATTAAATGATACTGATGATAATAGTGTGGAAGACGGTGTCGTTAGCCATGACAGAAGTTCTGAGGAGATTAATCAGACACCATTGAAATCTACAAATCCTTTCTTTCTTGATGACAGTCAGCCATCTACAAATCCATCTAGTTCTCTGAGGATAACCAACGCTACAGACGTGGGAGTACCTCTGAGATCTATTAATGATGACGATGATGTTATTTACAACAACCAAGATACTCCAGTACGGTCAAGATCAGTAACCAATGACGTAGATCCTGACCTAGAGCCACGCAGAAACTTTAGAATAACAAATGAAGATCGACCAACATTTTATGCTCCTTATGACAGTGATAGCGACTCATCATCCTTTGTTTCATATCGACCTAGCGTCACAACACCAAGGGAAATGAGTGTTGACCCAATGGTAAACGCTTATTCGACATCCAATGCATACGCCACTCCTAACGATTCGCCTTTAAAGGCACAACCTTATAATGAAATGATTGAACCTGCCGAGAATTCCACCACAACATCATTGGATAACGATTCCTCAGATATGTATGCATCCTTAAACGCATCCGCGTCTCAAATAAGTTCGAGGAAAGGTGCTGAAAGTACAGATAATTTAAAGTCCCTGAGTACACCTGGATCTAAAAGTGTCAAAAGCGTGCAATCAAATGCGGAACAGCAACCAAGACCAGATAAACCATCACGTTTAGTATCGAGTTATGTGGAGGAGCTAAGACTCAAGTATTACAAAACCTCCAACTTTCTGGAGGCCCCTCCTAATTTACCTATGGCACTCAAACAAAAGAATAATCTAAAACAGCCCAGGGACATTAAGATGGCAAGCCGTACCAATGCAAAGCAAGTTGGTATCAGGCACGGTAAAGTAAAACAGAAATTACTCGCTTTAGAGGCAACGTCTGATGATAGTAAGTCGCTAGGAAGTGCTAATATCAGTTCAATTGATCACAC
Source organism: Maudiozyma humilis (assembly GCA_037102785.1). Lineage (NCBI taxonomy): Eukaryota > Fungi > Ascomycota > Saccharomycetes > Saccharomycetales > Saccharomycetaceae > Maudiozyma > Maudiozyma humilis. Next base: position 682,200 of record BTGD01000008.1, on the reverse strand, counting down.
CAAGGAATTTCACAAGCTTCTCGGTAAGGATGACATTGTTCCCGAGGAGGATGAGAATGAGTCTGAGGAGTATTTGAATGAAATACCAGGTGATGAGGCATACGATAGCGAAGACTACATGGCTCCACTGAGAGAGAAGCGGGGTTCCAAGATGGGCGGCAGTGTTACCAGGTCTAATACAACTGTGAGTTACTATACGAGACTGCAGAACAGACCTAGAAGTGGTACTGTCGACCGCATGAAGTCGTATGACTACAAGTTGCCCACAAATATCCTGGACGACTACAAAGAAAATGAGGCCAAGAACGACTCTAGTAACAATGCTGCGAAGAGGAATCCATCTACGAAGACCATAGACTCATCTGCCTTGATGGATAGTTATTTGGGAGAGGGCGGACTGCACCTTGCTAACCCTGACAGCGACAGCGAATAAAAATCGAAATGCATTGAATAAATATATAAAAATTAGTTGTAGATTCTACCAAATACCACACATCAAATGGAGTGTTTAAGAGGTATATATCATCAATAGTTCTTTAACTTCAACTTCTGATCTTTCGCGTATTCATTTTCGTGTTACCCTCCCCAAGGAACCTCCAGATCACATGCCGTGCTGTCTTTTTTTATCTTCTGCGTACGAGCCTGGGAAAATACTCCCGAGCCGACTGGGCGCCCGCTTTTCTTACGTTAGACGTGTTGTGATCCATTCAAGGTCGAGAAACGAAAAATAAAAGTGTGCCAGGGATATTGAACTATTAGAGGTACAAAGCGCGTTTATAAGAGCACAACTAGCGAATCCCAGGTTAGCAATTAGGTAATTGGGTTGCAAGAGTTCAACTATACACCTAAGGTATACCCACAGATGTCTACTTCCACCAAACAACCTGCGTACACTTTGGTGTTCGACCCCACCCCAGGTGGCGAGAATTACACCTCTGCTGAGTTACAGAAGGCCCTAGAGAGCGGATCCGATAGTGAGAAGGTTTCTGCCATGAAGCACATTCTAGTTATGATGCTGGACGGTAACCCTCTCCCAGAGCTTTTGATGCATATCATCAGATTCGTTATGCCTTCTAAGGACAAGGAACTAAAGAAGCTACTATACTTCTACTGGGAAATTGTTCCAAAGATGGACAAGGACGGCAAGCTAAGACACGAGATGATTCTAGTCTGCAATGCTATCCAGCATGACCTGCAGCACCCTAACGAGTACATCAGAGGTAACACCCTTCGTTTCCTAAACAAGCTTCAGGAGCCTGAGCTGCTGGAGCAGATGGTTCCATCTGTCCTAAAGGCACTAGACTACCGTCATGCTTATGTCCGCAAGTACGCAATTCTGGCCGTGTTCTCCATCTACAATGTCAGTGAGCATCTGATCCCAGATGCCAAGGAGATTATCAATGTTTTCCTACAGAATGAGACGGACCCTATTTGTAAGAGGAACGCGTTCATCGCACTATCCGCGCTGGACCGTGAGAAGACCCTTGAGTACCTAGAGGAAAACATTTCTGGTATTGAGGGTGTTGACCCTCTGCTACAGGCTGTTTTTGTTGAGTTTATCAGAAAGGATGCCAGCAACACTCCTGCCCTAAAGGGCCAGTACATCGATCTCCTAGTGGAGCTACTAAACGCTACTACCTACGATGAGGTCGTTTTCGAGAGTTCCCTTGCTCTGACGGTTTTGACTTCTGATTCTTCTATCCTCTCGACATGTGTTGGTAAGCTAACCGACCTAGCCGACAGAGTCTCCGACAACAACGTCAAGCTCATTGTCCTAGATCGTGTTCAGGACATCAACGCTGCCAACCCAGGTGCTCTCGAGGAGAAGACTCTCGATATTCTACGTCTACTGAACGCTGAGGATGTCGATGTTCGCTCTAAGGCGCTTGACATTGCTCTCGACCTTGTCTCTTCCAGAAACGCCGATGATGTTGTCCAACTGCTAAAGAAAGAGCTACAAGTCACTGTCGCCAACAGTGAGAAGGAGAATGCCATGAAGTACAGACAGCTATTGATCCAGACCATTCGTTCCATCGCTATCAAGTTCTCTGAAATGGCTTCCAGTGTTATTTCTCTGCTTCTGGAGTTCATCGGAGAGTTGAACTCTGTTGCTACTTGTGGTGTTATCTCTTTTATTAAGGACGTCATCGAGAAGTATCCAAACCAACGTTCTGATATTCTGGCCCAGCTTATTGGTTCTCTAGACAACATCAAGTCTGCCAAGGGTTACCGTGGTGCGCTGTGGATTATGGGTGAGTATTCTGAGTCATCTGCTGAAATTGAGACCTCTTGGAAGCACATCCGTTCCAGCATTGGTGAAGTTCCAATTGTTCAGTCTGAGATGAAGAAACTGAGCAAGGATAACGAGGATGAAAACAATGACGAGGATACGCCAGCTAAGCCAACAGGTCCAGTCATTCTTCCAGATGGTACATACGCAACCGAGAGTGCATTCGGTGTTGAGGATGCTCCAAAGAAGGTTTCTGAGTCTGATCGTGATGCCAGACCACCTCTACGTCGTTTCATTCTGGATGGTGACTTCTATACTGCTGCCATTCTCGCCTCCACTATCATCAAGCTGGTTTTGAAGTTTGACAAGACTTCAAAGGACGTTCATGTTATGAATGCTCTAAAGGCCGAGGGCTTGTTGATCCTCGTGAGTATCATCAGAGCCGGTCAGAGCTCCCTGGTGGAGAAGAAGATTGACGAGGACTCTACTGACAGACTACTGACTGCCATTTCCGTTTTGATGGATGAGAACAATCCAAGTGAGAAGTCTTCTGTTAGAGATCTTCTCGATGTTGCTTTTGTTGAGGCTACAAGATCATCGTTCAAAAACCAGATTATTCTATCTAAGCGTGCTAACCTTCGTAGATCTGTGAAGGACATTGTCAAGAACGCTGAGCCAATCGAGAAGGTTGTTGCATTCAGACAGTTCTCTGCTGCTGAGACAGGCCTGGTCGAAAAGGACACCATTGAGGAGGATCTCGAGCTGGCCATTAACGGTAGTGCCAACGATTTCTCTGCTAAGCAGCTCTCTTCGAAACTAAAGAAGATCGTTCCATTGACTGGTTTCTCTGATCCAGTGTACGCTGAGGCCTACATTACAAACAATCAATTCGATGTTGTGCTGGATGTGCTGATGGTCAACCAGACTAAGGACACTCTAAAGAACCTACATGTCCAATTTGCGACGTTGGGTGATCTCAAGATTATTGACAACCCACCAAGCACTAATGTCGTGCCTCACGGTTTCCACAGAATTACTATCACTGTTAAGGTTTCTTCCGCAGACACCGGTGTTATCTTCGGTAACATTATATACGACGGTGCTCACGGTGAAGATTCGAAGTATGTTATCCTAAACGATGTTCACATTGACATCATGGACTACATCAAGCCATCCGTTACCAACGACGAGAGCTTCCGTACCATGTGGAACGAGTTTGAGTGGGAGAACAAGATATCCGTAAAATCGGATCTTCCATCGCTCCATGCATACCTGGATGAGTTGGTTAAGGGCACAAATATGGGTGTTCTCACTCCAACAGAGTCACTTGGTGAGGACGACTGCAGATTCCTAAGTTGTAACCTATACGCGAGATCTTCATTCGGTGAGGACGCTTTGGCCAATCTGTGTATCGAGAAGGATCCAAACACCCACCAAGTTGTTGGTTACGTCCGTATCCGTTCAAAGGGCCAGGGTCTAGCTCTATCTCTGGGTGACAGAGTGGCGCTAATCGCTAAGCAGAGCAACAAGATTCACCTAACCCGTGTTTGATCTGTACATTAACTAGATGAATAAATAATTTAAAAGAACTAAACTACGAATAAATTTGTGACGGGTCATCCTACCTTTTGAGGGATGCAATTTTTTACAGGACAGAATGAATGTATATTAATTGTGGCTCTCCGTTATATAGACAGATATGTATCCCAGATAATGGTGATTATTTACACGACACTTTAATGGAACCGCAAACAGAAACATTACATTCTCTGAGCGTTCTCAGTGTTGAAAGGGATTTGCAGACTGCTGATTAGCGTTCTAGCTTGCTCGGTAGTCTGGGCGGTGGTGTTGATGTTGATGTGAATACCGAATGTCTTTGGCCATAAATCCTGGTTCAGGTCGATCTCAGGGAAGAATTTGACTTCTTCTTCCGTGAGACCGAGGGAGATACCACCGAATCTGTCACCAGATGACATGCTGATTCCTTTGTACTCTCTGATTCTTGGAAGAACTATCTCAGACAGAGTGTTTAGGAATTGAGACATCTCATACCCTGTAATGGTGACCTTGGCGCCCATAGCGTGTCCCTTTCTGATCTTCCAATTTGGAACATCGGACTTCGAGTATACTACCTTTGGCTTGCAGCCAGTCAGCTGCTGCAGTTGTAGTGCAGCGCTGATTGTGAGCATCTCGTTCTCTCTCGCCTCTCTAACATAGGTGTTAATAGTGACGCTCTCCAATTCTGGAATGTTGTTCCATTTTGTTGGACGGATGTCGGGGAGCTGTGACTTGGAACCCCTAGGTTTCTTCATAGGTCTGTTCAGCTGGTATGGCGAAGTTCCGTCCCATGGTCTGTTCTTGAGACCTTCCTTGGTCTCTGCCTTGTGCCTGTAGTTTATTAGCAGTAGATCGGATTGCAGGGTGTTAAGGTAGTGCTCCTGTAATCTATCCTGGCGTGTGTCCGTTGGTCTGTATGCAGGGGATCTGATATCATCCTTCTCGTACTTCAGCCCTGGGAATCTTGGGGTAAGCTTCGACTTATCGATCTTAACTAGATGATGAACAGGTGGAACGATCGAACAGGCTGCTTTGTAGCTGTGCTGAGAGGTAGAGAAACTTCTCAGTGTACTAGGAAGAGTCCGAGCACTTCTCACGTTGGACAGCATATTTTAGGGATATGTGGAGATAGTGGTGAGATGACCTGTATCTACTAATGATTTGAAAACAACGTGTTACAGATGCCCGGAGATGACAACTTATATGGAGATAACTACCTTACTCTAAGGACCGCAGCCTCTGTTCCCTTGCCAGTTCCAGCCAACTAGCCGTTGGAATTGTTAGCCGGGGCTCTCGCTGCGCGCCTTGCTCGGGGCGGCAATTTGTCACTACAGACGAGGTGGCAAGGCCTGCGATGAGGGTGAATGATGGTAATTTATAGGCCTTGCGGGTACCATCGACTACTCAGTAGTTGGTTCTTCAGATCAAGGGAGACCAGTTTATATGGTGTGTTTGATTCTATTTTGTAAATTTAAAAGCATGTTCTTTTTTTAAATGTGTAAGACGACTGGGATTTAAAATTTGCGTTAGTCACTAGATTACCGCTTTACCATCAAGAATTTATCGATTTGGTTTTGAACAAATGAACAAAGTAGCAATTGGAAATATTATGTAGCCTCCATACAAATGATTTCTTTGATTCTGTAAGCGACAGTGTTTGTCGAACTTCACCGCATCGCTTAAATAATGAAAAATGACTAAGCCATCTAGAGAAGATCACGCCGGTAAAGTAGCAACTTTTGACTGTGCAACAACGCTCACCCGATATTAGCATTGTCTGTCCTTACATTTATTGTTCGGATCACACCTGTCTATGAAACTAGTGTTATTTTTTGAATTCATAGTGCTGATGGTATTACTAATGGGCAACACGAGGCCTTTCGATAAGCCGATCCCAGATTCACCAGAGAGTCCATTCCCCATTGTAACTGACTTCTGTGATATTGTCAGTGGATTTGGACGTGGGTCTGCAGAATTGGGTATCCCAACAGCCAATATACCGATTGAGCAAGTGCCCGAAGCCGCCAGGGACCTTGAGCAAGGTGTATACTTTGGTTACTGCCGCATCGAACCTATAAGCAAGGAGGAACACACAGAGCCCCGCGATAATCACAGGGATGTCGAATACAACTATGGAAAGTATCTAGACGAGTCCAATGGTGACTTTGAAGTGCTACCAGTAGTGTTCTCCATTGGTCTAAACCCCTTCTATCACAACACACACAAGACAATTGAGCTGCATATCATCCACAAGTTCCACAGGGATTTCTATGGCGCCAGATTGAGATTCAGTATTCTCGGTTACATCAGACCAGAATTGGACTATACTACCAAGGAAGCACTTATCAACGATATTAATAAGGATATCATCATTGCGCAGCGCGTGTTGAAGTCCGAAGGGTACACACCTCTGCGTGCCCAAGTTCAGTGATACAATTGTACCTCATTACTTGTAATAACAGTACATAATTAATTCAAAAGTGTTACAGTCGTCTTTATATAATGCATTGTATATGATGAACATTTGTTTACGAAGGCTGTCGCCCAATAGTAATGAACATCATCCCTATTTAGACAACATTCCAATATCCTCTGGTAGATATTCCAGGGCAAATGCTTTAATATCTTCATGTGTCTTCAGATTCTCTGGAATCTGGGGCCAGATAGTCTTGACGATATATTTTCTCTTTTCCAAGTATGGCAGGCTGTTATCATAGAAGATAAGTTTGGAGTAGACGTTCCAAAATACACAGTCGTTGAGGTACTTCGTCAGTGAAGACTCAATGATATATTTGAATATATCATTCTCTATCAGTTTAGTGTTTTCTTTAGATTGTAAGGAGAGCATTGCATTTAGCAGAGTGCTCCGTTCCTTATTGTCTATAGCATGCCGTATTCTGTATTGGATCTTGGATAATATCGTCTCAGGTAGAAATGCTACTTCAGCCTTGCCCTCGTAACGACTCTTTGGCGTAGAGTTCTGTAATATCATTTGGAATTGGATGTAGTCCCAAAATAGTTCAAAATCTTCGCTTTGTTCAATGCTGTCCTGAAAGGACGAAGTGACAGTCTGTAAGGTGTTTTCAAGAGAGTCCAAATCATCAAGTCTCATTAGTACGGAGTATAACCGTTGCAGAATATTACTCTTTTTTATTGATAGTCCTAACCCTGTTACAAGTATGTTCTTGGCAGAAGTGTAATCATCTTCCACATCAATTAGCCAATCGGCGTATTTTATCCATATAGTATCCAATGAGGCCAATGTGGTTATGGCTCTTTGAAACGTCAAATGGCACAGTGGTGATATGTCAAGTGTAGTAATATACTCTGTGTACTCTAACCATGTATTGACTTCCTGCAGAGGCAAAATCGTGTCTGGACCTGTATAGAATTGAGTGGAAATAGAGGATTCGTACAAGTTGTACATCTCAAGAACTTGAGCTTGGACGACCATATATAACTCCTTGGTAAATTTTTTTATCATCTTCTTGGCCTCAGTTAAGTAAGGACCCCTTCTTCCTGAGAATTTTACATCGATCTGTAACCTATTCAGCAAATCCTCCTTAGATATCAGTAAGGGTAGCTCGGATAGATCCCTGATCTCGTCTACGTGTTTCAACCAGACGGCGTAAAATTTACTGAATGAATACATTGGTACTTCTAATGCTTTCCGTAGCACAATAAAATATCTTTGTTTCGTTGAGCATCTCAATGTTAATTGGTTGAGATACATTTCCCAAAACAATCCGCTGTGGTAATGCAAGCCGATGTATGTTTCTGCATTTTCATATAGCCTGAACAACTGTTTGTTATCTAAGACAATTTCGTTACAAACTCGCAGATATGAAACCCAGAGCACCAGAGATCGCTGGTTGAAGATACTTAGTGCCCGCTTGAATATCTGATGAAATCTGGAGATGTTGCCTAGCTTGTACTGGAGAAGTGCGTAATCGATGTGGTAGTTCTCAAGATATGGGAGATTAAACAGCATAGAATCATACGTTGATGTGATTAGATCTAGGACATTTGGGGAGATCGTCTTATTGATCGGAGCCGCTGTATCCAATAGGAAGTCTAGTAGCTGTTCCCAGTGGACTAATGCTTTCGGGAACTGTGTGACGTTCAGCGTTAGTTTGGAGAACTTTTCATCATTAATAATTGTCGCGTATTTGTCCATGCTGAGCTCTGAAGGCTGGCTCGCGGGTATTTGTGGTGTTGTGGACTATGGTTTTTATATCAGTTTAGTCGAGATGAGCTTATACGCCCATTTTCTGTACTGCCCAAAGGCCTCCCTCGCGATTCAAGTATTATTTTTCAGCGGAATATATTTGGTAGCCTACAACCGCGAGCGCAGTGACATTTGAAATGTCAGGTATATAACATAGTAGCAAGCACAAGTTTGTAAGATATGTTTGCCCTTTCTCCCAAAATCTTGTTTCATGGGAACTGCAATTTTTCAAACTGCTTTACAGCTATTAATTTACTAACATTAGTGCGAACAGCGGTTCAATAAATATACAATGGAATAAATAAAAGGAATGATGTATGTATGCAAACCTGTAATTGGGTATCACCTCATATGCACTTATAGCTTGGACTTGACCCATCCCTCGAGGCCGCCCTTGACGATGATCTCCTGCAGGTTCTTGCCGAGCTCGCTGACCTGCTGCTCGAGGATGACTGGGCCGTCCAGAGAGCCCTCAGTAACGATGACCTTGGCGTTTGGAACGTCCCACTTTAGGAACCAGCCGGTTCTCTTGGTGAGCTCCTTTGGAGCGTCAGCATATCTGACACGAAGCTTCTCGATCAGTGTTGGGATCTCTAGAGTGAGTAATGCGTTGTTGATGGAGTTTCTGGAGAAGGTGTTGCTGAAGGAGCCAGCGACAACTAGGTTGATGCCCTTGGCGAGGAGCGATGTAGCGGCCTGCTCTCTGGAGGAGCCAGTACCGAAGTTGAAACCACTGATGACGATGTCGCCAGCGTGAGCCTTCTGGCCGAACTCAGAGTCGTAGTTCTCCATGCAGACCTGGGCCATGGTCTCCTTTGGCACGTCGTCCTGGTAGGTGTACTTACCTGGGTAGATACCGTCGGTGTTGACGTTGTCTGCGTCGCAGAGAACGAGCTCACCGGATATCTCCTCTGGGAACCCCTCGAGGATCTCAACTGCACCGGCGCTGGCACTCTTGGCAGCAGCTGGGGCTGGAGCCTCGGATGTAGCAGCAGCGTCCTCACACGTGGTCTTGACGCCGCCGGCGGAGAATGGGATCTTCTGGCCGAACACTTCCTCTGGAGCACCGATTCTGCCTAGAATGGCAGAGGCGGCGACAACGGCTGGGGAGCCGAGGTACGCCAGAGCGTCCTTGGAGCCCATTCTGCCCTTGAAGTTTCTGTTGGTGGCACTGATGCCGACCTCTCCGGCCTCCAGGAGACCGGCGCCGAGGCCGATGCATGGACCGCAGCCGGAAGGCAGGGGTCTGCACCCGGCGGCGAGCAGCTGCTGCCATATGCCTGCGTCCTTTGCGTTCTTCTCGATCTCGGAGGAGGCGGCGGCGATGTAGAACTCGACGTCTGGGTTGACCTTGTTGAGCTTCGTGATGTCGCCGGTTGGGCAGACGACGTTGGCGGCGGCCCTGAGGTCGGAGAGTCTTGCGTTGGTGCAGGAGACGAGGTAGGCCTTGTTGATCTTGACGTTGTCGCGGGCGAGGTCGTTGACGGTGTTGGAGACCTTGACGCTGTTGGGCCCGGAGACGTAGTGGGTGAGCGTTGAGAGGTCGATCGTGAGGGTCTTGGCGTAGCGCGCGTCGCTGTCGGCGGCCTCGGTGCTGGCGCGCTGCTCGAGCTGCTTGATGGTGTCGGCGTTGATGCGGGGGTGGTTGGGGCCGACGACGTTGAGTCTCTGCTTGTAGAAGTCGAGCAGGGTCTTGTCGACTGGGAAGAGACCGGAGAGGGCGCCCCACTCGGTGGTCATGTTGGCGATGGTGAGTCTGTAGTCGACTGGGAGGGACTCGATGGCCTCGCCGGTGAACTCGATGGCGTGGTTGAGGACCTCGTCCTTGTTGAAGAGGCCGCAGAGCGCGACGATGATATCCTTACCGGCGATGTTCTCTGGGAGCTTGCCCTTGAGCTCTACGCGGGCGACTGGGGGGATCTGCCACCAGGTCTGGCCGGTGGCCCAGATGGCGGCGGCGTCCGTGCGCACGACGGGAGTTCCGAGGGCACCAATACCACCGTACGTGTTGGAGTGAGAGTCCGACGCAACGGTGAGGTTCAGTGGGAAGGCGTAACCCTCTTCGACCATGATCTGGTGGCCGATACCCCTTCCGGCGGGGTAAAAATCGATGCCGTGCTTCTTGGCGAAGTTCTCGATGTTCCTGTACTTGGTGAGGTTCTTCTCTGACTTGTTCTGGATGTCGTGGTCTAGCGCGTTGACGATCTGGCGCGGGTTGTGGACCTTGGTGGCGCCGAGTCCCATGAACTTGAGGGCGACGGGCCAGGAGTTGTCGTGGGACATGCAGTGGGCGGGTCTGATGGAGACGTAGTCGCCGGTGTGCACGGTCTTGCCGTGGGGGAGGTCTACGGCGTGCTGCTGGACGATCTTCTCTGTGAGGTTCTGTCCGCGGAGCAGTCTCGCGGAGACGTGCAGTCTGCGTGTGTGGGTGCGTAGCATCGGTGTGGAAGTGTGTGGAACGATGGGGTACTGACGCAATTGCCAACAATCACAAACAATAACGCAACGTCATTGCAACTCGCACTCTCCTGGCCTATATATACCGCTTTAGTAAGCAGCCAGCGCGAGAGGCATCAGCATGCGCAGAGCAGGTCCCTCGGAATTGCCGTGACTTGGCGGTCTGAGTCAGTGAGAAGATCCCGCGGGGAAAGAACGCGCGAGATTCCCCGGGAAATTTCAGGTCACGTGGGGAGAAAGTACAGATCACGTGTGGGAGAGTAGATCACGTGGGGGTACTTGTCACGTGCATGTCACGTGGGGAATTCCACGTCACGTGAATCTGACAAAGCAGCGCCTTAGTAATGCCGTGCGCAGCGACATCACCCCACGCCGCCGTTCACAGCGACACCGCCACCGCCACCGCCGCGTATCGCTATCGCCGACGAACGACCCGCGCACAAACGCACACACACGCACAATAAAAATTTTTCACCACTTTCTGCCGCCGCGCTGTGCCCGCTGTGCTTGACAGGCGAGCATTCCACGCTGCGGTGCTTACTACTGTGCTGTGCGGTGCTGTGCTGTGCTTAGTACTGCCCGCCACTGTGCTTACTGATGTGCTGTGCTTACTACTGTGTGCTTGTACTGCGCGCTTGCCCCTCTGCCCGTCTGCAGTATGCCGGTGTCCACTAGACGGTATATATTCTGATCGTTGTCGGTGGTTGTTCGCCCCCTTTTATTCTCGATCCACAGTCGGTCTTTTCATTTCTTGTTGTGCGTTCCTGTGCTTTTTGTTGAGCGTTTGTGTTCTCTGTACTGTTGTATCTTGGTCTGTTAATTTCCCAAGACATACATACATTCATCCCCCACTATGTCTGCCCCAGCCGCCCCAAAGTCCAAGTGTGCCCCATGCTGCGCCTGCGAGTGCGATATCCTGCTATGGAAGAACCCAGTCGAGACTGGTAAGTACTTCTTCGGCTCGCTTGTCGCCCTGCTGATCCTCAAGAAGGTCAACCTGCTCACCTTCCTGCTGCGTGTCCTGTACACCGTCTTCCTGACCACCGGTACCGTCGAGTTCGTCTCCAAGCTCGTCCTCGGCCAGGGCCTCGTCACCAAGTACGGCATCAAGGAGTGCCCAAACACCGTCGGCTTCCTCAAGCCACACATCGATGAGTTCCTCAAGCAGCTGCCTGTCAAGCAGGCCAAGATGAGAGGCCTCGTCTTTGCCCACGTCCCAAAGAGCACCTTCAAGGCCGCCGCTGTCGCCTTCGCCCTCCACAGATTCTTCTCCTGGTTCTCCGTCTGGACCATCCTCTTCGCCGCTGACATCCTCGCCTTCTCCCTCCCAGTCGTCTACAAGACCTACCAGAAGGAGATCGACGCCCACGTCGAGACCTGCTGCGCCCAGGCCAAGAAGGAGTGCGACAAGTACTCCAAGATCGCCTGCGACAAGGTCAGACCACACCTCGAGAAGCTCGGCCCTCTCGCCAAGCTCTGCCAGTCCTCCTCTGCCGCCCCAGAGGCCACCTCCGCCAAGCTCGCCGCTGACGTCCCTCTAGAGACCTCTGCTGCCACCACCACCGGCGCCGACCTGCCATCCGTCCCAGCCGCCGCCGCCTCCGCCACCCAGGAGTTCAACGTCGACGAGCTCGCCAACGAGATCAAGCAGTCCACCAACTCCCTAAAGCAGGACTTCCAGAACTGAGCTGCGCCCCTCCGTGAGGAATATGCGCGCTCGTTTTCGCACACCTGACAGCGGGGACATCTCGCCTTTTATGTATCCTTGAGTAGTTCCCTGTGTCTATAGATCTATCTATTTTTTTATCCTATTATTCTACGCGACGGTGGAGAGTTGATGTATTAGACAGATGTCACTGGGAATGTTACGTTATTGCAGTGTTGTCCGGGTTGTGTGAGAAGTGCATGGTGGGGTTGGTGTATGTCACCATTTCAATGTGACGAAAGTTGTCTTGTGTCGGTGAGGATCATGCAGATATGGTGTAAGTGTAAAACAGTCTTGTGAGTTGCATTGTGATATGATAGAATATTTCTATTGCAACTTTCTAGTTCGTGTTTGGCTTTAACAAGCTATGCCAGGGGTAGTTTGTTGCATAATGGTGGTAAATTGCGATCGGCGGCTAAGTGGTACAACTAAACCCGACACAATGTAGCCCAGTGGAACCTGGGGGTGCAGGTTACGCTATTGCTCTGTGGCTCGACGGTTGTGTATAATTTTCGGTTGTGAATGTTTTGTTATCACTGTGCTTTCGCACAGGACATTATGTTATGATCGGCGGCTAACAAACAGATCTGGTATTATTGTGGCGTGGTCGTGAGATTTTATTAATAATGTACATTATAACCTTTCCTTAGGGCAGTGTGCAAAAAGATGTTAGGTATCCTTTTGTTTGCTTCTCTTTGAATTATTATATAAAGCCACTTGTTGATGTCGGCGGCTAACAGAAATCTGTTCGTGTTAAAGCGTTATCCTGTATATTGCAATGCACCAAGAAATCATGTCCTTCCACTCCAATAAGAGAATTGGTATTGATTAGTTGTCAGACTAGGTGACGTTCCCCCCTTGCAAAAGCGATTTTTGATCGGCGGCTATCTTCAATATTTTACTCTGATGAGCATTCCCATTAATTCCAGTGGTTAACACAAGGAACATTGCTGTACAGTCTGGTGGACCAGTTATCGTTACAACAATTGTGTTACACTCAATAGCAATGCTTCCAATAATATCACACATTCCACATGCTTACGCCCGATCACCATACCCCAATATTGTTCCACCCCAGAGGATATCACATTGGCGCAGGTGCGCCGCATCACTTGGCGTGCCGTTATTATTAAAGTGGGGAGTATGTATGTATGTATGTACGTAATGTAATGGCTATGGCAAACTATAATAAAGTCATGAAGGTGAAGCTATCGACAATCACGTCGCGCTTACACCTTGATACCGCTGGAGACCTCTAGCTGCTCGATGACCGGGTGCTTCACATTAGGGTTGAGGTCGGCGTTGGTGTAGGAGAGCTGCTTGGCGGTCCATAGGTTGGGCTCCCTGACGAAGTTGGGGTCGCCGATGCCAAGGAAGCCGCCCTGGGCCTCCCAGTCCTTCACACGAGGCAGCTGCAGCTCGCTGAAGACGTCCTCGACGGCGTCGAGCATGATGTCGGAGAGGTCGTCGGTGTGGCCCGGGGTAGGGGTGATTCTGAGACGCTCGGTGCCGCGGGCGACCGTGGGGAAGTTGATGGCCTGGACGTAGATCTTGTGCTTCTCCATGAGCATGTCGGAGGCCTGCTTGGCGAGGTCGGCGTTGCCGATGAGGATGGGGACGATGTGGGATGGGTTGGGGACGACGGGGATGCCGAGGTCCTGGAGACCGGCCTTGAGGTAGTTGGTGTGCTTCTGCTGGGCGGTGCGGAGGTCGATGTTGGAGCGCTGGAAGCGGATGGCCTCGGCGGCGGCGGCCATGACGGCTGGTGGGAGCGTGGTGGTGAAGATGAACCCTGGGGCGTAAGAACGGAGGAAGTCGACGATGTTCTTGTTGGCGGCGACGTAGCCACCGACAGCGCCGAAGGACTTACCCAGGGTGCCTGTGATGATGTCGATACGGTCCAGCGCCAGCTTCTGCATGTTGTTCTGCTCGAGCGTGGGGGAGGCGATACCTGCCTTGCGGTGGGCCTCGAAGTCGACGTGCTCAGCGACACCGGCACCGTGAGGACCGTAGAGGCCGACGGCGTGCACCTCGTCGAGGAACGTCATGGCGCCGTACTTGTCGGCAAGGTCGCAGATCTTGTTGATGTCAGCGACGGAGCCGGCCATGGAGTAGACGGACTCGAAGGCGATCATCTTGGGGGTGGACTTGGGGTACTGCTGCAGCATCTGCTCGAGCTCGGCGAGGTTGTTGTGCTTGAAGATGTGCTTCTTGAGCCCCGAGTGCTTCATGCCGATGATCATGGAGGCGTGGTTGAGCTCGTCGGAGAAGATGACCATGTCCTTGCACTTCTGGCCAAAGAGGGAGAACACGGCGTCGTTGGCGACGAAACAGGAGGAGAAGACCAGGGCACCTTCTTTCTTGTGCAGCGCGGCGATCTCTGCCTCGAGCTGCATGGTGAGCTTGTTGTGGCCCGCGATGTTCCTGGTACCACCGGCACCGGCACCGTACTTGTCGACGGCGCGCTTCATGGCCTCCATGACCTCAGGCTGCTTCGAGAGAGCGAGATAGTCGTTGGAGCACCACACGGTGACCTTGTCAGCCTCGTTCTGGCGGTGAGCCATGGGGTACTCCTTTGCGAGCCTGTTGATGTTGTTGAAGAAGCGGTAGGACTTGTCCTGTCTCTTCTTGAGCACCTCGTTCTCGACCATGCCCTCGTAGTCGAAGGCGGAGTCCTGTGTCTGCGCGTTGGCGAGCGGACTGGTGGCTGAAGCGGTGGCACCAGCCGTCTTGGCGGCAGTGGCGGCGGAGGCGAGCGAGCGTCTCGCAACAATGCTCCTGGAAAAGCGGCGCATCATGAGTCGAGGAGATATATACGGTGGGGTGGTTGCCTTCCAGTACCACAATACCGCATTACAAGAGAACAAACCCGGAACAGCAGTATATATATAGCCATCGAGACAGCACACACACACACGCCCAGACACACACACGCAGCACCCTGGCGTAAGCATGTGTAAGCAGCGCCCACGCCCAGCTGTCAGCGGCACACACGCACGCACACACGCCGGCCAATCCGCGGGCCGTTAATAATCACCCGGCGCCGTGTGGCGGCGCGCCCGTCACGCGTGCGCGTGCTGCAGTGCAGTATTGCGCTGTACAGCGCACAGCACACGCATATCTGCGCAGGGGCGAGCAGTTTGCGCAAAACAATGTGCGGGCAGGAGGCGCGGGGCGCAGACGCAGACGCAGACGCGGGCGCGGGAAGAATACCGGGAGAGACAGCGCGGGGCGGGAACGAGGCCGGGAACGAGCCGGGCGCGTGCGGAGGGCGAGTGGGACACCCGGGTGCTGTGTTACCCGGCTGCGTGGTTTGTCTTTTATAGTGGGTGGCAGTGTGGGCGGGTGTCAGCGGGGCGTGTGGTGCTGGCACTGTCGCCATAGGGCAAGTACGTCTAGTAAGTGTATGTTGGGACTGTGGACCTGTATCAAGCACAGAGGCTGGATATCTGCTACCTGCTCTTGGGCACTTGCTTGCTTCTATGTCTTCTTGCGTTTGCCGCCCAGCTACACCTCTGTTCTCACACGTTTCTAGAGCGTTTCCAACCCCATATTGCTTCCCAGGGGCCTGGTTACGAAAGGACGGAAAACTGGATGCCTTCCTGGTTGGGACACGTGGCAGGTTGTGCGCGTTTTGTCTGGGGATTGGGGTGCAGTGTCACATGGTAGCGTTCTCAGGATATGAAAAAGGGCAGTTTTGAGTCGGTGTAGGTATTGCCGCTTTGGGTAACTGCCGTGTAGGCGGGACGAGGCGAGGCGAGGCGAATCTGAGCTCGGCGGTTACACGCCTTGTAGAGGGATAGGGTGTATTTAAGCGGTTGTTGGAAAGCTCGACGTTTGATATAGATACCAATCCAAAGGTGAAAGCTTTCAATGCTTCTTTCTAACTCCTTCGTGCATGAAAAGGGGATTGATGTTACCCTTTTGCGCATGAGTTGTGTCACCACAACGATGTCGGGAGGTGGTATGTGGTATTTCATCGATGAACTGGAAGTTTGAGCGGTATTTGAATAGGGTAACTGTCATTATGGCATCATTTATTACCACGTACTTGCTTTCTGGGAGGTTTGCATAAAGTGTGTCTCTGATAATTGTGTGAGGTAGCCACTGCATCTTCCACGAAGCTGTTCCTGTTAATTCTCGGTCAATTTATATTAGCCATATCACTAGAGAACGGACTTACGATTCTCTAGTCTACCAATAACATAAGTGGATGTTGGATAATTATTGAATGGGCTTGTTCTATTTTCCCTTTTGAATAGACTCGCAGAATATCCATATATCATCATTTCATCATTAGATACGATCACAAATATTCAACGAAATATATGTACCTGTAGTGAGAGTAAGAGTAACCACAGTAAGAAAAATACATCTAGTCGACTGTGCATGGTAGCTAGCCCTTATGTACTGTCTGTGGTCGCTTCAGGAGAATGCTCCTTTACCCTGCTGGACCAGACGTCAGAGTGCATCACGTGACTGGATGGGCCAGGCACTTGACGGCTCTCGTGCACCCGCACACCCACAATTCCGTTTTCAGAACGTTTCCAGCTCGTTTCCCGCGCCGAAACTTTTCCCCCGAGGTCGGGGGAGAGCATGCACATCCTACTGTAAAAATCGCAAAAAATGGGCATTTTTGGAGTCTGTTGTGAAGGCTAGGTGCATCGTAGTTAGCGATGTGTACCGTAGCTAGCGACAGAGTCACCTGACCTAGGCAATATTCTAATCCGGGTAACCTTCATTTAGGAAAGCACAAGACGAGCTAAGAAGAACTACAATGTTAGTTCTTACTCTTTACTATAAAAACAGGCTAATTTGAATTCAGTAATGCATTTACTTATGTTGACATTCACCAGCTAACTCTATCACAGTGGTAGGTTGTTGTGTTCTCATATGGCCCAGTATTAACCACGCAAGTGTTTCAGGGTGATAGTGTTGTGAGTGTTGCACTCTCGGCGCGTCATCTATAGCAGATTTCTCATGTTCACATGGTATAGAGGTCTCCCGTAAAAGCACTTCATTGCTTCTTTGTTGTTTATGTGAATTAATTTCTTCCGCCTTATGTGCAAGACCCCCGAAGATAAATTTCTAACCAATATTAGCTAGGTAAAACCCCGGGATGTTCCTGCACCAAGAAGATTCACCACACCATATGAAACCTGTAACTGCTCTAGCATTTCTCTTCCATATACTTATGCTCTTTACAGTAGTTTACTGCACTGCACTTTATCACTATGTGTCAACACCCACACACCTCAGCATCGCCCTCATTGCCGTCGTCGGCAAGGGGGCGCCATACAAGAACCCCCTAGCCGCCTAACCACCATCCCTCAGTCATTGCAGCAATTGCCACAACAATAGCCACCCAATTCACACCACGACATCACAACATGGCCTGGTTCTCCAGTAAAAACACCGACACCACCAGCGCAGAGATGGAGCGCGCTGCCGCCGCCGCTCCTCCAGCGACTACCGAGCAGCTTGCCAGCTACTCTCCCGGCCAGAAGATCCTCATGCAGGACACTAAGCCCCGCTTCGACCCAGAAGGCGGCGCTAACGGCAAGGGTGAGGCCCCCGCACCCCGTGAGATGATGCGTGCCGCTGTCAGCAACCTCACCTGGAGCGACTTCTCCTTCGCCAAGCTGTCCGAGGTCCCCTGCTTCCGTGATGCCGGACTTGTTGGTTTCTCCGCCATGTTCATCATGGGATCAGTCACTCTCCTCTACCACAAGAACCCACTCAAGGCTGCCAATTGGGCCACCGGTGGTCTGCTGCTCGGTTCCGTCGTCGGCTGGGAGCAGTGCCGCCTCAAGCGCAAGCGTTCTATGGAGATGTCCCAGGCTGCCATGCAGGCCATGCAGAAGCGTGACAAGAACAAGAACCCTGCGGCTGCCGGTGACGGCAAGCCAAAGAGCCGAAAGGAGATCTCGCCAGAGAAGCAGAAGGAGATCGATATCCTCAAGCGCGAGTGGGAGATCCACACCAACGACGCTGCTAAGCTCCAGGAGCAGAGCAAGCCTTGGTACAAGGTCTGGTAGGCGCATGCGCAGGTCGCCCGACGCAATTTTGACTCACTCCTCCCCCTCTATCTATCTACGTGTATATACAACAGTTTGTTGATCGATGCAGGTCGCACGGAGTTTCACATTTGCACAGTGAGAGCTCCCAAATTGACCTCCCCCCTTGGCCTCCCCCGTGTACAAGTGTCTATGTTATATACTGTGGCGGATGCACACGCTGGTATGTACAGTGGTCTATGAATGTATACTGGGCTGCGGCGTTCCCTGCGCGCTCGCCACCTCGCTGGCACGGTCGCCCGCACTGCTAGACATCGGCAGCGCGAACGAGTTGTCGTTGTCGCAGTCGCTGCCGCTGTCGCCGTCACAGTCGCTGTTTGTGCTGTTTGTCTTGCTGCGCACTAGGGCCAGCTTACTGAGGGCAACGGCCGCGCTGAGCCCTCCCACGGGCGGCGTCATCGTCCCGCCGGCCATGCGCGGCTCCGCTGCCTGCTTCAGCGGCGACGTCTCGGGAATGGTCGACAGCGCGACGCCGTTGTTTGCTGTGTCTGTATTGTCCTTGCTTGTCGTTTCACCGTCAGTCTCGCTCTGAGCGTGCTCATTTTCAGGTTCGTTCTCGTTCTCGTTGTCGGATGCCCCGTTGTTCATGGCAAAGGGGTCCTCGGCGTCAATGAGCAGGTCGTCGAGACCGCCGCCGGACCAACCCTTGCGCGCGATGTTCTCCGATATCTCTACCTGTGCCCGCGTGACACTGGCGACCCGCCCCAGGACCTCTCTGCATGTCCCCTCGACGAGGGCGTAGGAGTCGTTGTAGTAGTCGTACTTGAGCAGCTCGAGCTGGTCGAGCTGCTGCTGCAGGCTGTGCAGGGACTCCCTGTAGGAGACGAGGTTGCGCACGCTGCGGCGGGAGAAGTCGTTGTTGAACTTCTCCTGTATCTTGAGCTTGAGGGACTCCTCCTTGCGCTTGCGGTTGAAGTCGTTCTCGAGCGCGCGTGCCTGCTGCTGGAACGAATCGCCGAGGTCCGTGACGCCCTGGCCGAGCAGATCCTGCGCGAAGTCGCCCATTATTAGCTCGTGGTTGCCCAGCAGATGGAACAGCCCGCTGGCGTTCATGAACTTCTCGGCGGTGTCGTCGCCGCACCCCTTGAGGCGCGCAAACTGCTCTAGCTCGCCCGCCATGCGGCTGGAGCAGCGGGCCACAGTTGCGAGCGCCGCGCTGAACTCGGATGCAGCCGATGTAAGGCTCGTCATCGCCTCCTGTGTTGCCTGGACGTCGCGGCGCGTGATGAGCGTCTGGAGGTCGCTCATCATGCTGCCGGTGTTTGAGGCGGCGCTGGAGGAGGGCCGCCTGGAGCGGGAACGCAGCGACGAGTGGGATAACTGCGAGGAGCGGCTCGGTGTGTACTGTGTGTCGGGGTGCATACTCTGCGGGGAGCGCTGCTGGCTCGCGGAGGGGCGCGGACCGCTGTTGTTCATGATGGGGTAGAACTCGGAGAGGTGCGGCGCGTACCGCTCGGGAGTCACCTTAGTATTTTGCATGTGTGAAGTGGTGTAAGTAAGCGCGGTGTGTTATGGATGTACAGATATCTGTGAATGCAGCAATAGAGCAGATGCTGGCGAATGTCTGAATACCGATATAAAGTAATCTGCTGCAAATGTGGTGGACGCGCCTGGCCTACTTGGGTATGAGAAGTGAAACGAAAAGAGGTAACGCCGGCAAACTACGCTTACTCTAATATAACCACGAAATATCCAACCACCGCACGCACCTCTATCAGTACAGCCGTCCCTTGTATGCTCATGTGCCTCGACACTATCAACACGCTGTTGACACGCGCACACCCACACACCACAGTGTGGGGTAAGGTGCAGTGCACAGTGTGCATTGTGTGCTAACGTAGGAGTATAGCATCATTGATGTGAGGGGTTCCCATCATTCTCACCTGGCTACAGGTTGGAGAGGGTTCCAAGTGTCAGCAGGTCCCAGCAGGGACTGGACGTAGCGTGTAACCCACAGCGCAAGTGACAACCGAGACACATCGAGAGTGTGCATCAATATTCCAACAGGCTAACATTCAAATACACCTACACGCATACACACATACCTACACATACCTACACATCTTCACAACAATGCACAAACATACACAACAACACATATACACACATACACACACATCAGCCAGCTCCCCTGCAATGCCTGCGGCCCCGTCTGTGCAGCGCACAGCCGCCGAAAATTTTCAGCGATGCGCCATCACACGCCGATGGCTATACTATACTATATTATACTGGACTAGACTGTATTATACAATATTATACTGGGCTATATTATAGTACACTTTATTGTTGTGTTTTGTAGTGGACTTCCCAGAACTGTCACCCTCTACTGCCCCACACAATGAAAGCCGCTCCCGGAAACATGGACCCCAGCTCGAAGCGGTACATCTACCGAGTCAACAAGGAGGAGAACCGCAAGGAGCTCAAGCACGTCCGTATCGATGAGTCAAATGTCCAGGAGGTCGCCAAGGACGCCGGTGTGTCCGCCTCGAAGGTCAAGAAGGGCAAGAAGATCCTAGACCTGCCCAAGAAGAAGTACTACAGACAGCGCGCGCACTCGAACCCGTTCTCCGACCACCAGCTGGAGTACCCAGAGTGTCCTGCCGACATGGACTGGGCCCGCCTGTACCCCGGCTTCGTCGACTCCGCTACGGGCAAGCTCTCCCGCGAGGTGACCATCGCCGACATCGGCTGCGGCTTCGGCGGCCTCATGATCGACCTCTCGCCCGCGTTCCCTCAGGAGCTGATTCTCGGTATGGAGATCCGTGTCCAGGTCACCAACTACGTCGAGGACCGCATCATCGCCCTCCGCACGAACCACGCCCGCGAGCAGCAGTACCAGAACATCAACGTGCTCCGCGGCAACGCCATGAAGTTCCTCCCCAACTTCTTCCACAAGGCCCAGCTCAACAAGATGTTCTTCTGCTTCCCGGACCCACACTTCAAGCAGCGCAAGCACAAGGCCCGCATCGTCACCAGCACTCTGCTCAGCGAGTACGCATACGTCCTCAAGGAAGGCGGCGTCGTCTACACCATCACCGACGTCGAGGACCTGCACAACTGGATGGTCAGCCACCTCGAGCAGCACCCCTTGTTCAAGAGACTCTCCAAGGAGTGGGAGCAGAACGACAAGTGCGTCGAGATCATGACCAACGCCACGGAGGAGGGAAAGAAGGTCGCGCGCAAGCAGGGCGCTAAGTACATCGCCTGCTTTGAGCGTCTCCCAGACCCAGAGATCATCTAGAGAATGCATAGATCTCCCCAACTATATACATATGTACAGTAACAACAACAAGTAAGAAGAAGCTGCGGCCATGCACATTGCATGCCCTTGTGTCAATCGCCGTTACCCTAACCGCCACTCACTTGACACCGTCGTCTTATTTTTCACTGCGCGCCCCGCCTTATATAAACCAACAAGGCTTAAGTAAGAAGCCACACCGTATAACATCCACATAAAGACCAATACACACGCAAACACGCAAATACACAATGGACGAGGATATGGATAACATGGTGAAGGAGTTCACGGACGTGCTGGAAGAGCTCACGTTCAACTCCAAGCCCATCATCACCACACTGACAAAGATGGCGGAGGAGAACATCTCCTGTGCCCAGCCCTTCGTCGAGGCGCTCGAGAACAGAATCAGCAAATGTGTCCCCACGCAGAAGCTGTGTGCATTCTACGCCCTCGACTCCATCTGCAAGAACGCCGGGAGCCCCTACACTATCTACTTCAGTAAAAACCTATTCGCACTATATAAAAAGACGTACCTCTTGGTCGACAACACCACCAGGAGCAAGCTCATCTCCCTCTTCAAGACATGGATGATGCCAACAGAGTCTACGGGCGCCCCACTCTTCGAATCAGCTGCACTCACCCGCATAGAGAACTTCCTCATCAAGGCTAGCGCCCTCCACCAGAAGAACTACCAGTCCAAGCTGCCCACACCCACTATCCCGCTGCTCCTTGCAGACATTGACAGACTCACAAAGCTGACAGAGATGCGGCTGCAGAAGTCACCCACTGACTCCAAATTGAACGTAAAGCTCCAAGTGCTAGGACAACTGAAGCAGGAGCTCCAGAAGGGCAAGCTCGGGCTCCCCGCCTTGAAGCAAGTACAGCTGCAGCTGAAGGAGATCTTCTCTCAGGACCAGCAACTGATCCAGCAACAAATGGACTTCAAAGCGAGAAACCAACAGAGACAGCAGATGGGGCCTGGTCAGGGCCAGGGCTCAGCGATGATGAGACCTGACGGCCGGGACAGCGATAGCCAGGCATCCCACTCAACCACACCCATCTCGTTGTTCGACACAACAAACGGACCTAACGTGTCCAGTCTATTCGGCAGCTCCTCTGGTGTCCTAGACACAAAAAGCATCAGGGAGGCAGAGAGGAGTAACAAGAAAGCCAAGCTGGAATCGCTCTACAAATCGCTCGGAGAATCAGGATTGCTCTTCACGCCGTCCCAGGAGTCAATTGTCACTCTATATGATAAGGTGAGGCCCAAAGGTAGTAATAGTCATGACGATACCCCAAACATTGTCTTGCCGCCAGTACGCCTGCTCGAGGATATCTTGTTCGATTGCAAGGCCTACTTCGCAAACGTGAACATCAACATATCAGCCATCCCATCGCTCTCGTTCAGCCAATATAATGTCACAGCAGACAATCTGGTGGTCCAGAACAACCTTATCCATTTGCTGTACCGTGCCAAATCAAACAAGTGCAGCACCTGCGGCAAACGTTTTGGAAATTCCAACGACGAGAAGCGGTTGTTCAGTGAACACTTGGACTGGCACTTCAGAATAAATAAGAGAATAAAGGGATCTTCCCAGGTGATCACAAGCAATGGTGCAGCAGCTGGAGCCACTGCAACGCAAAAGAATATTCAGTCCAGAAACTGGTTCTTACGCGATGAGGAATGGGCCAATTTCAAGGATAGCATTATTACATCCACAAGATTCAACAGCGATCCTGACGAGAACCGTAATAATAAGAGACGTGACAACAGACGCAGAAACAGAAATGACGACTTGCGCGAGCCAGGTAATAATTACAACGGCTCAACCTCTGTCAATATGTCTCCTGGGGACTCCCCAGCTCTTAACGAGGTTACATTGCGTAATCTGAAGGTTGTTGTGCCTGAGAGCACAGAAAATATGTCGTTCCAGTGCCCAATCTGCAAGGATTCTCTCGATGCCGTGTACGATGAGGATACCGGTGAATGGATATGGAGAAATGCCGTTGAGATAAATGGTAAACACTTCCACGCATTGTGTTACTACGAATCTGTGAAGAATAATAGCAATGAGGAGGAACGAAACCTTGGTTTACAGAATTTACAAAGACTAATTAAGTAAATATTATTGGATAATTTTTCCTCATTTTCTTTCACGTTCATTCATCTGGTTGCTACTCATCTGAAATTTTCGAAATCATCAATACTGTCTTTTCGTATTATTTTGGCGTTTGTTAGTCGCGGTTCTGTTTTATAGCATATTAATTAACATTAACACCATGCATTCTTTAGTATCTATTTTTTTGATTAATTTTAATTATAATTACAACTATATCGTCTTCCCTCTATAAATCAGAGTCAACATGGATTTACCTTCTGAGAAATCGCATATACATTTGATGGAAATGAGATATGTGTCTATTATGCATGTGGTTTGGCTCCTGTATATCCATTTATACTGTTAAATAGTTATTTATCTTCGGAATGTTTCTTTCGAAGCAGATCTAATTGCTCTCTCAGAATCGCGTTTTCTGCATTTCTCAATTCCAAACGAGCATTGAGACCAGCAGTCAACATATTCTGCTGTAGAATCTGGTTTGATAATTCGTATATCGTATTTTCTGCTTGTTGATGTTCTGACTTTTCCTTATTCAGTTCGTTGTATGCGTCTGAAAGTCGGTTCTCCAGGTCACTGATCATATTTGTGATTTCCCCTACGTATTTGCCAGAGTCAACTATGTCATTATTGTCTTGTTGAACGTTCATCACATTCTGTACATCTGTGTTACTCTCGCTGTTATTATTGATATTCACATTTGGCACTGTTTGATCAATATCTTCAGGCAGTTCTTGTGATTGAATTATGACACTGTCAGTTGTAGGAATATTACCTGGTGGGTTAACAACCTCATGGGTATCCGACCTGTGGTGTTCAGTTCTGGTGTTAGAACCGATCGTCTCCATATTTTCAAGAAATTTCGTTACCTTGGATAAAGACCATAACCTTATCCTCTTGCCATTATCAGAATCTTGAAAAGTGTTAATTATACCTCTGAGTGTTCCATCCCTTTCAAAATCTCTAATCTTGCCCTTTAACAATATTGTATTTGGTCTAGACTCGGGAGATTTGAGAATACGAGCACCATACTTACTCTGTAAGATGTGGGTAATGTGGTCGAATGCAGTATCAATGTTCTTTTTATCACTGGCTGAGAGTTGGGTAGATGAATACCCTGGATATGGGTAAAAAGATGAAATTTTCAGACTATTCAGCCACTCTCTTCTCCATTCTTCCTTTGATAATGGAACTGCAAGATTACTACTGTTTTCATGCTCCAGCACATATTTTGCAATAGCACTTGTTACAGATCTAGCCTCGTTATTTGTGAGATTTGTAGCATTTTCTGGATGTACTTTTCCATTTCTCCCTCTTGTTGATTCACGTTCCTCTCCGGTATTATGGCTCTCTGGGCTCTTGATTTGTTTTGTATTATTATTATCTTCAGCGTCTCCAGTATCCATTTGTCTTTGTTTGGTCAGTTGAGTATTAACCTCTTCAGATGGACTTTGAATGGCTCCTTGGACCTCCTTGTGGTAATTTTCTTGTATAGTGTTAGTGCTTGGCACTTGTAGTTTTCGATTACTTTCCACACCTGGGGATTCATCTGAACTGTTAGCCGCTGGGGATGTAATTACTTCGTTTACGTTGTCTGAATTGTCTGGGTTATTCGATTTGACAGCATTGACTGGTGTTTGGGGTGTTTTGGGAACGATGTTCTCATCACTAGCCTCATCGATTTCCTCGATCTCTTCTATGGAGTTTGTTTCCTTTGAAGAAGTACTACTACCTTGTATTTCAACTATTTCTTCACTTTGAGATGCACCATCAGATTCTTTTAAAGCTGTATTATTATTCTGACTTTCATTCTTTCTTTTAAGATACCCTTTCGTCTTATTTTCATTCAATTGCCGATCCCCCTCCCGAGATGTTAGTTGGTTATTATTCCCTTTAATTAATTGTGCGACCATCTCTAAACCCTTGTTGGCACCGGCATCATTTTGTGAGGATTGGCCTGCTGAGTTTGGTGTATTTTTAGTCTCAGCGGAGTCGGGCGTTTTTGAGACCTCGACATTGTTCTTCCGAATATCTTCGAGGGCACTTTTAATTATTTGGGTTGAAATTTGATCATTTTTGTCAACACTTCCATTTTTATCAAGCTCGACATGTGGATTAAGGTTTGTACCTTGCTTAACTATCGGATCTACAGGGCATAGATAGGAACCTTTCTCTAAGAATTCTTTTGTAAATGATCCGGGGATATCTAATTCCCTTACTCTGTCCCTTTTGTGACTTTGCTGGTAGTACAGAGCTGGGGATGACTCTATATTGTTACAGGTGGTAATATTGTTTGTAGCACTAATCAGTCTAGATTTTACAAATCCAGTATGTTTGATTACACCACTTTCGATTAATGGAATCATATCATTATGTTTTTGTGATTTTTGGGGGATTAATAGATCCATTACATTTTTATGCAATTTGCGCTCAAATGAGGCTCTTTGGGCATCAATTTCATCGGCGGGTCCTTTGATATCCAAATTACCTGTTTCTTGACTATTTTGAGAAAATATTAAGTGGTCATTGTTATCTTCTTCATCGCCAACATCTGATAAGCTTGATCCATCTTCAGAACTCTCGTCATCTGTTGGGCTAGCTGGGCTCTCGTCTCCCTCATCTTCATCATCGGAATCAGAAATGTATATAACCTCCATTGTTGCTGGTTGTTGCGCTGTTGTCACATTTCTATTATTCGTGTTCGAATGAAAATTACTAGTTATGTTATTTCCAACGTCTCCAACGATACTGTCTTTGAGGGTATTAAAGGATGGTTCTTCTTGCTTGACAGCAATAATATGATCTTGGGCATCACTATCCACGACATCGTTTCTGCTCGCATCTGAATCATCTGGACTGTCAGATAAACCGGCTGATGATGCACTTGATTCGATTTCTGAACTATCTCTCTGATGACTGGAATTGGAGCTAACAGATGATGTGTCTGATTTGTCTGATGATCTATCAGTTTGTTTCTTTGTGCGCTCAGCAAGTTCATTTGCTAATTGAGTATCCAATGAACTAAGCGTACTGCTATGATCAATATTGTTCTTTTCGCTACTCTGAATATTTATCATCTCATCGTCCTTTGGCATGTGATTGTTAGAAGAGGTTTCAGGTCCGGATGGCAACTGGGTATTCAAAACATCAGAGGAATGAATAATTTCTTGCATCTTTTGTAAAGGGGGGTTGTGGCCAGCTTTTGAACCTCGGTTAAAGGTTCCAGTGACAGCCTTAGAGGCCTCTGGGCTAAGGTTATCTCTTGTTTCATTAGCGATATTGGTCTTCTGTACCTTATAGGATTCTCTATTGGCAAGATCTTGTTTCTGACTGTGATTGGTTTCTACCGCATCATGTGGTCTCTTCCGAGAACGGGCGCCATCAAATGGAACTTGTGAAGCTACTTCATTGGCTGATTTTGAAGACTTGAGGGCAGACTCTTGGGCATCGCTTACAGCTGAAGATGAGACTGTTGCAGTAGTACTCTGTGCCGATGAATCTAGTGTGGGTTGGCTTGTAATGAAGTTAATGGATGTTTTTTGGGTACCGGTAGTCTCTTTCGAGGTACTTGCACCATTATCTAGTGCCTTGGGTAATAGCTTACCGGTGTCCGTCTCCTTTGTAGTTGGTAGCGATTTGGTGCTATTAGTAACAACTTCTTGTGATTTTTCGTTTGGTTGTGTAGCTGGAGAAAAATTACGCGTTTCATTAAAATCTGAGACCGTAGTCGTTTCATTTATCTCGTCAGCCTTGTTTTTTTGGAAGTCTTCAGAAGGTACCTGTAAGGTATTTAATGTATTATCCACATTTCTAGCTTCTATATTAGATTTCATCATTTCAGTTTTCTTCCCTTGGGCACCCTTGGCGATCATTTGGAGTTCCTTGACCTTTTGTGATGTTTCCTTCGAAATTCCAAGTTGGTGCTTTGCTTGAATGGCTCCATCCACATTATTTGTTGGAGTTTTGCTTTCTTGTGTAACAGCATGGTTGATTTTCTGTACTGGTGCATGATTAGTCGAATTAGTAACAACATTTGACTTCGCACTAGTAGTTGCTGCCATAGACTTTGGAGATTTTTCCTTACTTGAGGATGATTCATCCTCTGAATATGAATCATTGCTGACTGATATGGCATTAGTAATATTCGTTCCGGGCTGGGACCGTGCCAACTTTATGATGTCAAGTGTAGTCTGTGGTTTCGGCAAAGTCTTCTGTGCGGCGGCAGTGGTTTCTTTGGTACTTGCAGATCTTACAAGTGAGGTATTGGGATTTTTGTTTCGCACAATAATCGGCTGGGATGATGTTACATGTGTGTTTCCATTTGGTGCCATATCTGTCTCGTTCGAATGCTCCTTATTACCCTCTGAATTCACAGCAGCACTGGGGTTATGATTAGCCTTCTGATTACCGTCAACTCTACTTTTACTTGAGATGAAGCCTTTCAAAGTTTCTAAAAATGATAGGCGCTTATTTGGCGAGCTTTTTGGTGTAACTGCTGGTTTGGGAGGAGATTTAGAACGCACTTTTTGAGTTGATTTGGCATCCGGAGAAGCTGTGGCATTTACTGGATTGCTTGAAAGTATCGACTTTTGGGTATTATTCGAAGGATTCTGAGTAGAATTACTACTGGGTTTATCCTGGACTATCTGAGTTTCTTTAGCTTTACGTTGCGCAGTTGTTGGCGATTTTGTGCTTGAGGTTTTGGATATTTTTACAATTGGTGCATGAACCTGAGATTTTCTATTTGGAGTTACCGGGGATGTCGTGTATGGTTCCAGCTGCGGTTGGGGTGAAGTAGAAGACGGTCTAGATGTGGTTTTCATTCTTTTTCGAAGCATTGAAAGCAGTTTGTTATTTTTTCCACCATATGTTGCCATTTTGGGTCTTTTGGAATTGGGATCTTCGACATTCTCCCCATCGTCAACAAAAAGATGAGGTCGTTTGGAAGGTGTGCCTTCCGTAGAACCATTTTTCCTGCTGTTCTTACCTAATCTTCCTGCAGAGTTATATGGGGTGGACGGTTGACTAGTGTTGGTAAACCTCATTAACGGAATAACAGGTGTTTGTGATACTTTTCGTGCTTCATTTGATAATTTTTCTGGAGGATCCCTACCTCTTGGACTTGATGATGCCCGACTTGACATGTTTATCTACGATTTCGTGTATTATCAATTGGAGTTACTGTAGATGGATACTCCTTGGATATGGAGATAATTGATATCAAATTTTCTGTGAATAGTCGTTTGATTTTTATGAATAATTACTCTATTCTTGTTAATGTGATATACCCTTGGTATTTAATATTCAATCTATAAGAGATCTGGTGCTCGACTGCTCTGGATATCAAATATTGATGGATAGGGCACTCTAATGTGCTGTTGCCAATCGTTAAACCTAAAGGAAGTAATTAATGCAACTGTAGTGTTCCTTGTTGATTGATGAATGCGGTGGATATCTAACGAGAGAAAGATCTAGCCCCTTCCCGTCTCCTTGGGGATTAAGAGGATTTTTTACTTTACATCTACTTTTGTTTACACCATCGATCTTCGCGCAGACGCTCGAACTTTGGGGAATGACGAGGCCAAAAAAAAGGTCACGTGCAGAATAATGACAACGGTCAACGACATTCCAGTAACGAATTTGCACAGTACAGCAATATTGAATGACACGAAAAGAATGCGTCCCTACCGTGCATTAATATTGAACAGGGATATTTGGTAGATACAAAAATACATCTGTGTATTAATATATACGGTCAATTTGCTTAGTTCTTTCCTAGAGCCTTTAGGATGCCCTCCCAGACAGTAGCTGGAGCCTGGGCGGCATCAATACCGTGCCAGATACCGGTCTTCTTGTAGAAGTCGACAATTGGCTCGGTCTGGGTGTGGTAGGCATTCAGTCTCTTCTTTAGGGACTCCTCGTTGTCGTCAGATCTCTGGACTAGAGGCTCGCCGGTGACGTCATCCTTCATGTCAACCTTTGGTGGGTTGAACAGCTTGTGGTAAGATCTACCAGAGGCCTGGTGGATCAGTCTACCGGTGATTCTGGCGACTAGCAGGTCGTCGTCGACCTTTAGCTCGACAGCGGCCTCCAGTGGGGTGCCACGCTCCTTTAGCATCAGGTCAAGCTTCTCGGCCTGTGGGATGGTTCTTGGGAAACCGTCTAGGATGAAACCGTTCTTGCAAGCAGCGTTGTTGGTCAGCTCGTCCTGGATCATGCCGACCATGATGTCGTCGGAAACTAGACCACCCTGGTCCATGATCTTCTTGGCAGCAACACCAAGCTCAGTACCCTTGGCAATCTGGGATCTCAGCATGTCACCGGTGGCTAGGTGGGCAGCACCGAACTTGTTGACAAGGTTTGGAGCCTGGGTACCCTTACCAGCACCTGGTGGGCCGATTAGGACCATTCTAATAGAGTCGGAAGAAGACATTTTGTATGTATGTATAACGTGTGAAGCGACGGTTTACTTGAGAAGGATACAAGATAATGAAAAGAAATATAAAGAAGAAGGTAAATAATACAAAGGAGTAGGAAATTGCATTGACTGAAGGAGCTCATGCGTAAACACACAGACATGCTCAACTCTTGTTATCGCTTGAAAGCATTATATAGTATAGGCGAGTATACAGTTCGCGACTCTCGGGAGGATGGAGAAAGAGAAGCCTGGAATTTCCATCGAAGAGCCGACAACATACGCTTCCGCTAACGCGGGCGTCGGCTGCTCCTGCGGTGTTTCCTCTGGATTGCGTCGGACAGACGGCGCTGCTTCGTCTTTTTTTCCCTCGACGGGCTGCTCTCTTGGCCGCTGCTTCTTCCAGCGGGACCGGACGCGGGCCAACGACACGCGAGGAAATGGTCACACGCTAATAGAGGAGACACAGACACAGACAATGCTAGAGAAGCGTTCGCGCGACTACCTGCCTCAGATGTTTTGTATGTCAGAGATTTGGCCCTGAACGCCATCGGGGCCAAATCCCCAAGCCGTACTACAATGAGCATTGAACAACGCTGGATCATTTAACAATGTTTCAAAGTCGTGTTTAAAATGTTCCTAATGTATGAAGAAAGTTGTTTCACATGAAGTGTCTCTATGTTTAATATTATACAATTGCTATATAGAAATGCTATAAAGACGTGGTATGAGAAAAGAAAAAATATAACCCTCGAGTGCGGACTACCATTGCCCTTTTAGCAAGTTGTATTTGTTGTAGCTGACGGATTTGGTAGTCACGTATCGATATTTGTAGTAAAACCCTGAAAAAGTAACCTGAATTAAAAAGCAGACATGAAAGAGATAAAATCTTGTTGTTTTTTTGAAAGTAAAAAGGAACAAATTGTTTTTATTATGACGAATATTTTATCTTTTTTGCGTTGTGTTAATATTATTATAAATAAGTTATTAATATGCTTATAATTCCTGAGAGGCCTTTGGCTTGGAAGACTTCTTTGGTAGAAGGTTCTGGTGAATGTTTGGAAGAACACCACCCTGGGCAATGGTGACATTACCTAGAAGCTTGTTTAGCTCGTCATCGTTTCTGATGGCAAGCTGTAGGTGTCTTGGAATAATTCTGGACTTCTTGTTGTCTCTGGCAGCGTTACCAGCAAGCTCTAGAATTTCAGCAGCTAGGTACTCTAGGACAGCAGTTAGGTAGACTGGGGCACCGGAACCAATTCTCTGGGCGTAGTTACCTCTTCTTAGAAGTCTGTGAACTCTACCGACTGGGAAAGTTAGACCAGCCTTAGCAGATCTGGACTGAGAAGCCTTAGCAGCGGAGCCAGCCTTACCACCTTTACCACCGGACATTGTGTATTATTAGTTGTGTTTGAAAGAATATGTGTGAGATAAACAAGCTAAAAGCTGAAGTTGCTGTATAGATTGTTTGTATGGTTTCTTATATTATGAAGACCAATAGAAACAAAAAATAAAATTATAACAAGGAAGAAGACTTTTGGTTAGTGATTGCAAAGATTTTTACATCCTTTATATAATTCTCATCCTGTAAGAGGACACCACACGCACATGGGTTGTTTGTGTACAGCCCCAACATCATCCAGAAAGCTACATACAAAACAATACACAAGCCAAACCACGAAATACACACAACCTGCAGCTGCGAAAGAAGGGGACGTAGAATGCGTGCACCTCCCTTACGTATCCCTGTAGCAGTACTGAAGGTAACTTCCGGTTCAGTTGCACTATGATAACCGGTAACGACACGAAGGTCCCCAAGGATCCACAGTATTGGCTGCAGAAACAGACACCTCACCCACGACATGCGTGCTATAATTTTCTCACACGGATGCGAAATAACTGGAACGACGAAGTCGCGTTCCTTTCGCCTCCGAGAGGCGTGGATATGAAGAAAAACGAAAAAGCGCGCTTACTATGGGCATACGCGTTGCTCACCCAATCGGGAAAAGCACGCGCCCCCTAATGTTCTTGTTTTTTCGCCGGGAAACGCGGAAAACGCGACTTTTCGCGCGAAAAACTCAGCACGAAACAGCGCGTGTCCGGGAGCCTTTCTTCGCATTTTCTCTCTGGATGGGCGCGTTGTTGATTTTGTTTGTTTGAGACAGAGAGGGGGGCAGGAACGTTGCAGTACACAGTCTGTTAGAAGAGCAATGCGTATTGTACGTAGAATATCAACAACCTCGTGTGTAGAGAGGCCAGGGTTGCATGTAGATGGGTTGTTTTGTTCCCTTCGATAGCTTCGAATGAAATATAGATATATAAGGATGAAGAGTCTGGTGCTTATAATAAAGACGGCTTGATTGTAACTCTTGTGCTATTCGGGTTTTTTATTTTCTAATTAAGAATTATTTTCTTTTTGTGTCTGTTATAAGAAACCGTACCACACATTACCTCCACACATCACCCATATAAAACACAATGTCCACTCAAGCCTCCAAGAAGCCAGCCTCCAAGGCCCCAGCTGAGAAGAAGCCAGCTGCCAAGAAGACCTCTTCCGGTGTTGACGGTAAGAAGAGATCTAAGGCTAGAAAGGAGACCTACTCTTCCTACATCTACAAGGTTCTAAAGCAGACCCACCCAGACACTGGTATCTCTCAGAAGTCCATGTCTATTCTGAACTCCTTCGTTAACGATATCTTCGAGAGAATCGCCACCGAGGCTTCCAAGCTTGCTGCTTACAACAAGAAGTCTACCATCTCTGCCAGAGAGATCCAGACTGCCGTCAGACTGATCCTACCAGGTGAGCTTGCCAAGCACGCCGTCTCTGAGGGTACTAGAGCTGTCACCAAGTACTCTTCTTCCACTCAGGCTTAATTTTAAGGATATGAGAACATATTTTATATGTTTTGATATTTTCTTTTAGGAATTAAGTTTAAACGGGGAGGAACGATCTTGAGCTATCATTAATACTCAGATTGTTTCTCTAATTTCAATAATATTATTTGGGTCATTCATAAAAAAATAAAAAATGAAAGAAGTTTCAATTATATTTATACTGTATAATAGTCTGTAACGATACATTTTATATCTATCATAATGTTATTTTTTTTTGGTAAATGAGTAAGAGATTGAAAGGTTAAACAGAAAGAGGTGTTATTTAGTGTTGATTATCATGAGGGATGCCATCTTTGGAGAAATACATATTACTATGCAATTGCAGATTATCACTTTTGTTTTTTTGTTTACTGAGAGTACTAGGTTTCTAGAGTTCTCAAATTATTCATAACAAAATAAAGTAACTAAACTTGAATTTTTGAAAATTTCTCTTTGATAATTATTTTTTATTATTAACTTAGCTACTCTTGCATGTTGTTTACAAGGTACCTCATGAATTTCCCTTGGAATTAGAACTCTTAGAAACCTATTTAGTTAAAATCTACATGTGAATAGTTTTTGTGTCACGTGCTGCAATATTTTTAATTTCATTATGCTTCTGAAATTATTAGTAACATTCTTTCATTTTATTGGTCGAAAGCTTCATGCACTCTCCGTGGTGGATCGCCTCAATGGTAGAAAAAAAAAGTATGGCTACAAAGGAACTACTGTAAAAGTCCGCAGGAGACTGTGTTGCGTGACTGAGTACTGGCCGGAGAAGCAAAAAAATGAGCCCCTCCTCCTCCCTTCCGTAGTGAAAGGGAAACAGCGCACACAGTAATGCTGAGTAAAACAATAGCGCTATTCCCTAGATTGGCTGTTGTGCGAAGAGCGTTTCTACACTCGTGGGGGGCCTTTATCTCTCTTTAGTCTGTGGAGACATGTTTCGGGCATCCTTCGGTCTTTACGCTCGCGATTATTGAACGTTCATACCCCATTGCCTAATGTGCTATTTTCTTCGTTTGGTAACTCTCTTTGTCTTGAAGTTGTTGTTAACTCTTGTCTTGAATGACTTCAGTTCTTCATTGTCTTTATTTCATCTACTTGTAAGATACTTTCCCCTCATATATAAGCATACACACTCCTGTTTTTTATCGAAAGAACTATCCAGTGATTTATTCTTCTCGGATAGTATAAAATTCCAGTGTCTACTATCTCAGTGTCAAGACTCGGACACACAAGCTATCGACACATACGCCGCACTTGTTGCAATCACTATCCTTCCCCCAACAACTGCCTCGCAAACGAGCATTTAACTTGTGACTAGGAGCGAAATTAATTGACGACATAATCACTTCTTTGTTTGACAGTTAGAGCCCCAGGCAAGTAACACTTCTAGTATATTAAGATATACTCCAATAAACTGCGATCGTTACAACCTACAGACGCAGCTCCTTCAAACTCAAGTCCCGTTTCTTTAGATTTACACGGGCTCTCTCATCCACATAGGTGAGTTTGTTAAGCTTTTTTTCTCTCACTGTCCCTGTTTCTGTATAGTCCCTGAAAGTGAGACAAAAAAAAAAGTCATTTTCGTGATTACAAATATCAAAGAACAAGGCTACTTAGACATTTGGAAGGCACAACTCGATTAGCCTACCATCTATCGTTGCTTCTGATCACCACATCAAGTTTTACTTACTTTCATCTAAAGCATAAGTGCTAAGCAAGAGATAAAACCTCTCATTCCTTCATTGATAATACAAGAATGGCTATCGTGGCTATAAAGAACGCGATCAAATCAGTGATTTCATCAAAGTCGGGAGACAGCCAGAGCTCACCGCTTTTGGATGATTCAACTCCAAATAACTCATACGGTTCCAGCTCCCGGGATCTCGAGCAGCACATCATAGATTCTACCGACAAGTCATTGACATCCCAGTCCGAGAGTATGTCCGCTGTTTCGGTTGGTATCCTCGGGAAGGTTGACCCAAGAATCATCAGTGATCTTATTATTGGTCTGAGCGATGGTTTAACTGTACCATTTGCACTAACTGCAGGTTTGTCCTCCTTGGGTGACGCGAAACTAGTTATCACTGGTGGTTTTGCCGAGCTAATCTCCGGTGCTATCTCTATGGGTCTAGGTGGTTACCTTGGTGCCAAGAGTGAACTAGATTACTACAAGTCAGAGGTGAAGATAGAGAGAAAGAAGTTCTTTGAAGATACAACGATCGTCAACCATGAGGTTGAGGACATTTTGCTAAATATCAACCCAAATTTCAGCGAGGAGACAATAGTATCATTCATAAAGGATTTGCAAAACTCACCAGACATTATGCTAGACTTTTTAATCAGATACGGCAGAGGTCTAGAGGAGCCAGCAGAGAACAGACAGTTGATCAGTGCAGTCACCATCGGAGGTGGCTACCTACTAGGTGGCTTTGTTCCTCTATTTCCATATTTC
This sequence comes from Maudiozyma humilis, assembly GCA_037102785.1. Taxonomy (NCBI): domain Eukaryota; kingdom Fungi; phylum Ascomycota; class Saccharomycetes; order Saccharomycetales; family Saccharomycetaceae; genus Maudiozyma; species Maudiozyma humilis. Next base: position 646,841 of record BTGD01000008.1, on the reverse strand, counting down.
TTTGTGGATGACGTGGGAACTGGTGTGCTGTATTCCACAATTCTAATGGGTATCACCCTATTTATATTTGGTTTCTGGAAGGCACAGATATCGATGGGCGAGACAGCAACGCCATACAAGAAGGCCGTTGAGGGTGTTGAGATGATGGCTGTTGGTGGTATAGCAGCCGGTGCTGCTTGGTACTTTGTTAAACTTCTAGATTAACGTATCGGGTCGAAATAACAGTCAGCTTAAGGTAAGAAGACCTGCACAATTAATTTAGCAAGCTACTCTAATCATGGTGATTGACGATCGCCGATGCTACCTCCTAATTACTTACTGTGGTGCGATAGAAATGACCTAGTATTATGATAAGAAAACATATAAGCCAGTAATGGTTCCTTCACAGCAATAGCATAACTTCTCTCTGTATATTATTTTAATGTTATTTTGTTGCAAGATAGTTGTATTCGTCGTTTGACAACACGTATCCTTCAATATATCGTTGTTCACTATAAGAGAACCTTTCTAGTTAATATATTTATTCCATATTTACATCAATATTGCTCAAGATACCTTCTTTCAGGAGATTCATATATACAACGAAGAAATGCTAGTTCATTATGATCTTCAAGTTATAGGAAAACTGCCATCTATCAGTGCATTCGTCTGAAAGTGTTGTACAGCTACCACCACTCTCTTTCTTAAAGATCTTTTGTTATTACTCATTAGATATTAAAATACATAAATTTCATTTTTTTATTAATATAAAATCGTGACCTTGGCATGAAGAAGGGGTATTACATCAATCGTTGACACAATTGACAAAACCAAAGTTAATGAAGGAACAAGAGGAACACATGACCTAGCGCGTCTTTTTTTATTTGGTTTTCTGTTCTTTTTTTGTTAGGATATTATTATCAGTCGAATGAACGGAACCACTTAACTAATGAAGGTGGCCTCAATGATAGTGGTACCCTTCTCGCCCTTGAATTCCGCCTCTTGACAGTACTGGTACAAGTATGGTTTGATGTTGGCGATCTGCGCGGCAGCCTTTCTGATCACACTTGGTAGCTCACCGAGGATATCGAATCTGTTGACCAGGTTCATGTTCTTGACCTTCATCTTGTCGCCATTCAGGAAGTCAAATCTCATGGAGGTTGGGTACTCCCATCCGGTGTCCTTGTCGACCTGGACAGCCTTGTATCTGACGATTTTGTCGTTGTCCACCGCAGAACCGACGGTCGTGATCCTGTCAAGCTCAGAGATACTCCAAATGGATACTGTGACACTTCCGAACTCCTCTGGGGTGATGAACTCCATCATGGTGATGGTGTAGGTCTTACTCTTGAAGACCATGAAGTTCCACATACGGGCGGCCTTGTTTGGCAGCAGACCTTGGATTGCGTCGATGTAAGTGACTGGTGCGTTTGTCAGGTTGATCTCCAGAAGGTCGTCGTCCTTGGCGTACTCAATGTGACCGGTGACAAAGCCGTTAGGCATGAATAGATGTCTCATGTACTTGTCAGACGTTCTTCCACCTCTCTGCATCTGCCCGAGGGAGTCGCCCTTGTAGTGGACCTCCTTGTCAAGGTAGTAACTGCAGCCGTTGGGGCTGATGATGAAACCCTCTGCGAGCAGCGCCTTGAGGTCAATGAGCAGGTCGCTCTTTGGGATCTCGATGTGGATGTCGAGCTGTGCGAAGTACTTCTCGTTGGTCTTCTTCTTTGGGTTTCTGCTGAACTTGATGCTGGACTTCTTGCCGGCGGCACCCATGTACAGGTACTCGTCACCTGTCCTGGCTGTCTTGATGAACTCCATGTCTGGGAGCTTGAAGGTCTCCCAGACCTCGAAGTCACGTGCCACGTCCTTCTTGTGGCTGAAAACCTTGAAGTTCAGCTGGAAGCCCTTGTAGAAGCCGCCGAGGACGTGGGAGAACAGGATCTGGACGAAACCAGAGACTCCACTGTCCAGGTCAGTGAAGTACAGTGTCTGGGTCTCGATCTTGGACTCGACGGTCTTGGCAATCTTAAGGGCGCTGGTCTTCTCAGTGGGGGTCTTTGGGATCTTCCACGAGAGGTCTGGCATCTTGTGGATGAACTTGTGGTCCTTTCTGGAACCAGGTTCGACCTCCATCACTGGGACGAAGTTGGTGGTAGGCATGGTGTGGGTGTTGTGCTATGTGTTTGTGTTATTTCCTTGGAATTGAACAGGGAGAAACGAAACGAATGTGGAGCGATTGACCTTCTTTCTGAGTTGTTGCAATGTGGAGAAGGGCAAAACGGACAATCGATAATGTTATATCAATAGACTATTGCCTAGGTATGCAAAGTTGGTTCTTCTCTGTTTGCGCTCTAACTGTCGAATCAAGTAGGTGTCTTTGTCTAAGAAGTAGGAAGCAAAAAAGATTCCGGTAGATCAAGAAACAAAACTGCGAATTGATCAGCAATACACCTGAACGCAGAAGCTAGGAGTAAACGCAAGCGCCTATACAAGAAAAAAAAACAAGCTATACGGAACCAATATATATACACACACATATACAAGTACGAGTACGCTTGCCAAAACTCACAAGCCTGAGTGTATAATAAATAAATAATATCAAGTGAGCCCCGGCACAGATGCTCCCACAGAAGCGCCCCTGCACAGACAGCCCACCACAATAGATGGTCGGTTACGTATAGAATGGAAAGGAGGCGCACCGGCCGACCTCGTCTCCGTTGGCCGGTATCAAGGCAAAGGGCCAGAGAGTGCAAGCAGACAGCACCAGAGGGCAAAATACCACCCTTTCCCCTCTCCTACCTGTCTGCCGTGTGCGGGAGTGCGAGGAGGCGGGACCTGCTGCAATATTTACTATTTACGGCCAAACATATCTATCGAACCTTAGACCCACGGCCATTGAGGATACCCGCAGAGCCTCGGGTCCGCGGTCAGGTGCAGCAGACAACAGCGCCCTCTGTGTACATTTGGCCCCCATACGGCAGTTAATGGGGGGGCCGCCGACGTTGCGGCCGCCCACCCCCCTATTTAGAGATCATAACACCCTTTGGACGGGCGGGAGGACAGCGGTCTCCAGTTGCGCGCCTGGGGCACTGCCGCCCTTTCTGTAGGACCGTTCGCCCTCTGTGTGTGTGAATTGCCCTCCAGTTCCCTCCCGGTGCAGAGAGAGGTCAATGATGCCCACAGACGGGCCCGCATAGCGTGACCGCCAACCCTATTACAGAGTATTTTTTGTTGTTCTTCGCCAAGGTGCTGCCGCCCCGTCTGAGCAACGGGTGGAGAAGCTGTGTTTTGCGAGAATAAACGGCGCGCGGCCTCCTATTCCACGGGCTCTGCCTGCCCCCGCAGCGGGGACGGGCTTGCTGCCCGTTTGCCTGTGTGCGGGCACGAATCCCCCCTGGGCCCCGGGGAACTGGTGCTGCTCGGCTCGGCGCGGGCCGCTGTGGCCGCGGAGGGCGTGCTGTGTACGTATGTGCGCACGTACGTTCGTCGCTTCCTCCTCCCCGGGGTGGACCCACGGCATATTACACCGTTGGTGTAGTGGGGCGTGGTTGCACATCGCGGGCTAGGCGCTGGTGTCGCGGTGTGAGGGATCGGGCGGAACCGCCGGCTTTCCGAGTGTGGCGCCATGGGACAGCCGTGGCAGCGCTTACCTTAGCCCATCGGGGGCCGTGGTATGACACCGAGATGGCAACCGAATAGGCTATTGAACAAGCAAGCGGTCTTCCATGGTGAATTCGGGGGTTTTCTTGGTTTGGAGAATGAAAAGGAGAGGTATTGTATGTAATAAGTCGTTGGTATGGGACAGAGCAGACTGTATCTGTTTGTTTTTGCCATTTGTTACATGCATTGTCCCCGGCACTTTTGTATTGTAGATAATGGAAATAAGGGGTCCTATTGTTGGGTTGTTTGGTGAGCCCGATATACATAGTTTTTTCGCGTTTGTATTGTTCTGGCGTGTGTGTGTCACGCTTATTGTGTCTGTGCCAGTGGGGTTATGTGATTGGTCCGCCGTTTTAAGGTTGTCTTAGAGATATGGGTATGCATACTTGGTGCCCAGCACACGCCGAACTGATGTTTGTATGCATTCTATTCAGTATTACTAATGTTTGACTCCTCTTGTCATAATGTAGTTCTGTGATGCACAATACTGTCCACACCTCACGTAGAAACAGGCTATATTTTCCCTATAGCCGCCGAGCGATCGCCACTGCGATATGGATAACTGATATATGCTAGTTTCAAAAAAACATGTAAATCTCGTTACTTGTCAAATTGGTCCCCCCCCATGAAGCTTCATCCGAATTTGGGTGGTTCACATATATGTACATATACAAAACGACAGCGCTAGTTAGCAGCGTTGCTGTATTCTAAATTGCAACCGAGTGGACCGCTAGCCTCTATTATATAACTGCACTTCGTCTTCTCATAGACGTTTTGGATCCCAAACTTATCTGAGCACTTCATGAACAGCTTCGCTGATCTCTGTGGACCATTCCAGCACTTCTCACCGTTGGTGTACTCGAACACAAGACCGCTGTTGATCTCCTCCAGGTGGTCAAACAGGTAGCTTCTCTCGCCGACAGTTACACTCTCATTGAACAGGTGGGTGATAATATCGTCATCGCTGTACTCCAGCTTGATGTGGTCTGCGAACTTCGCGATGTTAGCCTTCTTGTCCAGGTGCAGTTGACTCAACGTACCTATACGCACAACACTACCGTGCTCCTTGTCCTCACGCTGGAAGATAGCACCGGGAGTCAGCGGGTTGAGAGATATCTCGTACACATAGTTGTCCAGGGTGTCTACGATCGTGCTGCTGGAATCGTCCATTCTCTCCACCAGCTCAGTGGCCTGCTTCAAAGTAGCACGCTCTTCAGGGGTGAGACCACTCTCCTGTGATAGAAGGGTCTCTTGTTCCTCTAGCTTCAGCAGAATGTCCCTCTCAGTGTTCTTCTCCTTCAGGTCCTTCGCGAGAGAGTGGATATCATTCTCATACTTATCAATCTGCTCCTTCAGGGATTCTAGATCAGTGCTAAGGGTACCATATGGCGAGTCAGCATCGCGGGCTTGGAGATTGCCGATCTTGTGACCCTTTCCGGTGTTTAAGGTATCAGCACCTTCTTCCATGTCAGCAAGAAGTTCTGGAACATCCTGCTCAATAACATCAACAAGGTTGTTGAACTCAGTGATGAACTTCTGTGGCAACTCGTACTTCTCACCCTCGGTAATATCAGAGTACTGCGAAATGTACTTGTCGAACGCCTCGACAGCACTCAGCACACTAGCGTCTTGGAAGTTAACATTATAATTCTCAGCGATGTCAGCCATCAATGGGGCAAACTCCTTGATATAATCACGCAGAGTCTCCATGTAGTTTACCTTGCCATCGACCATGGCCATGACAAACTTTGCCTTTTTGATGACGTAGTCGGCGGGAAATTCAGACTCCATGTCCCAAAAGATTGCCGGTAATTCATCATTGAAGTAATCCAACAGCTGGGAAAGCTGCTCAACATCCGTATCTGGATCAGCAACAACCTTTTTCATCTCTGGGCGACTCATCATGACATCAAATTCATCCATGTTCTTGTTAACAACACGATCGTTTTGCGCCTCCGTGTAGGTCATGTAAAGTTCTTTCAGAATCTTCATGAGAGTCATGTATGCTCTACTGGTGGTTTCAATCCTACCATAGACCTCCTTTAGTTCCGTTGTTAAGTAGTTAAGGTCTATCTTTTCGAAATGTAACAAACTTGGGTTCTCAATCTCTAATTTTGAGTAGAAGTTCTGTTTGCTCTTCTTCAGAAGATTCTTCAGACTTTCCATCTCATCGTTCAAAGCCTCGATATCTTCTTCGAGAATCGCCTGCTCTGTGCTATTAAATGTGCTAGCTTCATCCAACTTCAATGGGATTTGGAATTCCTCCAGATGTACTTTCAATTTAGCCTGGCCAGACTTGTAATTCTGAGTCTCCACTTTGGCAATGGCGGAGAATATCTTTGCTAAATCCTTACAGACATTCATGCCTTCAATTCCGGGCTCATCAGAACAATCACAGCAGTCACATACACCATCATTTACCAGAGATCCACGGATGTATCTAGGCTTGAAGCCAGCGTTTTCACAGTAGAACAATCTAGATTCGAGAGTGTCGACACACGCAGATGTGCCAGGTTCGTCCGAACCATCAGGACAATCACAAATACCATCATTGATTTGACTAGGGGACAGCAAAATGTCAGGATTAGAAAGACATGCCCATTGTCCGGCCTTATTGGTGTTGTAGAGAGCCTGTTCTTCAGGTGAAACGCCAACTACCTTTGCATCAGCGAATTGAAAGAAAGGAAGTGCCCAACAAAGAGTATGTTGCACTTTCATCGTATGTATAAAGTAGGCCAATGAGAACTGACTATATTTGGGTCGTGTCTGTCGTTTTGTTTAAGGCCCTCGCTTACAGAAAGGGGTATACTTACGTGTGGAGGCTGTGTTACTTATTTTCTTCCCGCGTGCCTTGCGTAATTGGTGGCCCTCACGGACCTTCGCGTTACGCCTATACGTGAGAAAAAAGAGAAGAGGCAGAGCACGTTTGTCACATTGCTTCCCCGCAAATAAATAAAGTTGTACCGAATTAATGACAATCTGACGGTGCGACAAACGATGATCATATCCCTGGCTTTATAAAGAGGAAACCTCTCGAATTTAATAAAGGGATACCTAACGTACTACTTCAAATATATATATATATATATATATTCACCTTCGCTGTGAGTTCTGTAATGTGTGCATTCGCCCCAGAAGAACTATGTAAAGTCAAAACGAGTCACAAGTTGGAAATTAGCATATCCACAAAGTATATTATGAAGATCAACTTGGTGTACATACCACATCTTATCTATGAAGTAACCCTCTGTTGATTAAGGCAAGAATCTTTGAGGTACTGGAAAACCTCTACACCACGTAACCTCAAAACACACCTGATAGCAAGAGGCTACAGAAATGAATAATAAGTTGATTACAAAATTACAGCATTATATCTTTAATATCATAATGGTAAGCGTATTCAGGAATTTACTTGGCTGATACATTTTATCCCTTTTGTTTATACAATTTCCGTTTTAGGCAAATACTTTCCGTTTCTGACCGGCGTTTGCTGGTAGGCCGGGGAGAAAAAAAGAAGTTGGGTGAAGGATGCCCGGCTTTATTTATTTATTCCAGGTAGTCAGTCAACTTCACCATCGCCATCTGATGCATGCTTGCCGTTCCTAACGACATTCAAGTCATACTTTCAACGCCTAACCTGCTGCTAAATTATATGGTAACTATTTATCTGACTCTTAAAAATTGAATAGCCCCCAAAAGCAAGGCAAGTTCCTTTTTTTCCATCAAGATAATCGGTAAACAACCCAAAATTAGAAAAGAGGACAACTATTCAGTCTACGAGAATATAACTGGGAATTCAACCTACTTCATAATATTAAAATGTCTCAGGTCAGTTCACTCAACTTTCCTCTCACCATTGTCCTGCAGATATTTTCATACCTAGACGTTGATGAACTTATTGAGTTGTATGAAACATGCACATTCTTTCGTGTACTTCTCAACCAATCTAAACTGACCCCGTTTTATCGGACTGTGGGATATAAGGACTATTCGAAGTTAGTTTGGTTAATTGAACAAGACACACCAAAGAAGGGCTTCTCCAATAGAAATATGGGAAGCGAAGTCATAAAATATATCAATGTGATGAAAAAATTGAACCAAGATATTGCACAAACAGAAGAAACTAAGAGAAATGAACTAAACCTTCAACAAGATGATCAGACTGAAAATCCTCAATCTCCAACGCTCTCTAACTTATCCAGATCGTCTGGAAATTCATTATTTTCTGACGATGAATGGAGTGCCTCATTAGATGAGTCACTCCCCACATCAATTCTAAAGGAAGAACCCCATTTACACAACATTGAGAAAATCAGAAGCCCTTTAAGAGTAAAAGAGAAGGCCTTACTATTCGAAAAACTAATGAATGCCGAACTTGAACCTCACCCCACCCCAACATCCAAGCAAGTTGAGCCCAACGATGCCTTATATGACAAATATAATGAATTACAAAATATGATTCTACCACAGTCTACAAATAAGAAGAACATAGCAACCACATATCTGAATAAAATTCAAGAAGTTCAGAGAAAAGATACATATATTCCAAGAAACCAAAAACAATCCACACCTATTGTTAAACACAGCATTTCCGATATCTACCAACAACACGTAGAAACAGTAAATAATAGCCAAGGAAACAACGTGAATACCAGAAATCGTGATATTTTACCCAAAAGGAATCGGATCGATATCAGAGATTTATACGAGAAAAAGATCAACGCCCAAGGAATGTGAAATTCTACAACATTCAAAGGAGTGTTATAGTATTTATCACTTATGTAGATTGCATATTATTCATAAAAAAGTATTTCCATTTGAACGAAATTTTGTTGAAATATTTTAGGGTTAAATTTTTTGAGGACTTCACTTTTTAAGGTTTATTTTTTATTGACACAAATCTGTTCGACAGAAGTCAGTTTGTGATTTAATCACATCACATATTGTAAAAGTAACACATATACTCGTGCAATTCCCCAGGATTAAGTAATGAGAACTGTTGAAGAATTACGTAGGAGGAAAAACTCCCGTCAAGTTATCCATCTCAATGTTTTACTGATTGGCCCTAGGGGTATCGGGAAGCATAGTTTTCTCGAAAATTTGGTGAAGAATAGCGAACAGTCTAAAATAATTGAAGAACTAGATAATGAAGGAAGTGAGAATGAGTCCAGTAATACAACATCTAAGCATTATTCTGTTAACATTCACAATGATGTATCTTCACCCATCGCTATGGATGTAACACTGTGTAACATTATGGACCGCTTGAACAATTCTTCGTCACCAAGGAAGCTTAGAGAGTACATTGAATCACAACTAAACTCGTACCTCATGGATGAGTTTAAAGTTTCAAGAGAAAATGGTTACAACGACACCCTGGACAGACGCCTGCACGTATGTCTGCTCTTTATTGATGGTAGTGCAAATGGTTTGCATGAAGTCGAAATTGAAATTCTTAAGGAGATATATTCTCTCATTAATGTCATTGTTGTGGTTGGAAAAGCCGATAGATTTACAGTTGGAGATATGGAATCATTAAAATCAAGAGTAAGAGAAGATATATTGGAGCATAATATTTCAACCTTCGATTTTGGGAACGACTTTATGGATGATATCTTTGAAGAAAGTGAGCATACATTAATCAAAGACCACCAACCATTTAGTATCATACTAAGTAAGAGGGAAACCCCAAATCAGAATATATCAAATGGAGAAGATAAACATTCTGATGTTAAAAGTATGGGGAATAACATCTCCAATTTAGAGATCCTCAAAGGACTGATACTAGGGTCACATCTACAGGAATTGAAGTATTCTACAAATAATTTCATTTATGAAAAATTCAGAACAAGGAAGCTTTTAGAAAGGCAATATGAGAAGGAATTGTTAAGTGCCAGTTCTGATGACAGAAATAATATAACCTCGGAAGAGGGTGAAGTTTCTCCAATATCACTCCCCTCCGATCCTAAATCTATCTTAGACGTCTTCTCACAGAAAAATATAGGTGTTGGAAAGGAGTTAGAAGAGAAAAATAAGATCATAGAGGCGTATCAAAGAAAGATAGGTGATTTAGAAAAAATCCTCGAATGTTCTAATGGGCCTTCCCCGGTTACCAGAAACGCTCTGTGTGATATAGAGCACTTCGTATAAAACTGGATATATATACATGTATACATTTAGCTGTTCAAAATGTGCTGATGCAAGTTTTTATAAAGTTGTGCAATAGCACAATCTTATGCCAACGAAGGAAGTCATAAAGTTGATAATAACTAAATCTTCATCATTATTTTTTTGTACGCTCATTTCTGTGTTAAATATTTTGGAAGCTCTACTACCATAGTATATTTCAAGAAGCCGAAAAATATAAACAGGCTCTATTCTTTGAGTGAAGAAAGGCATCGAAACACAGAGTACAGTGTAATAGATAGCATATTAGAACAGGGCAACACATACCCCTGACTTCATATCTCAGATATAAAGAATCGCAGTTTAAGGACTTACCATATCATTCCTACAGATTCTTTCACAAAATATTGTAACATATAGCCAGTCGAAATCAAGAAGATATAGCCTACGAAAGATCTGCGTATATCTCAGATCAAAGCCACATTACGTTCAGCTGTAAGGACGGAATATAATGCAAAGTAATTCAAACCTAGATACAGAAGATCAGTCAATACACCCTCAATATAATGATTTACCAGATACAAGTCTTGATACAGTCGACAATAGTGAGATAAACGTTCCTACACAAGTGGATGCCATAGCGAATGCAACATTTGAGCAAGATCAAGATGGGCCAAGTAATAACAGTCCGGATAGAGTACGAAATAGGAATGCTAATAAAGATTTTGGGGACAATTCCGTAAACTCACCAACCCAGTTGAGCACTCCCAAAACCAAGAAACGAAGATACTTTCCCACGCAGGATGATATAAATATAACTCAAGAGGTTGAGAACGATCAATCCCCTTCTGGTCCGACGAATAAAAGGCGTGACCTCACATCAAATATACTTCTCCGAAATTTGGTTGACGAGGTTCCTCGAAATCAGGATTTTCTAAATTTGCAAACGAATATAGAAACTCAAACTGATCCGCCAGTAGCAAATCTCTTTGGTGACAGTGCATCTAACATTCTTGATAACATGAGCGAATCTCCTCCTGATACACCCGAATCTCAAAGAATATTATTGGATACTAATAAGGTCGAGACAGATCCCAGGTTAGACGATGAACTCAACGAAATTCAGGTTGGACAAACCCAGGATATCCGTTCTGAGGCACAGGATAAGACAATCGATACACGATTGGACGCAAATAAGAATCATCTGCAAAATGATACTTCACTTACGGGAAGCATAGAAAACAATATGAGAAATCATAGTCCCACAAAAGCAACCAATACTTTTACTAAAACGAGCTTTCATAGAAGGGAGAGTTCAAACTTGAGAATTACGGAAGACTTAGCGAACATCTTTAATGACGATACTGAACAAGAAATAAATGTAGAAGACAATGACAAATCACAAGATGGACCTTCGCAGGACATAAGTAATACATCAAATTATTGGGTTTTTAAAAACCCTGACCAGAGCCTCTTAACACCCAATGCTGAGAAGACAACTCAAATAATTGCATCAGTGAAAACAGATGATCTAGAAACACAACCAATATTAAGAACCCAACCTTTATCAACAGCAATAATAGACTCTGTAATTGACGAGCAAGATGAAATACTAGAACCTCCAGAAGAGCGTTTGACCGCAGATCCTGTTAATTCATCTATCAATAATATTCCTTCAGATCAGAGCTCTCATTCAGTTGAGGAATTACCCAAAAAATCAAATGAAATTATATCATCTGACAAACCTACCTCTATAAGTACCCAAATCGGTAGTACAGCAGTTGATGTCAAAAAGCAAGTTGTAGACGTCGTAAGCATAAACCCTGAGAATGCCATTCAGGTACCAACTACGAGTTCCCCTTCAAAGGTGATCGATGACAAAGAAGAAGTAAACAACGAAAATCAGAATCCAGAGACCGTTACATCTCCTGATCAACACAAACATAATACCGGTAGGGACTCTGTCTTTCTAAAAGTTTCATCAAGAACTGCATTAAATGCAGATATTCAGACGAATTTTAGTGTTGAAATGTCCTTGCAACCAGATGCTAATAAAACTGAATGTGACAATATTGTCGTAAGTGAAGTAGAAACGACACAAGAGTTTCCTGATATTACCGATAGTTCAGACAGCTCAATAAAGGATATAGAAGAATCTCAAGCAATCACCAGCGGGAGGAGAAGTAGACACAGGAAGAATACACCAAAAAATGATGAAAATGAGGCGCGTAATACTCGTGCATCCAAACCAACTGAGCCTTCAGAGCCTTCAGAATCAACAGGAACCCCTGAACCAACCGAAACTACAGTATCAGCCGATCTACCTACCTTCTACCCGCGAGGAATAAAGACAACAGACACAGAAAAGTTCAGTCTTTCCGATATCATCTTTCCAAATTCTGTTTGGTGTTTTTACGACAATTTTAATTACTATCCAGGACTGATTGAAGAAAAGGACCCAGATTGCAATGAATTTCGTATCAAATTTGAGGATAATTCCAAGATAATGAAAGAGGATGACTTATACTATCTTAATATACGAATCGGAGATGTAATCACATATATGACCGACGAGTACATTGTTTCAGGATTAGAATGCATTACAGAAAACCCACAAATAATCCGATGTATTCGTGGCTATGACACCGTTTATGCTGTTTCAAAGGATCTTAGCGCAAAGAATAATAAGACTATTAAGGTTGCATTATCTTCAGTATACATTACTTTGGATGAATGGGCTTTGAGAAATAGAGAAAAAATGAAATATTCCAGTAATATGATGTTAGAAGGAGAATCTAAACAATCAATTCTGCGCCCGGTTTTGCAAAGAACAGAGACGAAATCTCCTCGGCGAAAGAAGAAACAAATTAATTATAATGAGTTTTCAGATGGAGAAAGTCAACCGAATAAGACCGATATGGAGAATGATGTCCCAGAATTCCATCACAACCAACCATCACAGATTAAATGTTCTCAGGATGGGTTAGCTGATGGAAATCGCCAATATTATCTTTCCCATGCTTCCCTGTCAGATGACTCTAAGGACCGGTCTTCTTCCCCCAAATTATCTACCAGTTTGAATAAAGAACTAAAAAAAATCCGCAAGCTCATAGATTACAAGATAAATGTGTTTGAAAATTGTCTGTTCGTATTAAGTGGATTGGATAAAGATAGAGAATCAGAATTAAGGAGCATGATCAGTGATCATGGTGGTACGATAATTGAAGCTGGATTTTCTGAATTATTCTCATACCCTCAATATCCTGGGCATGCATCTGCATTATCTGACCATAATCTTCTTATTACATGGAAGGAAAAATCTGAATATCGTAACTATAAACTCGCATGCCTAATAACGAATAGTTATTCAAGAAGGATCAAATATCTAGAAACCTTAGTACTTGGTTGGCCGGTACTTCATTGGAGATTTATCTTAGACTCCGTTAAATCTGGACAAATTGTAACGTCAAACATAATGAATTACCTTCTACCCGCTGGAAAGAGCACTGAACTGGATTATTTGTCTCACACCATCGTGATCAAATCCAGCAATATATTCTCTTTTTACACAAATCTATTGCATGACAGACTACTGAGTAGCCAATTGGGGTTACTAAAAACTGTGATGAGTGGGTACATCATTATAAAATGCAATGACTCACCAATTTCAAAATTTGTAGAATTCTCGTTCTGTTGCCTTGGGGTGAAACACCTCTTCCACTTCTCGGTCGATAGTTTATTGAAAGGCATTCTTGAGAACACCAATGAGGTATCAGAAATATTCCAGACTGCTGAAAGAGAAAATAAAACAATCATGTTTTATCTCGATAATGACGGAACTCTGAAGCAGCAAAAGAGTGCAGCTGAACAATTCAGGAACCAGCTAGAACCATTATTAAACCCCGCCATGTTATTCTATGTATGGCATAAAGAGTGGCTTATTCAAACGATAATCACAGGTACTACTGGACTTTCTTAGTTCCATATTGCATCCATTACCTCTTTTTTAAATTTCAAGACTGGTTATTGAAGATAATTACGTTTTGATGAATGTTATTACAAATATGTTAATATTACTATTTAATGCAAAATGTTTTTACAATATGTACATTGGCCCAATTTAAGGGGCAATATGAAATTTAGAGAGTATTTCCTCATTTATTTCTAGACTCAATATTTTTTCCAAAGATGCAAAATCATTAATCATTTTGGTTAGCAAACTGTATTCGATATGCGATTCAATAATACTAGCGAATAGACACTTGGCAATAAGGGCATATTTTAATGATAATTGGTATCTCAAGGTGAAACTTTGTTTTTTCTCTCCATCTACCATACCATCCTGATCCATAGGAGAATCATCTTTATAGCCCAGAGGCGTCCTTTGGAGGTGATCATTCTCAAAAGCAAACTCATTATTCTTCTGGTCAGCCATGTTCAGGAATGAAACATCATTAAACGAATATACAATGACGTCATTAATAATTCTGGAAATTCTGTCGACATTAACAGATTGAAACTCAGTTTTACTCTGATCGTGGGAAGCAGCCACATCCCTCCATGACTGCGTCAGAATCCCAGTGTTCTCAAACTTTTTAAACTCCTCTGGGTAAATAATAGCTAATTTTGGGAGTAGAACTTGGTTGGCAAGCTTGTTTAACTCAGTGAAAATAGACAGGAGTTTGAAATTTGGCGTCTCTTCAAAATCCAGTATGAACTTAATTATAACGAGGAAGTTATAATAGACACCCTGGAAGTTAAATATGGAAAATAACTCTTGATCTAATTCAACCCTTTTAGTCAGACGATCAAAGACCGATAACCTAGAAATGTTCTGGATAGAGAAATTTAGTGCGACGAGAAAATCCGTGAGTAGAGAGCCACCACCACCTTTCAGGAGGTTCAGATTCTTTGAATCAAGGAAATTCTCATAAATGGTGTCAATGGAAGAAACAGACACTTTAATTTTAGTTGTAGGCGACATTAGTTCGAAAAATTGCATAACCATCAAACAGTTCTTTAGGATGATGCTATCTGTAACCAGTGCTTCTGAGTCAGCAACAACCTTATCCTCTACCTCCTTTGGATTATCAACCACATTTCCAAAATTTGGACTTTTATTCTGAGTTGCTACGGATTCCGAGTCACCGTTGCGGATATGTGGAAGATTCAACTCAAGTTTCTTGGTGTCGATTCTCGTTAAGAATATATGGAAGGAAGATGTTTTTCTGGTGTTATATTCAAAATACAACATAGTACCTGCCAGATCCTCGGGAATTTCATAGAGTCCTCTATCGTTAAAAGAGAAGCTGTGGTAGAAGAAGATAAATGGTACCGAATTTTGTTTTTCAATAGCTTCATCTGATGATTTGAACTTCATGTCACCGTTGAGGAATGAATGTGACAACCACTTGTTTTCCTTGTCTGGAATACACAACTGCTCAATATCACTTTCAGTTAGGAATAATTGAGACTTGATATTGTAGAATATCTTGAGGTACTGACAATACCTGTAGACGAGTAATACACATCTAATTCTGGTTTCAAATAGAATATACTCAAACTGAGAGTTAAACTTAAACCTCTGATTATTGTTGTTTGCATAACCGACAAAGACCAACTTTAGGACATTCTTTCTAATAATAGAGCAAACTGCTGAAACTTGTCTGGTGACAATCTGGCTATCCATCTGATGTGATTCGTCAGCGAAGAAACCAAAAATGATGTTCAGTATTAAGACCTGCATTAACCATGTGTGTTGTGTAGGATCGTGAAATTTATTACTGCCACCATGACTAGCATTATTCTTCTCTTGCATGTAATCTCTCTTTTTGCATTCCAGATAAACGTGGATGACTCTTCTGCTAATCTCAAACAGCATCAGTGTGTCAGAGTTGTAGCCATTCTTGAATAGGGACCCGAACGTAGCCATTAGTAGAGGCAAGCAGATTGTCCGAGAGATGAAGAGAATATTGTTTTGTTTCTCCCAGTCTGCAACCTGCTCAGTAGTCAGGGTCTCATCCTCAAACAAATACCTCTGGAACGACACAAAATCAAGTTTGAGAATACTTGGATGTATGAATGGGTAGTGGCGTAGGAAATGTGTCTCAAATTGTGCCAAGTAGGAGTTAATCTGCTTAGCCTGAGGAATAACAAGCTCCTTTCCATCCAAAGACACATTGATTCTACCAGACATACCAGTGGAACCGGAGCATTGCGAGAGGTAATATTCAAGAGTCGTTTCACAGAATTGCCTCATCTTGTCGGTGAATAGACTGTATGATTCCTTGTCAGTAGGTTCTTTGTCCGCAGTTGAAGGGGAAGCCTTGGAAATGCTGGTAATAATGTTCTCATCCAATCCGTAAAGTGAGTAACCATTGGAATTGTATACCATATTGTGGTCATTTTCCTCTTGAATGTTCTTGATAATACTAATTGGATCAGGGATCTGCTGTTGGGCATCCTTTTCGCGCTTCTTGGCTTCCTGATGCTTGACGAACTCAGGGAATAGGATCTGGGTTTCGGCCACCGATGGGGTGTTTAGTACAGCATCAGTTGGGTATAAGGTCAGGTTGGGAATGCTCCTCAGCTTCGAGTCCATTGGTGCCAGTCCTTCAACTGGTTCAAATTGTGCTTCCTTTGGCACAACCGGCGTTGAGATAGACATCAGAACATCGATGACATCATGTGGTGACTTTTCCTCACCCATTGACACATCAGCATCGGCACCTGTCTTCATGAATGGGTAGTTGAAGATAGTCTGCGTTGTTCCCTTTGGGTCAGCGAAGCTGTCATGACGCCATGTGCTTGCACTTGGCACACCGCTGTCTGGGGTATCGATCCTGAAAGCATTCTTGAATATCAAGTGGCCGGGTGAATTGTTTCCATCACTGGCGCTGCTGAGGTCAGATGCACCATTCGAGGATGAGTGTGGGAGATCACTAATGTTGTTGTTGTTGATGAAATCAACGGCGTCACTGAGGCAGAACTCTGGTGGGATCTCGGGTATCTCTCCTAGCCCTCTGCGAGAGGTGCCATTGTTTGTTCCTGCACTATTTGTAGCCGCGCTGTCGAACCCGAAACCAGGGTCGATCACAGTCGGGGTGCCATCAAGAAGTCCGTTAGCAGCATTTGAGGCTGATGCGTTGTCCAAGCTGAAGAAGTTGATGTTGTTGTCCAGGTTGAGCGGCTGGTCCCAAAAAAGGCGAAAGTCTGCCGGTAGGAGTTCTGGCGTGGAGAACTGAACGCGCTCATAATGGTACTCGTCGGTCTTGAACAGCGGCGCGGCGTAGTTCTCGGCGGACTGCGCACTGAAGGAAGCGCGCCTCATCATTGAGTGTGGTGCTAGTGGACGCTTCTTCCTGCGCTGCTGCGTCTCGGAATCTAGATTGGCGGGGGTGGAGAACGGAGGCCCCTCTGTGGGAACTGGGGCGGTGTCTGCGACGGTGGCTGATCCTGATAGCGGGCTGGGGCCTGAGCCGCTCCGCCCAGCAGCAGAACCTCCCTTTGACGTTCTTCTTCTTTGTACAGGCGCGGGTACTGCAAATGGTGAGGATGAGGAACCATTGGTACCACTGGCACCGGCAGATCCTGGTCCTGTTTGTGAGCCTGGCCTTGCATCTGGGGCCAGGTGTGTGTACTCTGACTGGTGTTGTTGCTGCTGGTGCTGGGGGTTGAACTGGCCTGGTAGTGCTGAGGCAGGGAGTGGGGCACCAGCTGCTGGTGTACCCGAGTCCCTAAATACCGATGGGGCGATGTAGGAGAATAGTGAGGTTGGTGAGTTGCCAAATGGAGTGGTTTTGGCAGTATTTTCCACAAAGGGGGAAGAGAGGCTGCTTCCACCGGAGTCGCTGAAGGAGGAAGCCGCGGACTCATGTCCGCTAGTGGGATTGTTGGGGTTGCCGAAGTAAGGGGCGCAGGCCGTAGAGGCATTGCTGGCGAAGCTGGAGTTAGTTGTGGCGGAGGCATTACTAAGCAAAGAGGACGCGATAGACCGCTGGCGCTGTCTACTGTTGCGTCTCTGCTGGTTAGCGGTGGGAGCCTTGCCGACTGCTTTGGAAGTTGATCCGGCTCTTGAGGAAGTGGCCGAGGTGCCGTCTTCCCCGACGACCGTGGCTGTGCTGTTACGTTTGCGAAAACGACGCTTGCCCTGTTTGACGCTGTCTCCGCAGTTGCCGCCGTGTACCTTGTGTGCGTGTCTGAGGAGCAAGTCGCGCCTGGAGAACTTCTTGTCGCAGATGCCACATTCGTAGGGCTTCTCGTTGGTGTGTGACCTCTCGTGTCTCTCGAGGTGCTCGTGTCTTGCGAATGCCCTGGTGCAGATCTTGCATACAAAGAGACGTGGTTTACCACTGGGAGTTACGCCGTGTAGCTGCAGGTTCCCGGGAAGATAGGCCAACTTCTTGTTGACGCGGGAGTTCATGTTGTTATTGTTTGAGACCGGCTGCTCCTGAGCCGCCGTCACATTAGTTTGGAACATAGTTATGGTAGTTGTTGTGATAGTGTGGTGTATTTAGAAAAGTAGCGATAGTATTATTAATAAGATAAATTATAATAATCAAAGTAGTATGGTATAGTATAGGGTGTGGGGTGTGGGGTGTGGGCCCTTACTAATTCATGCCCCGCACAGAGGAAAAGAAAGCTCCATGTATATATACAAAGGAGCGAGACAAACAAGAAAAGACTACGAACCGACAAATGTCCGGTAGGGACACGATACCCAGGACAAACTTGGACAACAGGGCCAGAACAAACTTGTACAGCACGACCATCACAATAGAATATAAACGTGTCGTGGACAAACACACTACATGCATGTCCAGGACAATGTGCAGAGCACTGGCCCCTCGCGTTTCCCACCGCCGCAGCGGGCGGGAGCTTCCCTGTGGGGCGATATCGTGTTACTGCATGCACGGGAACTGCACAGGACGCACGCCAATCCCCTTGCGGTATATGCACGCGCGCGGCCTGGGTGACCCATCGGCGTTGCCCACATGTGCGTCGTGCGCAGAACTGCACTGCGCGCTCTGGCCGGGCAGGGTCAGCCGTCCCCTAAAAACCGGAGAGCGGCAGTTCCGTGCGTTTCCCCTCGGCGTTGCGCCGCGGCACCGCTGCGGCTGCGACTGCGCAAACGCAATTTTTGCGGGGTCGAGTTCTCGCGGGGCCGTAACTCCGGAATACGCGCTCCCTTGCGCCCGAGCGAGCGGCTGTTCCGGCCTAGCGGAAACAAAAGGCAAGGGTTTGTGCACGCATGCACGGGAAAAGCAAGGTGAGTGTGGGCGCAGTCGGTGACGCCATGGCGAGTTCGCCGCATTGTGCGCGCATTGTGCTTCGCTGCGCTGCGCATCCCTGTGCGGGGGTCACTGAGGCACCTACCCAAACCGGCAAGCTGCGCGTGCGGGTCTCCCCTGCCAACAAACCGGAGATGGCCAAAAATGTGCGCATGTCAATGTATGCACATTCGTGTAGCAACACATTGCTACGCGCCCCTCTGTCAGTCACTGGGCAAAACTATAGGAAAGTCTAAATACTTGAGAGTACAACGTTCATTGTCGGTGAAAAAGGGTGCACAGAATCTCCGGAACTACAGATGCAGACGTTTAATTGCCCGCGCGGAGATCGCACCGCCGCCCCTCGTTCCCTTTACAGAACCACGCCGAAGCCAAACGTCAGTTTGATTGGGCGCACGTAGAAGTTCTCGAAGTTCGCGCGGACCCTGTCCTCCTCGCCGACGGGGATCCCGCTCCACGTCACCTGCACCTTCGTCTCGTGGAACTCCTGGGACTCGTGGAAGGCCATGTGCAGCGTCGACCACACCTTGGCGGGCCACTCGCGCAGTCTCCAGCGGAACTCCAGCGCGCGGCCCGGGTCGGCGGAGACCAGCTCGCTGCACACGTTCCCCTCGAACAGCTCGAACGCGTCCCCGATCTGCAGCTGCGCGGCTCCCGCGGACGCGGACCCCTCCTTAGAGGGCCCCGCAGTCACGCGCAGCGGCCCGCGCGTGAACGCCTGCACGCGCTGCTTGTCCAGGAACGTGTTGTAGATTTCCGCCGCGGGGACAATGAACGACGGCTCGAGGTGGAGTGTCGAGCGGTTTGCCCCGCCCGCCGAAGCGGTGGCGGTGGCGGTGGCGGTAGCCGCCTTAGGGGTGGCTGTAGCGCCCGGCGCCGGTTTAGCGGCAGTCGCTGTCTTTGTGGCCGAAACACCCGCCGTTGCCTGCTGGTTCTCCTTGGTGAACGCGGAGTTCACCTGCGCCTCGGGCACCTGGATGTCCTGGCTGTGCTCGGCAAGCAGTGTGGGACCGAAGGCGGCAAACACGTCCCGCAGCTTGGGCAGCAGCTGCTCGCGCACCACGGGCTTGATCGCACTCAGTGTCGCCGTCTCCTTGTACACGGACACGTCGAACTGGTACTCGTCCCGCTCGGTGTCGAAGGCGACCTCAGGGACAGTGATGCTCCCTTGGAACTGTTCCTCGCCGACATGGCCCTCCAGCAGCAGCACCACCTGCAGCTCGAACAGCGAGATCACCTTGCCCTTGCGCTGGCTCACCTCGCAGTCACCGTCGATGGACGACACGGACGCCACGCGCGCGTACTGCGCAGCCTTCGCGTCCTCCCCGGTGCTCAGACCGACCAGCTGCTGGCGCAGGTACTCCCGCGCCCACGCCAGACAGTTCTTGTCCACCCAGTGCCAATTGTTAGGGTTCTGTACAGCCATTGTGTGTGTATACGTAAGTGAATGTGTGTGTGTGATTACCCTAATTGTCCCTGTGAATGTCCTTGTCCCTTTGCCTGGCTTGTCCTGGCTTGTCCTTTTTAAACCCAAATGTCTATTGCGGCGCCCTGTGGATTTTTCTTGCCTCCCCGCGGCATCGCCGCGGAAGCGCATCGAATGCCGTGGAACCGCCGGCTCCTTTGCGTTCTATCATATGCATCTATCATATATCTATGTATATACACGTTCATACGTAATACAGTCCCTTCCATAAGCGGTTCAGGACACTCCCCCCTCATGTCTACATGAAGTCGGAGAAGTTCGTAGTTGTCATGGAGGGCAGCCCGCCGCCCAGGAAGTCCAGCATCATGTGCATGCCGCCACCGCCGCTGTACTCGTCGACGTCCTGCGGCAGCACCTGTGCCAGTCCCTCCAGGAACCACACCTTGTCCTTCAGGTTCGTCGTGAACCCGCGCAGCAGCTTGTAGTAGCTCCGCATGATGCGCATCGCGTTTAGATCTCCTGTCATCAGCAGCGCGAGGAACGTCTTGTCCAGCAGCGCTGGGAACGAGAAGATCCGCAGGATGAAGTCCGAGTCGTTGATCTCACGGTTCAGCTTGTCCAGATACGCGAGCGTGATGAGGTACGGCGAGTCCAGGTCCACTGGGTACAGGTCTGCGATCGACTCGTCGAAGCACACCAGCTCGGAGATCGTGCCGTCCTCTTTGTTGATCACGTCGCCCAGGTCGCTCAGGTCCACAGAAATCAGGTCGTGAAAGCGCGAGTTCTCGCTCAGCGGCCACACCGCAGTCAGAATCGTCGCCGCGCCCTTCACGTGGAAGATCCACGCAGATGAAGCCATGGTGTTGACTGAGGGGCTCGCGGACGCCGCAGATGCATTCGCTAGCGAGTCCATAATTAGGATTAGAGCACTAGCGACAAGAGCGTCGGTGTTCTCCTCAGAGATCTCAAGCACTGCCTCGCGCAACAGTCTCAGCGCATCCAGTCTGTGAGAAGACACGTACTGCTCCAGACCGGGTTCGGTCCTTGACAGGTGTGTTGCGCTGAATGCAAGCAGTGAGTGCATCAGGAACGGGTAGTGGAACGCCAGCGCGGGCACATCCTTCGACCATACCTCTGGTACGGATACCGTTGTGATCGTCGAACACACTTCCGTGCAGTAATGGTGGAACAGCATCATGTCAACAAGGTTGAGGTTCGCCTTAGTCGACAGCGACAACAGTCGAGCAACCTCTGTCTGCGGCTCGGAATCTTGCTTATCCGCACCATTGACCTTCCCATTCATCGAGTCGTCACCAGACACCATAGGCTTGTTCTTCGATGGCGACAACTCGCGACCAGCGAGCAACGCGGCGGTTGGAGACGCGGCACCTGCCAGCGTTCCTTCCAAAGCGTTCTTGATCATGGGACTCAGCTGCGCCATCATGGGGAGCGTGTTTGCAGACGGCGTGCCAACCAGGTTGGTCAGGTCGGGCGTCGACACTGTCTTATCCTTGGCGAGGTGAGGATCCTGACTGCCCTTTATGACCTCCTTATGCACCCTCTCCTGCTCCTGTATATCCGAGAGAATAGCCTCTGCGGTGCTGTCCTTCGATGTGTGCGAGCTCGTGGGGCCCTTGGCCGCGTTGTTAAATTTAAGACCTAGTAGCTCCTGGAAATCGTATGCAATACCACCGATACCTGCGGTGGGCAGATTTCCAAGGATCTTGAGGTTTAGACCCATCTTGCTCAGTTGCGAGAGAGACTCCTCTTGGAGCGGTAGCTGTAACTCTCCCGGTTGTGTAGTCTGCTGCTGCTGTTGGAACTGCTGCTGAATCTGTGCCGGGATGATACTCTGATCCAGGGTTGTGGGAAGAGGCTGGGACATCGCCTGTGCGTTTGCCGCGGCCTGTTGCTGCAGCTGGTTCTCATCCTGGTTCAGGAGCTGCTGGAGCAACTGGCGCTGCTGTAATTGTAGTTGCTGATGTTGCGACTGTAGCTGTTGGTCATGCTGCAGCTGCAACTGTTGGTGTTGCTGCAACTGCAACTGCTGGTGCAGCTGGTATTGTAGTTGCTGCTGTGCGTGTGTGGGTCCCGCCGCGAACTGCTTTGGTGACGTCAGAGTGGAGGCACCTTGCACCGCTGGCACTGGCCCTGAACCAGACCCGGATCTCGATGTTGTGAGCGTGGGCGCTGTTGTCCTGCCGTTACTTGGAGACACATCTGAGGCGTCAGACGCAGCTGTATGGGAGTGACTGCTCATGCTGTTTAAATTACCAGCGATCGCGGTCAGCGAGGAAGGACCGAGCACCGTGGAGTGCGCACCGGCTCCCTGGACCTGCTGGCCCATTGCCAGGGACGCATGGTCCTTCTCCGGGGACACCACTGACTCCGCAACCATTGGGACGTGGCCGCTGTCCTGGTGGGGGCCCTGTGTCACTTGCGAGGCAAGTCCGCTAATGCCGCCTCCCGGAGAGAATGGCATCGTCCCAGCAAGATCGAAGACGTTAGCGGCGCTGTTGTTGCTTGTGTTGCTGAGCAAACTTGTGAGTTGCTGGATGTTCTGCGGGCTTGCCTGGGCAAGGGTGCTCGATATGAACGAGGGTATCATGCCGGCGAGGCCATTGCCCGCGCCACCCTGCAATGCACCGGCGTACTGCTGTGCGAGTTGTGCGAGCTGTGAGAATTGGGCGCTGTTTGCAGCTCCACCGGGGCTGGAGGCGTCACCCGTTGGGAAGGAGCGCATCGCAGCAGCAATGGCGGCGGGGACACCCGTGTGGCCCGCTGCCGTCACATCCTCCGCCTTCTTGAGGAACTGGCCGCTGATATCGCTATTTTCGAGCTTCACTGTTGGGGCGGGGGCCACATTTGTGCTTGGTATACTGGCGTTTGCGTTTGCGCTTGCTGGCGGTACCACTGCTGGATCTGGGGTAAGCCGCTGCTTGCGCTCCCTCGCTGCGTTCATGAGTTCTGTGTCGGGTTCTAACTTGCCGTCTGGACCCCTGCGCATGTACTTTATCACTGTCTCGACCTTTCCCACCGCGGGGGCATGTGCATGGGCGAGCCCCTCGCTGCTGACGCTAGCCGAATCGCTGGTGCCGCTCATCACGGATGACGGCCTGCTGGGTACGCCGTCTGGCGCGAGCCCACTGCCACTGCCACTGCCGCCGTCGAGCGGTCTGTACACGCACTCGAGGCTCATGTTGCGGCACTTGGTGCACGCAGGCTTGCCCTCGTCGCACTTCACTCTGCGGCGCTTGCAGTTGAGGCAGCCGTTCTTGGACTTGTTGTGGAACTTGCGCTTGCCTGTGGAGGTCTTGCTGACCTTCTTTCCGTCGACCTCTATGAGCTCCACGATCTTCTCGCGGCGGCCGGGGACCCTGGCGGCGCGGGCACTGTTGTCCTGCATCGGGTGGTCGGTGTTCTTGCTGGCCATGGTGTGGGGGGTATCAATCGTGCAAGAGAGAATCAATTACCTTCCAGATTCGTTAGTTGAATCGCTTGTCTGTTGATGTATTGAGCAAACCGGATATTTGGAGATGAGCGAATGGATCCAAACACGAAAATATCGCCGAACAAAGAGCAGAACCGGATAGAAAAAACAGGTGTTACTGTAGCCAAAGCCTGAACACAAACAAATACGCTGCTGCGATGGGGTAGATGGACACTGTCTCTAGTGGAAGTGTAGCTTGCGCACCCTCGAGCAGCAAGAGACGGCAAGACAGCACCCAGAGCAGACGAAAAAACATCGCCGTAGCCAGATACAACAATAACACTGCGCGGCACCGCACACAAATGCCGGGGGGATCCCGGCTTGCCTGCACGTCCATCGCTCAACGCAATCCACACCCGCACGCACGCCTAACCGGAGACGAGAGGAGGACAGCGCAACCCTGCCTCTTCCCTGGCAGCAGACGGGGCCACCGCCGGCAGCTGCCCTGCACGGCAGCTGCACAGGTACCTGCCCGCCCCAGCATCACCGAAGCTGCCCACAGCTACACGCCGCCGGCGGTGGCCAGCAGACGGGCCCCAGAGCAGCTGCCACCGCCGGCACCACGCCCTCACATCCCTTGCATATCGGTCTGGGCGGTCCCACACGCGCCTTCGCCCCCGCCCGGCACTGCTTTGCCCGCCTCCACGCACACCGCCGCAGAGAATACGGAGCGTGGGGAAGCGCTGCGAGGGCGCGCGAGACCCGTGACGCTGTGGTGTGGGGGTGTTCGCTGTGTGGGTACACAGACGGGGCCGCAGGGCGTCGTCCACCGGCGTTATTTTTTTACAGTTGTTGTGTGGTGGCGGCGGGCGTCACTTGGCACGGTGCGCGTCTTATTGTGCGCTCGGTGCTTAGTGCTGCGTTTTGTGTCCTGTGTCTGGTGTCCGCGGAAGGCGGTGGCTTAGAGCCGCGGGACGTTTTGCAGGCTGGCCGGGCGGTGCGCGGTGCGCTCTGGGCGGGTGCGCCTGGGCTTCCGGTCCGTCGCTGGGAACGAGGGCGGTGGACAGGGGAATTACGGTTAGGGCTTCTGGAAGGCGTGGGGGATAGGCGGTGGTGTTGCGCGTGGGCGGTGGGCGGCAGCCGTGGGATTTTCCGCTGTGGGGCTTCGCTGTGTGACAGGAAAGTGTGGTTGGGGAAAGTGCCAGTGGGCTGGGCGCTTATTTCCCGATTGTCATGGCTGTAGGTAATGGGGCGAACACCCCCTTTTAATGACACTTGATTACAACGATTATATATAAAACTGTACATAGTGCTGGCACGCCCTTCTCCAGCACGTCAACTCGTTTCTTGCATGCGGGGAGGTTTTATGTATCATTCCTTCCCATGTCTCTTCTACACACTTTAGTGGGCATGTGGGTCCTCCTTGGGTGGCTCTGGGTCGACGTTGATCATGGTGTCGATTCTCAGGATGGCGATGCACGCCTCCAATGCAGATTTCAGCGACTTGATCTTGCTCAGAGTGGGCTCCAGCACACCGGCGCTCACCTCGTCCACGATCTTGCCGCGGATCAAGTCCAGGCCGTAGTTCTGGTAGCTCTTGCGCTTCGCGTCCTCCGGCTTCGCCAGCTGGCTCGCCGCGTGGTACGATCTCAGCTTCGCGATCAGCTCGCTCGAGTCCTTCGCAGCGTTCACGGCAAGCGTCTTTGGGATGATCAGCAGCGCGGCCGCGAACTCAGCGATGGCGAGCTGCTCGCGCGAGCCGACAGTCGTCGCAAAGCTGTCCAGGTATATGTTCAGCGCGGTCTCCACGCAGCCACCGCCGGGCACGACGTGGCCGGACTCCAGCGTGCGCTTCACCACACACAGCGAGTCGTGCAGCGAGCGCTCCATCTCGTCCAGGGAGTAGTCGTTGGGGCCACGCAATATGACAGACGACGCAGAGTGCTTCGAGGTGCCCTTCACGAGGATACACTCGTCGTCGGAGTACTTCGCCTGCACGACCTCCTGGCACGTGCCCAGGTAGCTCGACTCGAAGGTCTCGACACCCTCCAGGTTCGACATGTCGCCGACGAGGGTGGCGCCAGTTGCACGCGCAATCTTTCTCAGGTCGTCCTTCTTGCAGCGTCTCACAGCCATCACCTTCGCCTCGACGAACGCCTTCAGACACAGGTCGTCGATGCCCTTGGTGGTCAGCACAACCTGGGCACCAGCATCAATGATCTTCTGCACCCTCTCAAGGACGATGCCGGCCTCACGCTTCCG
The DNA here is from genome assembly GCA_037102785.1 of Maudiozyma humilis. Classification (NCBI taxonomy): domain Eukaryota; kingdom Fungi; phylum Ascomycota; class Saccharomycetes; order Saccharomycetales; family Saccharomycetaceae; genus Maudiozyma; species Maudiozyma humilis. The sequence continues at coordinate 620,665 of BTGD01000008.1, read as the reverse complement.
GATCTGCTCCAGTTGCTCTGGGTCGTCAACGTTGATCTGCACGCCCATCGCCATGCGCGCCTTCTGCAGGTTCAGGTCCAGGCACGCAATCTTCACGTTTCCGCCAGTGACAGCCTTTGGCATCGCCTGGGACGCAACTGTGCAGTTCAGCGCATAACCTTGCACAAGCACAGACTCTCTGGCAGATTTACCGTGCGCCTTCAGGATATTCACAGCCTTGACAGGGTACTTGATGTCGCCCTTGGAGTTGGTCGTCTTGACGGCAAGCAGCGAGTCGACGACCATCTTGCTGAAGAAGTCGGAGTCCGCACCAATGATCTTGGAAGACATACTGGTCTTGGCAATGTTAATCAGCGTCTCCTTGCCCAGCGAGTCCACGCTCATGGAAAGCACCTCCTCGATGAAGCGGATGGCCTCTCTCAGCGCAACCCTGAAACCAGTAATAATCGTGGTTGGGTGGATCTTGTTCTTCACCAGCTCGTTAGCGCGCTTGAGTAGCTCGGAGGCAACGATGACAACACTTGTGGTACCGTCACCGATCTCACGGTCCTGCTGCTGCGCTAGCTCAACCAGAATCTTACCAGCTGGGTGCTGCACATCCAACAGGGAAAGAATCGTGGCACCGTCATTGGTGACAGTGAAATCACCAATGTCGTCGACAAGCATCTTGTCTAGACCGACAGGGCCCAGGGATGACTTGACCACGTTGGCAACTGCCATAGCGGCCAGCACGTTCTGGTTGCGGATATCGTCACCGCTGATCTTTTCACCACCGAGGAAAAGGGTGTCCGAACGAGAATTATTGAATAATTGCGCCATTCTGTAACAGTATGATCGTTTGTTGGAGTGTTCTGTTCAATCGTCGATGGGATGGTATACGAACATCTTCTCAAATATCACCATTTTTGCCACTCACTTCACTGTATACATTTTTTTCGCTTTTTTTTTCCGTGCAGGCGTGAGGCGACAACTGAAAATTAATTTGCCAGTGCTCACAGCAGAAAAGAGATGATCATATTCGTTTTGGTATAGCCTCAACAACAAAGAAACTTCATCCAAATCCGTACAGATTAGTTGTTATCGTTAAAATTTATTGAATAGTTTTCATATATAAAAAAAATAAGTTAAACATTTAAACGGCGTAGGATGACAGATGCCGGATAGAGGAAATGATGTAGCGCTGAATAACACCCTAAAAGGGTACGCAAATGTGTTAGAATGACTTGGTATGAAGAGGAAAAAAGGGAGAATGAAAAGTTAACCCTCTAATAAAGCTGACGTACATTGCAATGCAAAGTAACAGAAGATATAACGACAGCTTTGTAGCAATAATAAAGTGACATTATTACGCACAGACAATTAACCCAGCAATCTCCCCTCATATGGTGTACACATTTATTGAACTATAAGAATTTCTATAGAAATCCTCTTGTCCAATAATGTATATTGGTTATAATGGAATATGTTTGTATGCTACGATTTCTTATGGCACATAATATTCGGCATGTTTCTGGACTCTATACCAAACACCTGTCGTTTCAATATTTCCTTAGCTCATTAGATATTTGTATCTTATCTACAAAATAGTACACTTCTTACTCTTCTTGATGACTGGTGGCTCCAGAGCAGCAACAATAGCCTCATCGAAAACATTCTTGAGACCGCGCTGGGTTAGTGCAGAACATTCAACGTATTTGACAGCCTTCAGCTCCCTGGCCAATCTCTCACCTTGCTCAACTGTAATTGGACGCAGTCTCTGTCTCTGCAGCTTCTCAATAATAATCTTATCATCCCTCAAATCGATTTGCGTACCGACAACTAGACAAGGAACACCGGGGCAGTGGTGATGTACCTCTGGGAACCACTTCTCTTTGACATTCTCAAACGATGGTGGAGCAATAACACTGAAACAAACCAAAAAGACATCCGTAGATGGGTATGACAGTGGTCTTAGTCTATCGTAATCTTCCTGACCGGCAGTATCGAACAAACCGAGGGTGTATGGTTCATCACCAATCATAACGGTCACGGCGTAGTTGTCGAATACAGTTGGGACATAATCAGCTGGGAACTGGTTGGTCGTGTAAGAGATCAACAAACAGGTCTTACCGACAGCACCATCACCAACGACAACACATTTTAGAGTCTGCATAACGTTTCGATTTTAAAAATAACCAGGTTTTTGGGGTATTGAGCAAAAACAACAACAATAAAAACTATCCACAACCGATCAAAAAAGGGGGTGAAATGCAATAGCAATTACGGGAAAAGTCCTGGAATGAAATATGTTTGCTAGATACACACTTCGTTGAGTTTCTCTCTAGACAGCTACTGGGACGTTGCCTTCAAAGTATTGCTCGTTCTTACATTCGTTTTTTAACACATAGCTCGATCCGTCAGCGTTGCTTATCCTGGCGCCTCTTACTTTTTTCTGGCGCTTCTCCTCACGTAAAGCGGAGCGAAAAAAAAAACAACGGTTCCCGGAGGGTAACACTATTCATGTGGTGGAAATTACATCGGATTGAAATATGGAGGATACTGTGAATTGCCCGAGGATACACGACTTTACGCAACTTCTTGCCCGTCTACCTTTATCAAATATGCTTGTCAGATATTATATTATTTAAATTACATATGCATCATGTTTTATCTTTACGTGATGCCTAATCCTCTTCGGAATCGTCATCCTCATCGGATGACTCCTCATCGGCAGTTCTTAGCCACTCGACCCACTTCGCAATGAGAACCTTAACGCCATCGTATCTAGGGTCCTGAGATACGTTGTCCCACCAGGTATAGATCACGTCCTCCTCAAGAATATCATTGTCATATAGAGAAGTGAAAGCACCAAACAGGATGAGATCTGGCTTTTCAAAGTTCTCATCAACAACAGCATCCATTATAATGTTCATCAGATCAACAAACTCACTTGGCTCAAATGCTTGTCTCTTGAAAAGATCACCCCACTGATTGAATACCTTATGGACCGCGTCCTTTGGTCCAAGAGTCTGAGTAGAGATGAAATGGTAGACTCTCTTGACAAGTGCAATGACTGTAACAGTTCTAACCTCGTGGTACGTCACGTTCATACTCATTCTCAGTGTGTTCAACTCAAGAAGTGCAGTGTCAATATCGTGGTTATTCTCAAGAGCTCTCTCAATAGTAGCGATACCCTCGGCCTCGAAGTCCTCCTCGTCATCCTCATCGGAATCGACATCCTCTCTGTCAGTGTACATACTATTGGAGGACATGGTTCTCTTCTTCTTCTTTCTCTTAGTGATCGAAGAAATGGAAGCATCACTCATGTAGAGCTCCTCTAGCTGATGAGCAAGACGGTTTGATATTGTGTGAATACCGTAGGATTCCTCCTCATCATCGGAGGCATCACTGTCATATAGGTAACCAACACCGTTTTGACCAACCAATTCGGTAGACAGGGTGTTAACTTCCTCATCTTCGTCCTCCTCCTCTAAGTCAAAGGTTGATGAGCCAAGTGACTTGACTGGCTTGGACGAAATCTTGGAGCCGATTGGGATGTCCATGCCATTATCAATGACGACATCAAATCCAATAATACAGCCATCGCGTAGTGTGACATTACTTCCTAGTTTAGCACCAGTAGCAACAATCGAGTGGTCAATAGTACTGTTGTCACCGATCACGGAGTTGTCCCAGATGAAACTGTCTTTAATAGTGATGCCTTCACTAATCCGACAGTTTCTACCAATAATAGAATTCTCTATCTTGGTGCCCTCACCGATCCTGGTACCAGATCCAATAGCAGTACACTTACCAATCTTACAGGACTGAGCTAACACGACGTTATTCTCCTTATAGATATGCCTGGATTCATAGGAGTAAGTCTGATCGTACTGCATGTTATTCTCCAGAACCAATGGGTAGCACCATCTACCGATGAAATCCTTGGAAATTGTGTCATATGATTGCCAACTCTCCACTCTTGTGGCGTAATCATTTGTAATGTATGCATAGATGTTCTTACCAAGGATATCACTGGAAATAACACCTCTAACAAAATCAGTTCTTAGCGACTGGTAATCGAAATTATCCTGGAAAATAGGAGGAACATGAGGTGTGCAAATGTCAATTCTACAGTCGATGAGGTCGTTTCTAATACTGAACTCATCAACGCTGTCCAATAACTCAGGGTCAATTTGAACAGCACCCTTCTCTTGGGAAGAAATCAATGGCAGGTCCTGGTAGTAGATACATCTGTTGGTGTTTTTATCCAAGATAAAAGCAGCAGGCTCAAAAGTTCTAGTCTTGTAATACTCAGTAGCCTCACTTAGACACATGGTGGCAATGTGGTCCTTGTCCTGAGCATGCATCTTTCTGTGGAATTCGATCATCTTGCTAATATCGATATTAGTAACGACATCACCACTGACCATAATGAAATCACCGGTAATAATACCTCTGTTGTCCAGATCTCTCATGACATCACCAACAGATCTTGCCTCTGGTGAGAGGATTGTGGTGACCTTGAATGGGGACCATGGTAGGTTCCACTTGGAATTCTCGATATACTCATCGATCTGGCTTGCGTGAGAAGAACACGTCAAGTAGACCTCATTAACACCAGCATTTGCCAAAAACTCCAAAGTGTATTCGATCAAAGGCGTATTAGCAAGCGGTAGGAGACATCTTGGCTTATCAGCTGTCAGCGGCATGAATCTCGTCTCGAAAGAGTCTGTTAGGACAACCGCTTGGAAACGGTCTTCGACGTCCACATCGCGGTCATTGGAAGGTCCCTTCTTTGGAGCCATCGTTCAAATATGAATGCTGTTGATGTATGTTGTTTGTTGAATATCTTAAATTGAGATATTAACCAATAGATATATAGATATTCCACTATGCTTCTAAGTACTATTGCTCATTGCTAATTAGCAGATGCGCGACAAGGTGGGATTGGAAAAAATTACTTAGGACATCTCATGGAGCAGTCATATTCTCACCTCGTACATAATGATATTCGCGTTCAAAAATTCGAAAAATTAGGGAAAGTGCTCGAGGTGGGGTTTGAACCCACGACGGTCGCGTTGCTTTACCGGTCTGGATTTAAAGACCTTAGGCATAGAAGGCCCTCTTCAAGAGGGTGTGCTATAAGCACGAAGCTCTAACCACTGAGCTACACGAGCATTTTCGAAAGACGTGAAAATTAAGTAACATATTTAATATGAATGCATTTTAAACTTTTAAATTTTATAAACTCTTAAAGTTGTGATAATGTTTTTATTAGAGGTGCTCATAAATAATTTTCATTTTGACCTTTTGCATCATATGGTTTTAATGCAATTAGAAGCCGTGCATTGGAAATTGCTTCATTAAGGAACCTTTATTTTAAGATCGAGGCTAATGAATATTTCTGATAGTAAATAAGGTAGAAATACTATCCAGAAGGTGTGCAATGTGGCATTAGTTTTCCATCAATACCGGACACAGTTTTAATAGACAAGTTTCTTCCAGATAATCCTTATTTGGCATCATAAAACGAAGGAACAGATAAATTATATTTCTGTTATATTCCAACGATAATAAACCAAATGGTAGCACTGAGCGCAACATACATACTATCCATATACATTAAACAGAAAGTAGTTTCAAAAATAGCTCTTTGAGAACCGAGAAATATATATCTGACTCCTTAATTTGGTGAACAATGCATTTTCATCATTTTCCGATGGAACGCACCTATTTGTTCATACGACTAGTTATGACAAAAGAAATCAAAAACTAGATACTTACACCAATGTACTAATGTAACATTATCTTTCGCTCACCTCCCGTTTCTAGTAAGTACCTGGCAAAAACGGCCCCGGTATCCTTCTAGCAATGACTTAAATTTCATAATGAATGTTTGTAATATATATTTTATAGAAGCGTTTAATATACATAGTATGCAATTTAGAGTTTGGAAAATAATGGAATATCAATGCAAACTCATGAGACAATCAATACGTTTCTTGTTATGCTTATAGGTACAATAGTCACGAGACAAAGTATGTTCCTGATGTAGAAAGTGGGTATTGCAAAGTATGACGTGATTTATTATTATCAGAAACAACACTTGTATGTGCTGACGCAAAACCTCATACCCATCTTAGGCTACACTCAACCTCATCTAAGAGCACAGCAGCTCTAGACAACAGCAGCATAACATTACCTTACAGAAAGTTCCGCAGCAGTCACTCTCCTCTTGCTGAGGGGGCTGTTGAACATAGACCGGCTGCTGCTGGATTGGAGGACCCTGCTGGTAATAACCCTGCTGAGGAGGAGGACCCTGCTGGTAGTAGCCCTGCTGAGGTGGTGGGCCTTGTTGATAGTAACCCTGTGGAGGACCCTGCTGGTACTGCTGCTGATTCATAACGTTGCTAGGTTAATAGATTTGTTGATTGACAATCTATTTTCAAAAAGAAAAGGTATCGTATAAATGTAGACTACAAGATGAGCCTCACTAAGAATCAAGCAGAATGAGCTGAATCATAGTGGCTGAGACGTTGGCACAATTCTATTTATAAGCCCGGAACTGCCGATGGCGCAGCAGCCGGCGGATGATGTTTTTCTTTGTCCTTTTGCGCCTCATGCATGATTTTTTTGTCTGCTTCCGGCCTCAGCCCGGATCAAATAATAGCTGTACCTATACGACTGTCGCATGGTGACAAAATATTTACCTAAAGGGGAAGGCAGACTTCCGTTTTGAAATACATAGATTTCTGTAGAAATGTCAAGCTACCTTGACATGATACTGTCATTAAGTCGAACATTGCACTCAAAAAAGTGGTGATAGACATCTTTAGCTTGGATATATGTAGCACAGCTTCTGAATTAATCGAAAAAATATAAAGAAACATTTTAACGTCATAAATGATTGATGCTTGTGGCAACAAACCTCAGAAAACGTTTCTAAATCAGATATAAACAATTTTATATTTTTCAAAAAATTGTAGCTACTTTTTTGTAAATCCACTTAAATAGATACGCCTCCCATGCATTATGTAAATCTCATTAATATTAAAACAATCTATATAAGTGGTTATATATATTTATGTATGTATCATTATGCCACATGCAAGGATATCAAGCGTGGTCTTTGAAGTTTTTTTGGGTTGGGTCATCCTTATATGGCTCAAAATCCTTCGTGTCTACTGAATCTCCAACAAATGAATAAAGCCGCTGACCGTAATCTCTGGGCGGTATAGCACTCACAACTTTTCTGTCGTGACTCAGACTTCTCCAGAATGTCTCCAGTTTTTTGACGATCGAGTAGTTCGTCATGCAATCGATAATGCCGATGTAGTATATGTACCTACCATCATTATCATGTGTATCCGAAGAAGCGATACCTCCCTCATAATCTTTAAAGAAGTGGGAGACCACTCTGTTCACCTCGTAGCCCTTTGTGACGTGTTTTTTCTTTGTTGCAACTAGCGGTGCATCGTCAAGCGGATCGATCTCCTCAATTGTGTCATTGTTTAGCTGCACTCCTTCCTGAACAAGTTCATCAGCGGGCTGTTCTAGCGGGTTGCCTGCGTCCATTGGCGGTTGCTCACCCGGCTCAATAATATTTTCATCATGCAAAGATGGCTCCAACATATCCTCTGGTACGTCTTCCTCCTCGGCATCGCTGATCAACGCGGCGCTCTTATTCAGATCATGTATTCCCACAAGGAGCGAGTAGTCCATGATGTTCAGCCGCGAGAGAAGCGAAATATCCTTCCGCAGCTGTTCCAAAAACTTCTTCTTCTTGGCCGGTCCGAACAGTATGCGTTCCTTACTCTCGAGCCAGTTCAAGTCCTTCAGCACCGGCCTGTATGTGCTCCCTGGCTCGTCCATAGCGCGCTGGTCGACTGCTGTGCGGCGGCCCCACGTGGATCCCTTGAGGTCGTAGGTGCGGTGTATGTCGAGGTGGGGAGGGAACAGGTTGTTCATGACGATGAAGTATATCTTGCGGTGCTTGATCTTGTTCTGGAAGGAGATGGGCATCTTGACCCTGTGGAGGCCGTAGAACTGGCAGAGGAGCGTGTCTGGGTTCTGCTTCACGTGGGTGTAGTACTCGCGGAGGTGCTTGCGGAGGTGGATGTGCTCGGCGCGGTGTATCGTCTTGATGATGTACTTGTAGTCCCTTGAGTAGTAGAAGAAGGAGCCGCTCTTGCCCGGGGAGTTCAGCTCGCTGAGGATGTATTTGGAGGTGAGGGAGACGAGGTAGTCGGCAGGGTCGAGTCCGAAGAGGGCGCGGAGCTCGCGGAACACCTCTGGACAGTAGTCCTTGAACTTGAAAGCGTACTGTGAGGAGGGCGTGAGCTCGTTGCCGTGGTAGTCGAATGCGAGCTTCTTGGTGAAGCGGAAGTCCTGGTCAGTCAGCGGTTTCATGATACCCGAGCAGCGGGACACGGAGACGCGGATGCCCGTGAGCATGTTGTATGCGATGATGAAGTTGACGTGGCCCTCGCTGACCTTGTTGCCGATGAGGACCCTGTCGTCGTCGATGAGGTGCGCCTTGCGCCGGCGCTTCATGGCCTTCTTGGAGGTGAGTGCGGAGCGCATCTTGCTGCGTTCCCTGTTTGCTGTCGCGGACTGCTTTGGGGATCCAGCAGCATTGGCGGCATCATGAAGCAAGCCGCGCTGCTGTTTCTGCTGCTGCTGTTTGCGTCTCCTCCGCAGTTTCCCACTAGCCTCCGTGGGCGACAGCGACGTGTCAGCGGGTATGGAGTAGGACTTGCGCTGTCGTATGTGGGACGCCAGTGCTCCCCTATGCGCGACACCGTGGCTGGATGTGTTGGTAGTGGCTGGGAGCGAGTTGATGGAGAGGTGGCGCATCCCCGCGCTCACCGTGGCGTCGAGCCCCGACACATCGCTGCTGTCCTCTCCGGAGAAGGAAGCGCTGCGGCGGCCCCCGTTGTGTGCCGCTGGGATGATCTGTGAGTGCTTGGATGCGTGGAACGGTATGCTTGCGCGGTGTGTGTCGTGCGCACTGTTGCGCTTGTTGTTGCGGGACCTGGAGGAGCGCCTGGACGCGATGGTGTTGAGGACGACGCTGCCGTCGTCTGCGTCGTGGATAAAGGACGGCGAGAACACGAGGCTTGCGGTGCTGTTGCGGTGTGTCGCGAGCGGGTCTAGCGGCGCGGGGTCCGTGGCGTTGGTGATTGTGTGGGCGTCGGCCTTGGCGTTGGAGAGCGCGGCAGCGGCGCCGTACTCCTCGACGGACGTGGGGGTGGACAGATCGCTGTTCATCAGCTTGGGGCTGCCCATGTTGGACTCGCTATTGTACAGGGAGGACTGGAAGCTGGTGGAGTGCCGATGGAGTGATTGCGCCTGTGCTTGCCCCTGCGCATGCGACTGCACGTATTTCGTCGGCGAGCCGTGTATGTGGTTATGTCTGTGTGTGTAGTGAAGTATTATGCATGCACCTGTGGCTTGGCGAGTGCAGCTGTATATGTGTTATCTAAAGGAAACCGTAGCCAGCGGGCAAAAGAACGAACGAGAGTGTAGAAAAACGATCAGCAGCAGCAGTGTAACAGATCGCAGGAAAGATAGTCAGGGAGTCCTGGGACGCTGGTGCTGGACCGTGTGGCTGTTCCGTGTGTTATGCGGGAGGGTAAATCAGTGTTGTACTACTGCACTGGCAAATGCACAACACTACATAACCGATCTACTTGCTTACTTGCTTACTTGCTTACTTGCACACGACACCGCCCCTCACGTCAGCGAGCAGGGCCCTGCCAGCACAATCGCACCGCACGAACCTCTCGCCATAGAAACACCGAGTCGGCCTGGACCACAATACAAGGATGGGACGCTACTGGCAGCGCTGGCAGCGCAACGGCCATAGAGGGCACAGAGGCCACTGCCCAGACTGCATCTGGGCCTATTGTCTGGCTGGCCGCACAGCGCAGCGCTGCGCCCTTCCCTGCATTGCAGCGAGGTATTGTGCGCCCGCAGCACATGCAGCGTGTCTCCAGGCGCGGCAGACGGCAGGGAAGGCCCTTCCCCCCGGCCCTCCCTGTCCCGGGGGATGGCGGTGGAGCGAGGGGCCGAACACAAAGAGCGCTGCGCTGCGCCGAGCTGTATCGGCTGGAGACCCGCGCTGGCCGCGGGATAATGCGCTGCCGTCTGGCTGCAGGGCCCGCCGAGCAGAGCGCGTGTGTGTATGTTTTCCCGATGCGGACGTGGTGTGTGGGTGTGTGGGCGGTGTCAGCCGTGTTGGGGCTGCCGTGTATAGTGATGCAGTGGCCGGGTGACCCAGTGGCGCCAGGCCGGGTGCGCCGTGCGCTGGGCGCTGGGCGCTGGGCGGTTCGCCGCGGGACAGGGGTACCCCTGCCGTGGTGTGCGGGTGCACCGCCCGTGTTTTTTCTCGTCTGCGCTCCCCGCCTGCGCTCCCCGCGGCCCTGGCGGCAGTGCCAGGGCGCTGGGCGGTTCGCTTCGCCCCCTCACACCCCGGTCCCGTAACACGCGCCACCCGCGCGCGCGCGTTTGTGCGCACACACACACACACACACACGCGCGGCCCCCTCCTCCGCGCGCTCCGCCCCTCCGCGCCCGCCCGAGACGGCGCTTTTGCCGCCGGCCGCGGGCCGCCGTGCTTGTTTTACTCCAATGCACCACTCTCCAACGCACCACACACCCGCCACACACACACACACTCCCCCCACCACACAGGGCAATAGCCGCTAAGCGCCACACACATACGTCGCCCATACAAAATACACATACGTCACCCTTATATACACTCTCTCTGTTTTTCCCTGTTTGTTTTTGCCGCTCTGCCTCCCCAACAGCCGAGCACTCCGCTAACCGCCGGTACACGCAATACTCCACAGCACAGCACAGCACAGCACAGCAATGAACACACAGCATACAGCGGGCGCCACCGCAGACGGCGCGACCGCAAGCAGTCCCACCGCACACAGCACAACTGTGCACAGCACAGCGGCTGCGCCGCACGATGAGAACCCCTTGCTGGGCGTCAACGCCGTTACCGCCGCGCCCAACAACACCCCCGTCGACACTCCGCCCGCCTCCGCCAAGACAGCATCCCCGGGACACGCCGCGGCACACACCCCACACACACCAGCCGCCCAGGACCCAGCGCCTTCACACGCCCCCGCCCCCCAACACACGCCCGCCGGTGGCAACTTTGCCGCCAGCGACGGCGGCAAATTTTCGGGAGGCGCGCGCGAGGGTAACCCCGCCGAAAGTGTGCCCGCGCCCCACGTGACCACGGCGGCTCTACCCCAACCCGCCACAATGCGTTCACCTCTCCACTCCGAGTCCTGGCGCAACGCAAAGGTGAAGGACGAGGAGTTCGCCCGGCGCGCCAGCGTGCATGGGCTCGGGTCCCTGCCCTCCAGTGCGCCAATGATCGCCTCATTGAGTAACGGTGCACCCCGCGGGCCCTCCCCTGGGAGCACCGCGGGTTCAGACACGTTTCTCGTGTCTGCCACCGCCGCCGCCAACGGGTCTCCGCGGCTCCCCAACATAAACTCCCTCGCGCGACTCGACGAGCCTGGGGATGGAAGGCCGCTTCTCGGAACTGCGGGTTCCGCGGGCTCTGCCGCCAGCAACGACCTCTCGCGGTACCACGAGCAGTTTGTCACCTCCCCAGTGAGCCCGCCACTGGTGTCCATGCGCAGGCAGTCCCGCGACTTCGTGCTCAACAGCAGTGCCGGCACCAACGGCGTCGCCCCCACCGTCGACAGCGGGCTGCTCAGCGCGGACCCGCTCACTATACCCGCCAACCCGCCAAAGATCATCAACTCAAAGCTCGATGGGCTGCGCACACGGCTCCTCAACAACCCACAGCAGCACGCAGCGCCACCAGCACAGCCCCACGTCCCCCAGCTCCCAGTGGTGAAACAGGAGCGCGAGGACGCAGAGACACTCGGCACCGCGGCCGCCGTGCTCTCAAACATGCGCTCCTCGCCCTTCGGGTTTGGTAATGGAACCCCCGCGGGCATGACACTCCCACTACCACAGGGACTGGTACCGCAGGGCAACACAGACATCAGCATAAACGGGCTCAGACCGCACTCCGCATCATTCTCATCCAGGGGGAGCCACTCCTACCCGCGCCCGCGCATCGTCATCAACAAGGTCGAGGGCAAGGGCGCCAGGCGGGGTTCCCTCGGCAGCGGCGCCATCGCCTCCGAGTCGGACTCCATGGGCGACTCTTCCAACGACTCCGACAGCTACAGCGACGGCAGCGACAACGAGGGCGGCCACTCCAGGAAGCCCGGTGGTAAGCACAGCTCAGTGACGTGGAACAAGAACGGGAAGCGCGTCAACAAGTTCCTCGTCGACAACGAGAAGGGCCGCGTCGGAACGTTCCACCTCAGCTCCTCTGACCACCCCGAGAACTTCGAACACGGCGCAAAGAAGGACAAGAAGCGCAAGAAGGGAAGCAGCAGCGCGTCTAACTCCGCGGGGAGACAGCCAGCGCTGTCCCCAGAGGCACTCAAGGCAAACATCAGCGGCGCAAGACACTCCTTCAGAGTCATCTCCGACGCGAAGAAGGGCAAACATGCAGCGGGTGGATCCAGGTCCAGAACGGGGTGCTGGATCTGCCGCTTAAGGAAAAAGAAGTGCACGGAGGAGAAACCAACATGCATGAACTGCCAAAGACTGAATCTCACATGCTACTACGGCGAGACGAGGCCCGACTTCGTTGCTGACCCGGCCAAGAAGGCTGAGAAACTGGCGGAGATCAGAATGTCCACAAGGGAAGCCAAGAGAGACGCAATGAAGAGAAGAGCATTTGGGCAACCCCCATATTAACAATAACGTGTAACGTATACCTCCCAACTCCGTCTATGCAGGACATCCACGAAGCATGATTAGTGCATATTTCGGGTTGGAGTTGGGTACAATAAGGAGATTCATTAATTTGTTTCTTAAAGTCATATACACATATATACACTTTTAAACGTTTTTTTTCAAATGATGAGGCAGGACAAAACCTTGTCTAAAAAACTGGGACATGGCCATTCTACCATTGAGGCTGTCCGGGCATATTCATATAAGGGTAAAACTGTGGGTTTGGCTGTGGTGTTTGCCCAGGTAAGGGGGCTCCAGGGGCATTTGGTAAACCTGGCGGAGCTGGAAATGATTGCATATACCCGTGACTTTGCTGCGATGACTGGGAATATTGAGACATACTGCCAGGTGGTAGCGTTGAGCCGTTCATACCCCCCTGAAGCGAGGATTGCTGAGACGTTTCCCACACACCAGATTGCGAACTGCCAGAAGGAGTGGTCATGTTCGAATATAATGGACGATGCGTATTTGCATCACCATATTGACCATATCCTACACCCTGCAATGAAGACAGAACATGATTATTTTGAAACGCAATATTTTGTGGCTGATGTTGCAAAGTATTGCCAAATGGCTGTTGGTTATTAAACATGACATTGCTATTATGCGAAGCATGCACACCCATGGGTAATGATACAGGTGCTGCAGTATCCATGAATTGGTTAGTATTCCCACCAGAAACGTAACCCTGGTTAGGTACCGAGCCATACGGATACATTGCTGTATTGGGACCACCCGATATTGTTGAACGATCAAACGTATTTGGAGATACATTAGATGACGAGAACATATTGGAAAAACCTGAAGGCTGTGTAGTATGCTCTACAGGTAGAGCATTATTATCAGTATTCAACTGAGTTGTACTGTAGGTATCATCTTCGTCTATCTCTTTCAATGTTTTCTCTATACTCGACATGTCAATTGGTGGCACGGAAGGCGAATCTCTCGGTAAAGAATCACCGGTGTCCTTGGATGGCATGTTGGCGCTGGAAACCACAGTATTTGAAATTTTATTCTCAGCACCTTTAACCATCATACTAATACTTGGTTTAGTATCAAATGTGTCTGGTGATATCACGGAAGAACCACTAAATACCACGTTTGATTTATCATCTTCTTTATGATGAATGCTATCATTTGGCATCGGAGAGGATTGCTTAGAAATGTTCCTAGGCGTATTTAATTGGAGGTCGTTCATTTTTGCCTTATCATTGTTGTCTCTATATCTAGTAATTGATTTCTTCGGCAACACACCTCTAACCTTTTTGGAATTATTTGAAATGCCATTGCCACTAGAACTATATGTTTCTCTTCTCGTTGCCCTGTGTTGCATTTTTAGTTCTGTCCGCGTATCTTTGAAATCGTACGTCATAGCTGCTTCATTCCAGGTTATAGACGATCCGCATTTATTCAACAGCAATGCTCCCATCCTTTCAACATCTCTTAACCGCAGTTCAAGTGTAATGTCTTGCTGTTCCGCCGTTTCTTCATTGTGATCATCAGTTACCGTGTCAATCTTTTCTTGATGTTTGTAAAGAGAACTATCAGTAACTCTATACTCATGTCTTGATATGGAATTAATTACCTTCATAAGGATATCCTCTTCAAGTAGGCAAGACTCGGAGGTCTTCTGCGTCTTCCAATCTTTATCATAATAAGAGCTCCTTAAGATATCATTAAGCAAAGTTGCCAGATTCTGTAAGAATAATGAATTCTCAATAGCGTATCTTAGAACATCTTGGTTGGAAAGAATCCATGACAGCACTATTTTCATAAGTCCAAGGGTCGTAAAGGAAGAATTGTCGCTTTTCCAGGACCTGAGTATGCCATTCTCGATAACCACGTTGACATAGGCAAACATGAATCCTAGATATGAAAACTTTCGTTGTTTGAGATCACTCTTGTTGTTCTTACTAGCTGAGAGTTTGGCGGCATATATATCAAATAGTCCATATTGACCAATAAGAGACATTATTGTTTCGAATATCAGATTCTGGTTACGTGAGTATTTGGTGGCCACTCTTTCGAACAACACGAACTCCATATGCTGAACATTAACACCATTGATAGAGGCGACGTTATTATTTTTTGAAACCCAGCTAGCTTCGTTAAGGTAATAACCTTGTAATGCTAATGCATAATATTCAATGATTTCTTTATTCACAAGTTTTCTTCCATTTAAATCCTCTCGATGGATTGACGAAACCATTTTCATTATATGATCATGCAAGGGCGTATCGCTTTTCCACATCATATTCCATACGCTAGTTAGGGCAAACTTGCTTGGTTGATCCACAATACTACCAAGTACATTATTGAACAGGATTGAGCAATATCTATCCAATGTTGTATAGACCAATCCGCGTTGAAAATACGCGCTACCGTTCCAGGGACATAATTCTATCGAAAGATTAAGAAAGTTCAGGGACTCAGCAAAATCCTCGACATCATAATTGGAACTAATCTTAGAACAGATGGCTTTATAACGATTCAGCGAACCAAGATGTAGCAAGCATTCATAACAAATAACATGAGTCATTTTCATTGAAATAGTGCTCAGTTTCTCATCTGTTAATGAATCCTGTTGGCTTATCTTCAGAGCGCTGATTACACTTTTTGGGACAAGTTTACTAATATCAACTTTAGTGGCAATCAATTGCATTGGTTGAATGTAGAAATTTGTGATCGCTTCACAATATTTCTTTAATTTTACCGTTAATCGTCTCATCTCAATATAGCTAGACTCATTTTTCTTCCCAGAAACGTCCAATATAGCTTCTCTATAAGACTGAAACCATTTGAAAATTGGATACCATATTTTTTCCCAGGTTATGTTTAAAATCCATATTGTGAAATGTAAATCATACGTTTTATCAACTTCTGGTTTATCACTAGACTTCAGTAGCTGAACAATATTCTGTTCGACCAAGACCGAAACCTTGGATTGTACAAAGGATATGAATCCCTTCAATATAGTGTAATCTTCTTTTAATTGGTTGGATTGGAATATTTCATTGAGTTGCACTTGACATTCTTGAATCGTTCTTTCAAAGCTTGCTCTTTGGGCTACTCTACATTCAATATTATCTGAAGTTGAGCTCACCATTGAAGATCAAACTTTTGTGTAGGATGAGTTATGCTTGGTTAGATTTCGAGGTTTCTTATATTTGAAGTACCAGATCACAGCTGATTGAGCTAAATCGTTCAATCCCTCTACTTGAGTGTTGGATATTGATTTGGACGGTTTCAGAAGAGCGACCAAACTTGGTTTTGTAGTAATTCTGATGAACGACTCTCAATGATGCCTAGAAAAGGAATTATGTCTATACTTTTCTCTTCAATAAAAAGGGCAATAATTGGGATTCTTTTTCACTTGAAGTTTTCTTCTAGGGAAACTCGTTGGTTTTTGATATTACTTAAACCTTCTCATGGATACTGAAACAAAAAGAGTGTTTACTTTTGTTGCAATGTGGTATCTTCCCTTGTCTTACGCTGTATATAACAGAGAGTGGTTACGCAGTTTCAGTGTTCAATCAGCACATTACTTGAAAGTTGTCTTCTATTATCCATTTTGTGAAATTTCAACCATCGATAGAAAGACACCTGCGAAAAAAAAAAACTGAAAATGTCACGGAACAAGAGGCGAAGCAATTTTAACAGAGAAAGCGTCGTACAACAAAATTGGTAGGATCCGAGGGGTGACAATACGAGTCAATTTCGATGGAAATCAACAGTTTTACAAAACTATTTTGATAAAAGAATCGAGAATCATTTTTATTGGAGAGGTAAAATTAAACTTACTTCATAACCTTTTTGTTTCTACCTTAATGCCCATTTTTGCTTTTCAGAGGAATATAAATTTACTATGCTGCTTTTTGAATATTGTCCTGGTTCACCTAAGAAACACCTCTAACATATATCATCCATTGCCCTTTTTAAAAATAAACTGTTGTAATATCAATCTACTCCTCTTAGGGTTTTATTCATGTTACGCACTAGTGAGTAACCCTGCAAAAATCGTCCGTTAAAAAACTATAGTCTACTAATCACCACAATACCTTGAGAATTACTAACATATTCAATATATATATGTATAAAATGGTTTCTGGCGTCATCTTCTCAATTGGCAATACCCTACATTGATCCAATTTTCATCTTGAAGAAATACATACGGTTATTCGCATGTCGAATAAGGTATGCCGACAACATACCTTTTAAACCAACAGAACTGTTCTCATCACTATGCTTGTATATAGACGAAATGACTAGATATCTATATCGATACGAAAAGTACGTACACTAATGAGAAAACAAAATCCCATTCTGTCTGGGATTTGTAGCGTTAGGATTCGTAACACTACTCATTGATGTAGCTCTACACCAGCAATTCGAGTTTTGAGGTTCAACTTGAACCCATGCATGAATGCCAACATCTTCTAGAATTTTTTCAACTCTCTTTTTAATGATCGTTGAATTTTCTCCTTCATTGTATTGAACGTGAATATACCCGACCATAGAACAGTTATCAATATTTTTGGACATGGCAGCATGCTGATGCTTTCCTACGTGTGTGTGGTCAGTATTACTATCATG
Source organism: Maudiozyma humilis (assembly GCA_037102785.1). Classification (NCBI taxonomy): domain Eukaryota; kingdom Fungi; phylum Ascomycota; class Saccharomycetes; order Saccharomycetales; family Saccharomycetaceae; genus Maudiozyma; species Maudiozyma humilis. The sequence continues at coordinate 603,241 of BTGD01000008.1, read as the reverse complement.
CTGATGCGAATGCCCATGCATGTGATTATATTGATCCTCGTGTTTGTCAACATGACTGTGGCTGTGTTCATGTTCGTGTTCATGTTCGTGTTCATGTTCGTGTCCATGCCCGTGCTCGTGTCCATGATTAGAGCTTTCATGTTCGTTCACTGTAGATCCTCCATGACTATGCGAATGACCAGATGAATTTGGTTGCGCTGGCCAAAACCGCGGGGTAGTATAACCGGTGATACCTGGAGTGGTAGTTATTTGGTTTAGTGCATTCTTGACGTTACTGTGCTTTCTATCGTCTAATTTCATCAAGAGACTTTGAGTGGTCGATTTCAACAAAGGCAGCGTGCTCATGAGAATAAGTGAAGCAATCATTATCGATGCTATAGAATCAAAGATGTGAAGATTCGTTAGCTTAATAAGAATTGTTGAGATAACAACTCCAACAGATCCAAGGGTATCGGCCAAAATATGCAGAAATATACCCTTCATATTATCACCATTAGATGAGCCATCGCCATGTCCGTGACCGCCAGTGTGATCGAAGGAGATGAGACCCACAAAGTTGACCAATAGACCGAGGATTGCTACTACCAGTAATTCATTTGTCTCTTCAATATGCGCCCCAGAGAATAATCTCCCAAGGGCTTCGACAAATACACCACAAACAATACCTAATAAGAGAATACCATTGGTAAAACCAGCTAAAGTCTCGAGGTATTTTAATCTAAAAGGAAATTTATCACCAGCAGGTCTCTTCGAAAGTACGGTGGCTAGTAAGCCAAGGAAAAGGGACATACAATCTAACGCCATATGCAAGGAGTCAGAAAGTAGCCCTAGAGACTTCGATCTGAAAGAATAGAGCAGCTGAACCAACATGAACGTAGTATTTAGTAATAGGAAGGAGAAGATTGATCTCGTATCCTTATTGAGAACAATTTGCTTCAATACACTTCTTTCTTGGTGAGGTAACTCTATTATGGTGATTGGCTCTTTCTTTTCATTGCGACCGACTGAGGCGCCACTTGTCAAGCGCGAAGCAGTCTCTGAGGTAGACAACCTGGCGACGGCCTCTGATATAACCACAAAGACGATGGTCAAGAAGTCGTTGGTAACAGAGGAAGCCACTGTATTGAAAGAAAGATATTGTAATGTAACCGCCATCAACCCGACCAGTAAAATGACATACCTTGGTATTTCTAAAGTGGATACAGGGGCATTGTCAATGTTTGGGTCTACCTGTCTTTGGTAATTTTCAATTAAACTGTCCTTCAAAGAGAAATAGAAAATGGTAACACATCCTGAGTAGACAAAAATCATTAACAATTGTATATCAGATGACGAATAAAAGAAGTTGAGGAAGAATATGATGGCCAAAGATGTAAATGAACCCAGGAAAAGTATCGGCAAAACAGCTTTGCTAGATTCCTGATTTGTCTGGTGGTCACGTCCTTTAGAAACACTCTCGCGATCATCCAGAAAATGATATTTGAAGAAGGGATAGATATAGCGAAGTGCACCGATAAGTACAACATACAGTAGAACATGAAATGGGAGATAATACCACGAATCCTTTTCGAAAATGTAACTTACGAGGTCCTTTGTTTTGTCATTGGTGCAATTTATCACTAAAGATAGAGAAATCAATGGGGTGTATGTTATGATGAATTGGATCAACTGTGATCTAAATGATGTATTCTTTGTTTGTCTAGTTTCGCTGTTGATAAGTTGTTTGATTGTGACTGCAGTGAAAACTGTTGTTTGTATAGGATCCAGAATGAAGTTCAACTGAGAGACTACCAATGCTGTCAATACAATCGGCAGCACTGCGTTCCATCGTTTGCTAATTATATGTGCTGCACAACCGATAAAGGCGAAAATCTGAGATAGAAACAGTGGGAGAAACACAATTCTAATGATTGTGTCGCCAAGCAGAAAATGTGCTTGATTAATGTGCTCATTGTCATGTGTATGGGCCAAATGGAGTTCCAGAATATCTTGGTATGTCGGCACAATTAGGTTTCCCGAAAGGATTATAGTTGGAAAAGATATAATGAGAGGAATTCTTGCTAAAACAGTTTGTACCATTGTGATGTTTTGGGAATTATGCAATGCTAGTATGAGGGGTATCGAGGATAATAACAGGCTGGAATAACACTTTCCGGGTGATACTTCGCAGTAAGAATGAGAGAAATAATGAACTGAAAATAATGGTGTTCGTATGCAATAATGAAACTATGTTCCCTTCAGGTGCTAATTGGACACCTTTTGTTCTCTCCTAAAGGGATAAGTTAGTTAACGGTCGAACTTATAGAGTGTAGATGGTAATGTGCAGCCTCAACCGTCAATTACGCACCGATTTAAACACGTCACACCCACTCCTGTAGTCATCGTGTCTCCATGGCATTGTGTAGGCGCAGCGTTGCCGGCTGTTCAGGGCAAGACGCGCTCGTACAGTCAAACAATTGTTTCGACAACAGACAGAGCGTCGAAGTCCCCAACATCATGCTGCACGAAGCAACAAAAGACGGACTGAGAAACCCAAAAAAAAAAGGTAATGAGATTTAATATTTCCGTTCATAGTGATATGACTTGGCAAGCATTACAGAATAGCATCCAGCTGTTTCCATCGGCATAAGCATCTACATTTTTCAGTACTTACTGAAAAAAACACAAGCCCATATATTCCATCTACATGTGGCACCACTATTAGTTATTCATGACGTCTGAACAGCGTGCCGCCAACGTAAAGCACAGCGTGGGCGCACGGTGATCACCGAAATGCCTTTCTCTCCAGACGTCTCTTCTCATCGCGAGCATTGACAGCTAACCTCAGAATTTGGACATATCCTACAGAGGTCTCTTTGTTAATAATCATCCTGTCATATCTGCCTACAAGAGTGGCCTCATTTATTAAGTAGCTCTCCATTATGACAGGTCCCGTGACATACAGCCGTGCGAAGCGACACTTCCCTGAAGCTCCTGCGTTCTTTTACACCACCTGACGCGGGCCCTTCTTGCTCTTGATTTTATGCATACTCCGCGCTGCCCGCTAAATGCAAAAAAGATCAATGCTATTAAGTAGATACGGCGGCCCTCTGCGCAATCAATTGGGCATAGTCCCCAATGCAGCAAAAAACGCAAGAAAAAAAAAAGCAAGAGGAAACGGATGCAGCTGTCACGGTAATCTCGCAGGGAAACGTTCAACACACAGGAGACAAGGTGATGTCCCTCTTCCTCGCACCCTGCG